>LOND01000025.1:348970-398192 GCA_014220965.1 Paragonimus kellicotti
ACTGTCCTGTTAACTTCAATCGGTAACCCCGCGATTAGGATTTCCTAGACCGACCGAAGCCTCCTGCTCATTAAACCTGCTAGGCGACACATTTTGGGGAATGCGACAGCTGCGATCAGTTGTAGATGATGTTCAACTTGAAATTAACCCAATCCCTGACTACTCATCAGTAACAACTTTCAGTCAGATTAAGAGTCCGAAAGGTCTCTTGATCAGAATATTCGAGTCACCCTTGAAGAAACACAACCTTAATTGACCGCTGGCAGATGGTGCACAACCTAGCCGCAACTTGGTCACTCAACGGGGGCTGTGTTCAAGTGTCAAAGGAGACTGTACACGTGGTTTTGAAAGCAAGCTTCGAGGACCTGGAACATTACGAACATAGAGTCTTAATACTTCATCCCAGGTTCCATTCACTTATAAGAGAAACTAGAAGCGTACTGATACGTCCAGTTGGGCGAACCTATGTTTTCAGGCACAAATTTATGGATAGTCGTTTTATCTGACTGTGTTAACAATGGGGAATATCCGCAGATTTTTTGAGAAATTGCTCGCAACTGTCGACTTTGTCCTGATTAAATTCCGTTTTGGCATCGTACTAAACTGACTCAATGCCTGTCGGCTGAGCACTTTGCAGTTTACCATACACTGAAAGCGGCGACAAGAGTTTGTGACCAGTTTAGTGGAAGCGGACTATGTCAGTTTGAGATGCAGCTTAAAACAGTAATAGTCAGACAAAAGAAGAAGCACTTTAACCTGTCGCTCCACTAATCCAAAAGTAGACCGCAATCTAACTTCTAAATCTTACCTCTAGGTATGCATGTAACTTTAAAGTGTTCAGCTCGATGGCCAGCTGATTAAAATTCCGTCACTCGGCTCTGAATTTCTGCTGGCCACGCCTTTCTAACAAAGAAATGATATGGAAGTTCATCGTGGGAAATTACTGATTCAGTTAACCCAGCGTACTCCAAGTTCGGCTCCGAACTTAGAAACCATTTGGTGTGTTCTGGTTAACGCATGTTATAAGTATTGTAGATCAAGCAATCTACAAGGTGATTGTTACTCCAATACATTTTCCAAGCGTAAAACTACTGCGTACAAGTTGTAACCTTTTGCCGCAAGGCTGAATGAGGGCTGGGGTGTAACTACGTAAGTACGTCCGACTACGTTAATAAAACGAAAAATATTTTGAAAGTAAACCAAAATTTCGGAAAGTAGATAATGAAAAAGAGAACACTGTATACACTGAAGGCCAGATTAACTAAAGGGTGAAACAAACCACAAACTATGGATTTAAAATACGTGCCTAATTGGATGCATTAAAGTCAAGTGGTTCAGTTGTTTCAAGTTCATACTGACAGCCAGAAGTCTGTAAATAATATCCACCATTTGCACTGGTCATAGAAGTTCAAGGCTTACTTTAGTACACGGTCGTGGCAAGGATATGCAATACTGACGAGCTCTAATGAGAGCGAAACTCGAGTCTAGTGCTTCTTTTCGAAAGGGGCCGACTGGAAAGTCTATGGGAATGCGACAGCTGCGATCAATTGTGGGTGATGTTCAATCTGTATGAAACCAAATCCCCTACTACTCATCAGTAAATTCAGAACGGTTAGCTATCTAGTCTGCGTACTTTGTGAGGTGGCTTTGGGTTGGTTTTATGCAAAATCTGAAGGTTACTGTCCTTCATATTTGCTCATTTGATGTCATTTTCTTATTAACGAGTGTCCTGCTGGCAGAATTGACCAACTTAGCCTATCACGACTGTGTTCAGTCAGATATAATTACCAAGCTCCCAACCTATATATTCAAACAGAGCTTTTCGCACCATACGCCTGGCGTTTACCTTAGAACCAGTGAGGATTCACATTAACAGGCTGATGATCCGATAATGGACTTCTCCCTTAACCGAATAGTAGAACAGAATGAAAAGCATTTTGACTGAGCATTCAAGACGTGGGCACGTGGATGATAGGTTTATTGTCCACTCAATTAATACGAAATGTAAACCACGCTGTTGAGGTGTTTAGATAGGCGTTTCCATTTATTCTGATCACGGTTAACTTGGAGGTTAACGAGTCGTCCTTTTTTCTTGATGTGCAAGTGTGCCGTTACTCTTATGATTCTCTATTTCTCGGAAGGAAACACCAATGCTCCATTCTATCAAATTCTGAAATTTAGTTTATCTACAAACAAACGCAGACTTTGGCTCGCTCCTCACCTTCATGTAACAAAAAAGTTCGTCCGGAAGATGCGTTAAAAAAATAACTCCGTATTAATTATCAACAAGCTGCACGAAAATAACCATGACACTAAAATAGCTAACAACTTGGTCCGTCATACAAAGTACACGCTCCATTCTTGGCGTACAACAGACAGCTGTGTTGTTCTTGCTTCCGTTTATAGGATACAAACATTTCTGACTGCGTCCATTAGATCCATGCTTACATTATTCGCAGAGACATGTTGACTGCCCACGACCAGTCAATATTTGTAGATTCATTCACATAATGTCGTTGCACAGAAACACATGCTGATCGAACGATCTGACACGTAGTTGAGCGAAGTGAAGAGGATGGAACAAACCACAGGAAGTCGGTCACTAGTGCAATTTTGTCACGCTTTGTCGAGAGCAATTAGGGATATGTCTACACATGTTGAGCGAATTCCAATCAAGACACAACGTTCCCGTTGATCACCTGAAAGCCAGCGAATTTGGGCAACGGCCGAACAGTTCCGTATCAGAGCACGTAATCAACAACCTTGTTCACAAAACTGTTCGTTCAGTCCTCACAGCTTCCATGGCCTGGAATAGTTCTCTCATCCACAACCACACAAACACTGAGCCTTTGGTTAGTAAGACTGCTTTGGTTCAGTTAGGCAACTCAGTTCATTTTTATTTTGGCTTATAACTATACTGACCCGATGATGACTTATCGAAAACCTACGTTCTGTAAATTTACTTCCGTCTAAGCGGATTACGAGTTTTATTTTAATCACCAAGAATTTAATGAATTCCGGACAAGATGGTACTTTCATGCAAAGTGGCGGAAATCAGAAGAAGGTGAGTGACAAGCTTTCCGCAAAGATTATTTTCTATTTTACTTGGTCGTCTCTAGACTGTTTGATGAACAGTTAGTTAACAAAGCCAAGTGAGTCACAGATCTTCCGTAAGATAGTGACAAACACTCAGCAGTGAATATGTCATCTATTCCCTTACGTGAGTTTTTTCGGGAGACTGCCCTTGTCCATGTGCCCACTACATGGTTTTTATTGGTGTACGTTTTCATACGTAGAACGGACAAACTTCAGTATGCATAATAAAGGTCCTTGCACTAGGCAAAGCTTAATAGACACAAATTCCTGGTAGACGGTACTGCTTCCCATAAATTCCCGTTTTATAATCGTGCGGTTACATCAGTTTAAATGTCAGTTAGAAAGTTGCTAACCAACTTTAAGCAAAGGGTGGGACAACTGGATACATAGAAAACACGATTTCTTCGTGGTTGATGCACAAATAATGTCAGTCCAGTGGATTTGGTTGGGGTCCAGAGGCCATGTTCGGACATAGTATGTTGTAATCTAGAAAATAGGGTGGGTAGCGACATACAACATGATATATACTACGAAAGATTTGGCTGCATCCTTGTAGCTGCCTGTAATAAACAGCTTGCTTTGGAAATCATGATTTAAAAAATTAACATATTGTTAAACGTCACCCATCTATTGGTTAACTGTCCGTGCTACCAAAAGTGTAGCGTAATAGTGACGGTCGATCACTTCTGAATGCACAAGTCACTTGCTAATGGATGATCAGTTCAGAGACGTGATTATTTCGACAGTTGGTGTGATTTCTCAATGCGGTTGTGGAACGAGATGAAAGTTCAAAGCGGGTTGATCACGGAAAATGTAAGTTCAAACCAGTAATCAATTAACGAAATCGACCCAATAGGCGAGAAGTGACAAGCGAATTTCCGTCATTGAAAACGTCAGCCAAACAGATGAAAAGGAACACAAACGTGCAGAACGTTTGATTGAAAACTGCGGTCCGTTGAGGATTGAAAATGCAAGCTGTGTAATTGCGAATAGTTATTTGAGAACAAAGTAATCTATCGATGAGCTACCGTCTTCATGAATGGCAGAAACTTGTTAAGCTTCATCCTTTACCAGAATGGAAGAAGAGCATGGAGATATTCCGTATCTACGAGTACTTCTCCAACAGCAAAAACGCATCCCTAGTCATCACAGTTTGTGTCCAAGTTTAAGGACGACTGTTCTACTTTGCGCACACATACGCCGTTTTAACAAGCCAGTAGAAAAAACGCATCTTAATGGACATATGTAGTCAGTTTCAGAATTCTTAAAATAAATCTTGCACTCGGGTTTAGAGAAGATAAGCGAATCGCATTAACCGGATTTTCTTGATTAATTGTGGAGACAGACAAAACATTGAAAAAATCGTTTTCCCAATTTTTTCAACGATTCATATATCATTCTGCCTCCTTCGGCTGCAATCAGTCAGTTTGGGAAGACTTACATGATCAAAAATACACCAGAAGCCTATAATTCCAATCACAAAATCACTGCTCCACGAACTGAGAGCGACCAAAAGTCGCATTAGCAAACTTACGCTACCCACAGATATCTCATAAATAACCCAGTTATTAAATTCTGTACACAGAAAAATATAACTCATACAACACAAACAACACATACAAATTCCATATACAGATGAACGATCCTAACTCGGAGATAGATACCACTAGCTACCAGATCACGGTTATAAACATAATATGCTAGAGAGAAATATAATAATGCCATACACACACCTCTCAAACAGAACCACTAAAGGTACGCTACAGAATAGAAAACACTAATAGACAGAACGATCCAGGTTGAACCGCACACATTTTTTTGTATATGCTATGTTTTGATCTAATTACCTGAAACCTCACGCTGTTAAAAACTCCACTATTATGTCGGCGGATCCGCGAGTGGAAAAATGGGAAAAGTCTGAAAACCTCTGCCAGAAGGTCTATAACGCAGTAATTTGTAAACCTAGGGGAAATAATAGAAACAAAACACAGCTAATTCAGATACCACCAACCAATAGACCACATCCACACATCAACCCACACAAAACTACTAACATGTCACGAAATACCCAAAAACATAACTCGCGACTATCGGAATTGCCCACCCGTGGAAACGCACGCAAGTCTCTATACGCGTGGCATCAAATTCAGCAACAATAATTCAAATTAATGGAAGGGCCTGAATAGTTGATTGAGAACAAGACCAACAAAAAAAAAAACCAAAAACCACCCAACAAACAAACACTAACACCAAGCCAAAAAAACAAAAACAACACAACCACCCCCACAAAACCACAACTCAAAATCCCACAACCCTATACCACAATGTAAAGAACACACGACAACCATACCACAAGCTAAACCTCACCACACTCCTAAACACCCACACACACCAAGAAACATACAGATAACTTACAACACCATACGAAGTACAACAAAACAACACTCGCAAAAAGAAAATACGAAATACACAAGCAACAACAGAACAGACGGAGCGCAAACAAGACAGCATCAGGAAGCCTACTCAGCTCGCTCCACAATTTTGCAAACCAGTCCGGATAAAATAACTCTAAACTGTTTTGGCAATTTCATAATAGAACGTCACCCAATGGTTTTGGTTATCCACTTGTATTGATACAAGAATGTAGCCTGTCTACACAGTAAATGTTTTAGCTAACTTTTGGAATATAAATTGAACTTCATCCACAATTGGTTACAGCTTTCGCATTCCCATAGACTTTCAGCTAACTACTTTCGAAAAGTTGCTTTTGTCAAAACCTGTTAATACTGCTTATCCCTTTCATCGTTAACCAAATATACTTCCTACTGTGACTTAAATCTGAAAATTAGCCCGAGGGGTGGGTTCATCGACTGCAGCTTAGAGAACACCAAATATGTCTCCTGTCGAGACGATAGATTAATCTGAGCACTACTCACGAGCGAATGTCGCTGAGCATTTTCTCGTGAGAGTTCGGTCGTGCCTAACGTGAGGTTAATAACTCAGTCGTCAAATGGTTGCCTGTTGGAACCGTGACGAGTGTTCGGATCCTAACCGTGGCAAGGATCTACATTACTGATGTGCTTTAACAAGACTCGATTACAGTGATTTTTTCATAACTGGCTGTTCGTAGTGTCTACGGGAATGCGAAAATTTCGAGTTATGAGTGATGTTGAACTTATATCTACCAAACTAGTTATATAAGTAAATTACAAGTAACGTATAAATAAATTGGAAGTACTGTTCAAAAGGTCACGGGAAGTTAGTCTGTGCTTGAAAAAAAACTATGGTTTTGTTAAGTAAACTCAATTGCTCTTAGATGTCAGTCGATCAAAGTTATTTAGTCCCATTGGGACTTTACGTAGATCTTAATGTCGAATCACTTTCTGCATAAACTTGTAGGACAAGAACTACAGTGTCCAGATCCAAAGGATTTTCTCAGGAAATTTCCATGAACGTTTTGTCAAAAACTCTGTCACCTCTGCCCTGCATCCCAAAGAAATGTGCCCTAGAAGACGCCATTTTATCCAACACATAACACTGTAGGAAATGAACCATTTTGCATCCGTTAACTGTATCGAAAGAAATAAACCTTCTTAAGCTGTGCAGTTCATTCAAAAAGAAACAGTATAACACAACCTTGACAAACTAACCCAGCAAGTTTGATTATTGGTTCCAGAAAATGTCAGTGAAACGTATGAACCTGTTCTTGAGCAATATTCACACACCGTTCTGACAAGGTCACGTTTCACCTGCGTTGAAACAGGAAATTTGGTTTGAGACTAAATCGGACAGTTTTAAACCCAGGACAGCCTCAAGACCAATGTCAATCCGTTATTCAAAGGGATGACTGAACAGTGCTCCTGAAAGGGTGACGTAGCTGAACAGTATTTTTTAAAAGATAAATTTCTTTCTTACTATTAGTTTTCTTAACCTAGTCCACGCTATTTTTGTCGACTGTACGCAAATCTAACTAGTCGTTGTGTAGCTCGCGTCAGGAGGTATGTAGCCCGACTTTCAACCAATGGTGTGCCACTGCAACAAATTCAGGATAGCTTAACACTAACTGGTCTTTCATACATTTTCTACAGATGTGTGCAAACTCTTCAACAACAATTGTATAATAGTCACAACAAGCCGCATGCCAGGGTTAGTCGATAGTATGATATCTCGTAGGTACTTTAAGTTATAAAGACCTTTCTTCGTGAGATCTCAGCAATAAGTATGAATGTTTGTCCGATCTGAGGCTGCTGGAGGATAATTTTTTGGCCGTATCACACTTATCTTGATAGCATTCACCGTATATAAAAGGCCAGTTCACTTAGGAAGAAAAGTCCCTAAAGAAATAAGTTTGCTGTGAGTCGCCACCCAAATCCGCAATTTTTGGCAAACATAACGAGACGTGAACAAGAGCTCTTAAGTGTACTGTGACAACTGTCCTACTGATAGGTAGATCGGCAGACTAGGTAATTTGGAGGACAACCGCGAAAAACCTGAATTTCGACTGAATTGGAATTAGTGAGAGAGAGCATGCCGAAACACGGAAAATCCTCTACACCTTAGCTAAAAGGTCACTGGTTCGAGACCAGTCGAAGCTCTGACTTTTCGCAATCACACCTCTTCTACATTATCTGATATTCCACATTGCCTATTGGTAACATAACTGTTGTGTTCAGCACTGGCGTTGGTGGATCCCAGCGTGAACTGTTTCAGAAATTCCGCTTCCTTAGTAAATCCCCGAATCAACTAGTGGATTCACTATGCTACAGTGAATTGGATAGGTTCAGCTGTGAAATTCCTGGCCTCCTGGTATGGCCTCGTAGCTTAGGTGGTAGGTCGTTCGCCGCATTTGTGCGTCTTGTTTTATCGCTTGTTTGAATCTAGCCGAAGCTCAGACTTTTCGCAGTTGGGACAATTCTAAACAAAAAATGTGCAATTTTGCACAATTTTAGGCACACGTTGTAAATAGTGCATACGCAGAGATGTGCCCAGACCGATGCTATTGTAACGTACTGCCTACATAAACCCTTAGTTGTTAGGCTCATAGAGAAAAAGTCCGACTTCAACATGCCAAATAGTGAGCGTACTGAGTAGATGAAAAGTGCAATAACTGTATTCATAGGCACGTACATACCTAGTCAAGTATAACCGGGACTACTTTCTTGTGGTCCACTTGACAGAATGAAAAGATGAAGGTAAGTAACAATCCGGGATGGTAGCTCCATGGCGTTAATTTGAGGACCAATGTAGCTCGCCTCCTGCCCCTATCGTACTACCGCCATAACTATGCGGTATATTGTTTTGGTCTGTAGGTGTATAACCGCTTAACAAAACTGAAATTTGTACTCACACCACCTCATCTCAGCACAAAGTTCAGGCAGTGGAGAAGAAAATGCAAAGAATTGTCGTGCAGGGAATGTATGTTTAACATGCTTTGTGTTTCGTCAACTCCTTTAGCACCGTCCTACAAACCACCGCGTAACGGTTGTCAGTTTTGGCTGTTACAAAGATGCTATCAAGTTAGTGAATCAGTGTGTACTTTTCGAACTGACAAAACACAGGGGTATTCCGAGCGAATACGCTGCCCGTGATCTGATCTCACATTTCAGTTCAGGTTAATGTATACGGCATACAGAAGGCGTATGTCGGGGCTATTTTCGTTAGATTTTATCATCGACAAAATAGCAGAGAACAGTCATCGGCACATACAAAATGTCGACATCGATGAAAAACCGACTAACCTCGACAATGCTGGCGACAAAGTATTGCGACTCCACAACTTTCAAACGGCACACACAATGCTATTCAATTTCTCTTGCCTCACCAAATACTTTGGAATAAGCTTTGCAGTCTATAAGTGTACATCATTTTTTCAGTACTGTCTTGTTTATGCTATTATGGTGTTGGCCATTGATGCTGTGGAAGTTGTTGACCAGCTGATGAATGTGGGACGTTGCACAAGCAATGATTATGATAAGGAATATCTAGCAGCAAAAGTTAAGCGGGCTCATTTGTCCAAACACCAGGATTGCTGGATCAAGTACTAAGGATACTAGTTAGTCGTTTGTCACAGGGAACATCATTGAAGTTGCAGTCGGTTGGCATAAACTGCTAGTTTACAAGTGCTAAGTTGTGTGAGAGAAACGATGCTAACTACTAAAGCCTCGAGGGCTGGCGCCTTAACTTCTGATAGAGCCGTTGAGTAAAGACGATAGAAGACAAGGTCCACTGGGATAAGTGTTGTCGGTGTGTCAGTCAGACGAGCTAGTGCAGTCTGCAAGGAAGCCTTTTTGCGGCTGCCGCCTCACTCGCAATTGCAACTCCGTAGCCTTTGTAAAGTTGCTGGCGCCCAGATATTAAATGCTTGGGTTTAGTCAAAGAGATTACGAATAAATAGACTCCATCCGTTCATTTTCTCTTGGTTCCAAAGTTCAAGTTGTTTTCCCTTCAAGGTAGCAGTCAGACAATTGTTTGAAACAGCCATGTGTGGTTCTCCATAATTATGATGATGATGCTGATGATGATGATGATGATGATGATGATGATGATGATGATGATGATGACACCTGCCTGTACATCTCTCAGGCATCTGCTGCAGTCAGGTTCATGTCATACGTGCTGTCTTCCCATTCTTTGAATCAAACTATTAAAAAATCGAGCAGTTTTCTTCAGCTTACAATTTGAAACCTAACGCGCAGTTGTAAATTCCCTTCAACAAATGGACAACAGTCTAATCTCGAATTTTATCTAAGTATTAAAATACGACAATGGAGTCAAGTGGCTGATCAAATACAACTAGCATTCAGTTTGAAATGTATAGGCTTCTAGAGAAAGCAAGTGCTAAGGTGGAAAGGTACATGAACTACCTGAGCACTGAATGGATAACGGAACAACCAGGATGAAAAACGAGCAGATTCAGTGACAAGTATTTCTTCAAAGAAAGTTCATTCAGCCGAAGGATATTCCAAGTAAGGTCAACTAGTGTGGATCTCTGTGAGATGTAATAATCCGATTAAACGAACATGGGGATAACAGAAAGATACCACGATTAAGCGCTTACTGACTGCGGACGATATACGTTTTCTGACACACATTTGTGTTTTCACTAACGAAATTAAATTAAATACGCATTCTGAAAAAGATTTGATTAAAAAAGTTGTAAAAATTTCTTTTGCAAAAACATTGTTCAAGTAAAAATTAGACAACTATTTGGGCAATGGTTAATGCACGTAAGAGGAACACATCGCTGCAGACAAAATAGGCACGATCAGTTGGTTTCAGTAAAAAAAAAAAGGATTTCCCAGTTATTGCAATGCTACTCTACCCCCCTTCAAAGAAACAAAGAAATTCTCCCGGACAAATTACTCGTATAAAATCCGTGATTAAATTAGCGTGGTTTACTTGGTGGAAAAAAAAAACAAATTTTCGAATTGTCGCTCAGCTTAACATAAAAATTAGGGGAACAAAAAATGACGATTTCTCCTCTAGTTGTCAATGCGCTTGAGTGTGTCGATGACTGAGAACACTACTGTCAAGCTATGTGAGCATTGCGGTCTAACCACGTTATAGTGGACGAATTGCCTCGCTTCGACTAGCAAATGATTGATTTCATAACTTCACAAGTTTGGATAAACGAAGGTTGCGCGGAATGTAAGAAAAAAATCACTGGCGTGAAATCACACTTTCTGTGTTCTTAAAGCATTTGCGAAATTAAAGGAAGGACAAACAAACTAGGTCAAATAAAAGTAGAAATATACTTAACACGCCATATTTAATCCAACGTTAATGATACAGATATCTGACAGGATGCTCCTCTGTTACACCAAATATCAGTGCGAAAAACATGAAAATTAAAGTTTTCGAATGGGTTACCTATGTATCATTCGGTCACCACCTTCCCAGCAGCCGAGCAAAACTAAGCGGAAAAGATAGTTGGTCACAGGTTGTACAAGTATTAGAAATTCAAAGTGATTAGTAGCTTTTTACTTCAACTGGTATGCTGAAAAGTTCTTTGGAATATAGAACAAATCCACATTCACATGACTTAGCCATAAGAATGCGGCCGTAGGTTGAAGGTCAATTAACATCCAATCAAATGCAATACTGCCCCAAAAAAGGAACGTTCTCAACAAGAACTACCCCCGATCAAGAAGCGGCAAGAACTCTTTTACACTGGATACCTCCATTGAAGAAACGAACTTCCTGGAATTTGGTACAAAACGATTTTCTATGGTAAGTGGTCCTAGCACCTACTCAGGGATAAAATTATAGGACAGTCCTGTCACATCAAGCCTAGCTTAATCACACATCGACCGCAAGACCCGTCACTAAGATATACAGAACTGTTCAGGTAAACAAGACCCTTCAGAGATTACTCGTAAATGTAAAGGAAACAGTCGCAAGTGGATTGACTCCACCGTAACAAATAAAGGTGTTTATATTCCTCGAGAACAAAATGAAAATGATTCAGTTGTGTAAAACGTTGACCCTTGCGTCGTGCTTTATTGATAAGTGATTTTAACAACTTACAGTTTCGGCGGAACACGTTAAAAGTAAGTTCTCAAGGTAACACTGGGGAATAACTAAAAGGAATTTGTTCTGGTGGATCTGTAGTTTTTTACTACTCACTGAGACTGTCTATCAGTCATTCATCTGTTCCCGTTAAAAACGTTCATCCATACCAAAAAGATTTTCATGTGAAGGAACAAGTTAAGAAGTATCTGAATCCGGGTGCACAGAATCCACATCCAATGATAAATGGCTGGTTACACTTTGGCGTACTAAAATCTGGGTACCGAAACTATTGACCGAAGCGACGTAGTTTTAGTTGAGCTAGAAAACACTCAGTTGAAAAACGGATAAAATCACATTTGTGCCAATTTATGTGATCCACTGAATAGCGCATCAATTCCTTAGTGTGATACTTATACTAATGCTGATACCAGCAAAAATAATGGTTTTATTATTGACCCGTATGTTTAGAGGTCTTGGATCCCAATCATCATACTCTGATTCCTGGACAGATTTGGCAACTTGAGTTATATCACCTGCATGCCCCCATGCTTTAGCTCACAAACAAGCGCTTCATGGTAGAACATCGACTGGCTCGCTGTTTCGTCATTTATTTTTTGGTTAGAATCACCTGTTTGTTAATATTTGACTAAACACGCCATTAAATTTCCCTTATAATGGTTGTGTAATCAGAGCCGTTGATAATGCAAGTCTTCTAGAGGGTACATTGTTGCTATGAATGGTCTTGATGATACCACAATAGCAATCATGAGCACATGTTTTAGTGGTTCCTAAAGGTACATTTGGCTTACTCAGTAATGTGTGTATATGGATCGGGTGTCGTTAAATAAACGGTCTTCTCTCACGACTAGACAACTCCCTAAAAATTCCTCTAAATTTTCGGAAGGTGGTTCTTGTTCCGGAAGTACTGCATTCTCAGTAGTTTCAAGGAGATCAACAAAGACCGATGCCAGTGAGTACTAGCCGATGTAGAAGTTCAAGATGATGAAGATTCTGAAGTTATCCTGAATTAAGAAAAGAAGTTGTTGGCAATCCGAAAGTATATCAATGACTCTCTTCTGTCGATTATCAAATCAGCTGTGACAAACTGGCTGCAACTTAGTATTCCCCACAACAACAGAGCATGGAGTCACAGTGACCCTGAAGCGTACCGAGCAAGTAAAGCCTGTAGGAAATTCTCCAAACAGACCAAAAACTACCGTCTCCACGAACTGAACGCAACCTGCTGACCTTTGGGAATAAGGTAAAAAGCAGGATCGTCCGGGATTATTTGCGGGATTAACAATGAGCATCCACCCAAATTCGATAAGGTCACCACGATTTACAACGGGATTCCCTGTCTCTTACAGCTAACTAGGGAAATACTTTTGAA
Organism: Paragonimus kellicotti; assembly: GCA_014220965.1. Lineage (NCBI taxonomy): Eukaryota > Metazoa > Platyhelminthes > Trematoda > Plagiorchiida > Troglotrematidae > Paragonimus > Paragonimus kellicotti. The sequence goes on from LOND01000025.1 coordinate 361,968, forward strand.
CTTACGACTGGCCTTGCTAGCCAGTGTACTTTCACACTGTTGCTCCGAAATGCCTCAGCGTGTAATAAATAATCCCTCGGCATGCACTAAACGAGATGCAGCTAAGTATCCCCGACAAGAAATCGTGCAAACATTCCATTCTAATCTTTTGCATACAAACACCTAACGAGAAACTATTGCTTCTGAACTCAACAGTTCATCAGTGGATGTACCGACAGCTTAAGACTCCTTAAACACCATCTAATCTAGGCGAGATAAAAATGGGTTTTAAGAAAGCGATAGTTTGTAGAAAAAACCTACCCATTTATATCCGACTTTCAAAGATTTGGCAAAATATGCTTCTACAGAGAGAGACGTAGTGTTCGGCCAATTCTATATCAGAGGTTCATTGACTTCATTTGGGAACTAAAGCTTTATCCGATATACACTGAACATCACCCACAACTTGATCGCAGCTGTCGCATTCCCATAGACTTTCCAGTCGGCCCCTTTCGAAAAGAAGCACTAGACTCGAGTTTCGCTCTCATTAGAGCTCGTCTGTAGTGCATATGCCGGTATTTTGATTACTGATGAGTAGTAGCAGGTTTTGGTTTTCGCATACATTCAACATCACCAACAGCTGATCACAGCTGTCGCATTCCCATAGACTTTCCAGTCGGCTCCTTTCGAAAAGGAGCACCACTCAACAAGTTGATGATTTCTGTGATTTCAACTTTGAGAGAAGTCCTAGTCGAGGGGTTACCGATTGAAGTTAACAGGACAGTTACTGTGCCTCCTTTCGAGGCAATCGGGCAACCTGATCATTACAAACAAGCGAAAGTGTTTGATCGTTCACATATGATATTTCGGTCGTGCCTAATGTGAGGTCAGCGGCGCAGGGGTCAACACGGTTGTCTCATGGAAGCGTGGCCAGTGTTCTGGTCCCGGCAGTGGCAAGGATATGCACTACTGACGAGCTCTAATGAGAGCGAAACTCGAGTCTAGTGCTTCTTTTCGAAAGGGGCCGACTGGAAAGTCTATGGGAATGTGACAGCAGCGATCAGTTGTGGGTGATATTCGGTATATCTGAAAATCATAATCTCCTATTACTCATCAGCTGACCATTATCTATTGAACAGCACCTAGTTTTGAAAGGTGTGGGTCAATCATGAGGTTAATCCTAAAGCGAATTTCGCAGATGCTGATAGGGATGTCTTAAAGGTCGATCTAATGGCCACTGTTAATCAAATATCTCGTTTGTTAATATGGATATACAAGGTGCCTTAGTAGATTGTCCTTCGACCGATTCAAATGGAATGCATTTTTAGACAATTGCAAAGGTCGCCTGACGTGCACATAACACAAACCGTTGCGCATGCCAGGAAGAAAGGTCATCATTCCAAGCCGTAATTCACAGTAGTTTACCCTCCTTGATGACCAACTTATATCGTATGTGTTCAGGTGCAATGTTGAAAGCGGTACATCACGTAGAAAGGTGGACGGTTTTCGTGTAGAGAACATTGACGACAGAAGTTATTTGAAAAACCGTGGACAATTTTCGTGCTTGGAAGTTTAGGGGCTAGGAAACATATCTAGAACAATTGTCAAAAAGATAGTGTTAACAGTTAGGGAAGAGTGGCAACTTCTAATATTCCATAAAAGACTAACACTAAAACATTACTGAAATCATCATTTAACTTAAGCCTATTCATAACGGTTACTACTTCAGGCACCATCAGACCGACGGTTTTATCAAAAGTAAGTACACTTGACTTTACGCAGAGGCATTCATGCTGTGTTCCGTCAGCTCCTCAACAATAAGAAAGATTAGACAGGTGAATACAGATTTGTGTCTTACAGGGCTTTGTTGGTTAAAAACCCATCAGTTCCGTCTCATCGAGTTATTTAAACCGTATCACAAAGCGGAAGATTTATCCATGTATGATACTTATTTGGAGGACTAAGAGAAATGAACTGACCATCTTCACTTATAAATCCAAATTGCAGGAGGGCACGTTAGACGGAATGAGTGGATGGCTTCTCCATACGGTCAACGTCGTATCACGTGTGTGCTATCTATTTCGTCCTTTACTCATTTCAATAAATTCCTCACTAAAACCCAAAAAGTTTATTCAGGTATCACGTGGAACCTTATGAACTGGATAAAATGTATACCTATCTTACACTTATGACACCTATCGCCTTTAACATTCATTCATGTCCAGTTGGACATCACCAGTCTATGGGATAAAGACAGTCTTCATGCACTGTTTCTGAATATTTTTTTTCGGAGTTTGTCACACGATTGTTCAATTTAAGTTCCTTACACTTTTGTATTTATTTCACCGTCATTAGCGCTGCAACGTTAGACTTACAGCGTGATTCTGACGTTCAAGGAGAAAATCAACTGTGACTATTCATCTGTCGATGAGAATTGTGCAGATCGGTTGCCACCTTTGACATGTTGAGGGTCGTTATTATTTGGTACTAAGCTAACTTTGCAACTGGATTCAATCAGCGTGTTTATTTCTGCATGTCTTCCGGAGAAACTTTCTATTAAATACAAACATCTTCAGTTTGTTTGCGGTACTCTGTTTCACTGAACCACTGTATATTACAATGAGTTTCGGCGAAACATTATGACGCTCCCGTTCGTTGGGATTTGATGTGGGATTCTTATATCTTCCGGTCCAACTCGCCGTCCAGCGGTCATCAACAGGCAGCCCACTGCTGTGATAGACTCATTTACTTTAACTGAATTGTACAACACTACCCTTAACATACCCATATACTCGATTTCAGTTGTCGACTTTCACATTCGAAAGGTGAAATGTAATTTAGTTGTATTTAAATAGTTCGGTGTAGTTGCATCAACACCTTCCTTACAAGTATACGACGGAAGTGGATGTGATCCACACATGTACGCTTCTAAACTTTATTCACTATATTCCCAAGCTGAGCGGGATTTTGGGACGCGTGATGTGGTACACTCGTATTTCCGTGTTACTAATCCACTCAGGTTTTTGAACCGATATATACATATATTCTTCGAAAACCAATTCTTAAACTCACGGATATCTACCACGCGTCATTCTGTTACATAAAACCCTTCCCTCAGTTGCGGATGACCGTAAATGCCGAACATATGACGCAGTCGTACGATAATGTTTCTGGCGTAGCACTTCATTGAGATCAGCAAACGAAAGCTGATAATCTCTGTTTCTGTGAGAACTCTGGGTGTAACATACAATCCGGCTATTTTCACTTCATTATTTGTTACGCTTGTGGACCAATCTTGGACAACGTGGAGACACCGGAAGACAGCGTTCTTCCGAAGTAGAGGTTCCAGTGATAGTCCTGTAAAAGGAGACAACATGAACACGAATGAGCCAGGGGCCTGGTAGGCCTTGTACACGACTTACACAAATGGAAAGCAAAATAGTGTTAACAACACAGCAGCACGCTCTGTTACACAATTCAAATTCAATCCGTGCGTGCTTGTTACTTTCAACTGCGCCTTCCAAGAGTACTTCCTTCAAACCAGTACACCACGACCGGTGTCATGCTTGTTTGAATCCGCCAGTTTGAAAGAACACAAATGAGATACGAACAGAGAACCTTTCGGTGCGCGAACCAGTTCTTATCCGATAGACCACCTGCCTAATGAAAAAATCTTGCTATAGGGCGATTAGCGTAAGCGTTTTCAACATGCTCCTGCTTGATATAATGAATGAACACAGTCCATCTCAGTTTGCCAGTCTTTCACTGCCTGCTACCAAATACAATATTTGTGTACCATTTCATGATTATCATCCTGTTAGGCGAATTGTGTCCGTTCATACTAACCGGGTATAAAGGAGGTTTACAACAACCACCATTCATGTTCAAGGACTTTCGTCAGACAGCTAGAATTATTTTGCACAAGTATGACTAAAGCCACCATACATCAGCACACTATAATTTTTAGTCAAAAAGAGACAATCGAATAATTCAAGACCAACTTTTCTACTCCCTACTCAGATTAAGTCTAAATAAATGTGTTGGCACTTTGTTTCGTCGAAGATCCGACTGATTTCAACAGGGGCACTGAACCAAAATCTAAGTTTTCCATAGAAGTATTCAATCAGAATTTGCTGCAGAAAATAGCGTGCCATAGCAATAATTTTGCCGTCCTCATGTATTTGAGCAAAGGTTCACGTCAAACTTCTCTTCCTGAATCAAACTTGTCGCACAACTTTTATGTTGGTACAGTCAAAAGTCACACACTTTCTGCACTGGCATTCAGATCGATCGTTTGAGCGAAACGAAGCTGAATGCTTCTTTCTACATAACTGACGAATTACTAATATATACGCGGATACATGGATAAATTCAAATGTGCTTATTCAGTTTATGTACTGGCTGTATCAGTAACACCCTCTAGTTATTACAAGTCAGAAAATTGTGGTCTAACCGCGAGTTTATTGAGCAAGGATACTAAACATTGAGAAACAACCGCCGATAAATGGCTGCATCTTTCACACGATCACCCCCACTTGTTGCGTACTGACTGACAATTAACAACTACAGTACGTCTGTTCACATCGTCGTTTCTATCAGACCACAGTCCCTGAACGTAGAACAAATATGAATCACAAACGTGTAGTATACACCACTCTCATCAGAAACAATTGGACATCGGAATTTGGCGAAAGCAAATCCCACTTTTGCTGGGGTTGGTGATATCTCCTCAACAATGTCACAAGTGGAGTAACCGCAATTAAGAAAGTATTTTAAGTTGAACATCATTCACAGTTAGTCGCAGCCTTTGCATTCAGATGGACTTTCCAGTCTTGGTAGATCGCGCCAGTGGTGCATGATCTTGTTGCGGACGGCACTAAAGGACCAATTACCCTTTCTTGAGGTAATTAGTTTGACCACTGCGTCATTGACTTTACATTAGGCACGACCGAATTATCATATGTGAACGCCCAACCACTTTCGCTTGTGAGTAATGATCAGGTTGCCCGATCGTCTCGAGAGGAGACACAGTTACTGTCTGTTAACTCCAATCGATAACCCCGCGATTAGGACTTCCTAGACAGGTCGAAATCTCCGATCTCATTAAACCTGCTAGGCGATATTTTAGATTACTGATGAGTAGTCGGGATTTCGTTAATTTTGGTCGTTCCTAATGTGAGGCCAATGGGCCAGTCTTCAAAACGGTTGCCTCATGAAAGGCTGGTCGGATTTCTAACCTAGGTCGTGGCAAGGACATGCACTAGTGACGAGATCTAACAGCAGCGAAACTTGAGTTTAGTGTTTACGAAACAAAACTGGCGGGAAAGTCTATGGGAATGCGACAGCCGCGATCAAATGTGAATGACATTCTACTTGAAATTAACTAAGTTATCGACTGCTCATCAATAAAATGAAGGTAGTAATGGGGCCGACCCATATTTGAAGTTATACTTTGCATGAGAACGACAAAGTAGTGAAAGTTACTTGTTTTCTGTGTTTTATTGTCAGCCTAATGACAACACAGTAAGTATAAAAACAGAAACTAGAGTGAGTCAGAAAACGGCCAACAGAAGTTATGGCCAGCGTGTACAGAAAACAAACTCGGAGTGGCCAGTACATTCACTTTGACAGCTTCGTTCCGCTAAATCAAAAGCGAAACCTCATACGATGTCTGACGGGTAGGGCGTTAAAGATCTGTACCCCTGACACTTTACAAGCTGAGCTAGATTTTCTACAAGTGTTCATGCAGAATGGCTACCCGTTTCATTCAGAAGGCGATGCAGGCGGTAGAGTTGAAACTTAAGTCACCCTCTGTGAATAAGAAACTTGCGTTTATTAGTCTTCCTTTCAAGGGAGATCCCATGGCCGAAGTTATCTCAAGAAAGCTCAGAAAGTCAGTCGAAACAACCTACCTTGCCGCTCAATTGTGCGTGAGTTTCCGTTCAACACCCGTTATCATGTCACAACTCAAAGACAAACTTCCTTGTTCTACAACCAGCTGTTGTGTGTACTCATTTGTTTGCTCGTGTCGAGCATCATACATTGGTCGTACTACAAGGCGATTGTCTGACAGAGTGCGTGAACATCATCCTGCGTGGTTGAATAGTGGTGTGGTGAGAACGATTTCAAGCGCGATTGTTGCCCATTTGATTGACTAATCATTCTGTCAGTAAGAAGGACGCTTTCAGATTGTCTACCGAGTGCCAAGGAATCGATCAAAAATGGTGAGATTTCGAATGTTGACCGTTGCCGAGGCCATTAGTATCCGATTACGCAACCCTGACCTCTGCGCACAGAAGTTCGTGCGGACACTTAATCTCCCCTGGCCCACAATCAATCAAGCCCACGATTTGGAACAGTGATTGCGTAACTGATAACAAACACGCCGTCCATAACCTCTATTGACCGTTTTTCTGACTCACCCCAGTTACTGTTTTCATATTTATTGTGTTGTAATTAGCCTGATGATCAAACATGGAAAACAAGCCTTGTTCGCTACTTTGTCGTTCTCATGACTTCACTGGGTATTTTCAGACGAGCTTCACTTTGAGCTTGGAAGAAGCGTAGCGCACTCCACACAAACAAGATCGATCATTCAGATTACTTATCATAGTATGCTTCCTTTTGACAGAGCCTTTAAGCAGAACATTGCAGTCTGCATTCTCCGTACTAGTCAGCATATTATTAGAAGGAAACTGCCCACTAAGATCAACGGGCTCTCTAAACTAACATGGCTTAAGGAGAGATCGTACGTCACTGGCGAGGACCACCCGAGACGATGATGCAAATTCTCTCCGTGTATGCTTACTCCACCCTTACGTAATATATATATATATATATATATATATATATATATATATATACAATGTGCACGTACGACTGACCGGTTTTAAGTATGCATAACGGGAATCGAAGCAGCTGCCTAGAAAATAATGGGTTGAAAGCCATACCCAAATACGACCAACTTACCATAAATCAGTAGTGCACAAATTGCAGAGGTTGTGTTGTCCAGAGAGCGTATCCTTCCAAGAACTGTCAAACTGGGCTAAAGAGCACACCGTGACCAACACGTGATATTTATTTACTGATAGTTCAACCAAATAAGCGTTTTTTTTCTTCCACTGTCTTGTCAGCCGTTCAGTCATAATGATGGGTTCGTATAGTTCAAGTCCATCTCACATCGGCTACGGATGAGGTAAGTTGCCAAACTGGGCATCACAAAGTAATGCAAATCCAGTCTTTTTTATGTGGCTTCCGCGCTGTCACAGTCCGGCGCATTTGTGACCACGGTAAACCAGAAAATTGATCCGTTATCTAACTGTTGGAAAAAAAAGCGTTAAAAGACTCACTGACTGAAAACAGAACTCATGCTGACCACAGTTTTTGCGTTTATCATCACAGTACCCAACCGACCCTGCCGAGTATGAATAACACCGATGCTAGTTCGTAAGTCTATTTGACCCAACAAGTTCAAGCCAATGATTGGGTTTTAAATATTTATATTCAACTGTACTGCGCATCATTTCACTGGAAGCTTAGGAGAGTGAATAGAACATTAACTCATACTTATGCTTAGCGTAATCCCCAAGTCTGGCAGGATTGACAATCGACGTTAGTAATACTACCAGACTTGAAGTTTTCCTCACATAAATCACATGAATTAGTTTCCAAGCGACATGTGGAGCAAACCACATAAATGATGGTGAAGTGATGGACAGTATCAAGTCTCGCCAACTTTCAACGATACTCTGGTGATGTATGTCTAAGATGAAGTCATCACTACATAAGCAGAGGGTGGAAAAATAAGACCCCGAAGGCCATAACACAGGCTGATGTCTTATGTAAAACCTTCGGCTAACCTTTACATAACCCCCTATTATCGGATTGTCAGCCAGAATGAGTGTTAGGTGGAAAGTACGTATAGCACAAAGTAGTCGAACAGTAAATCAAGGTGAGCGTTACTTATGTGTAGTATTCTGCGATATCAGCTTAACTAAATGTACACACCTTTAATGGAGAAAAACCCAATCAGATTACCGAAAGAAATTGTAGATTTCCAGAACATAACGAGAAAGTCAAATAAGAGACAGAGTAACTCTGTTCTAATGAAATCGAGACAGAGAACAATCAGTTCAGTTGATTTCAAGTCTATGCTTAATTCAAGATCTACTCCAAAAGACATCCCGTATCCTACTGAAACATTCCCGGGGAAACTATTCTAAATTAAATGATAACACTGGGTTCACGGGAGTGACTAGTAAGCAAAACGATTATTGGACTAAGATTCGCCTGTTAAGGACCGGTTGGTTCGCCACTCAGAAATGTTGTCTGTCGAAGAATCAGCCCCCCGTGAATAACCATGAACTATACACACAGTAATCCTGAACGGCAGATTTAACAATTTGTATTTTAGTGAGATGGCACAAACCAACAATAATCACGAGTTTATTTAGCTGTTCTATGAATCCACATTGCATTAGATTTGACGAACAACTTAAGATACACTTTGGACGTGTAGATCGTACATTAGAAAAGCTAGTTCTCAAATGGAAGTGTCAGAGTGCTGAAAAAAGTAGCACAAGGCATTCTCAATACATTCGAAATTACCCATTGATTTGGAAACAGAAGTGCTTACATTGAAGTTTATCACCGAACGTCTTTAATTGGCCTGTTCGTTATTGCATCCTACTACGTCCATTCAAGCGGTTTGACCGTCGGAAGCTGAAGCGTGTTCGAACGAACCGTTTTACCCAATATTAATTGTAAACAAATTCCACGTAGCTGCCTACCGCTGTTATGATTGGTTGACTTTGATCAACACGTTTCGCCCGCAACTTTCACCGGCTATGCAGTCTCTACTGAGAAAACCGCTCAAATGCAATCTAATTACAGGGGCACTATAAGATAATTTCACTCTCAGCCGTGAACCAGTGAGGAAAAAATCCCGCAATGCAGCTTCAGGGGTCATCGTCTTGCCAGTGCTTGTGACTAGTAAAATTGAACCTGAAAGTACCTGAGCTTGGATGCGTTGGTTAAGTTAGCCCAACGGGGGAAAAATAATTTTGCCGTGTGAGACGGATGTGTACTTTTGATATCCATAAACCCTAATTTGTTTGCCACACTGAATATCATGATTCCCAGTGTGTAATATTACAAGCGATACTTGGTCAAAACCACCATCATCACTGTCGGCAGAACAACTTCTGGTCACAGTAATAACGTAAAGAAGACTGACAAAATCCTGACGAATATAAAACTCGAGGCGAAGTCACTGTTTATCCCTAATTTGTATGATGTACATAATCTCCGTCTTACGTTTGCAACTGATGGAAATATGCGAAATGTTAACATGCCGCAGTATGTCTTCTTTCTGCTCCGAAGAAGTATGTCACTTTTGAAAAACTTGCCTGCGAGCAGTTGACATAAACCTATGAGTTAAAATGTTGTGCGATCATCATGCTCGTTTCACTTACTATCCGAATGCTACGCGACGCTTTATGTTCAGTTGAGATTAATAAAATAAGCTACTATGCATATCTAAGTAGCGTGTATCGTAGTCAAAAGCAAATGAAAAAGTTGTTCCGCCCTAGCAGTGATTGAAATTAATCCAATCTGAAGCAGTTTTGAGTATTAAGGTTAAGTTTACACGCTCGTCAAACAGAGTTTCAAACACATCAACGAATAAAAATGTTCAGTACACAGGGGAGTCATGAAGCAACCGAATGGATCAACGTTGTGTCCACTTTCTGTTGAATGGCAGATGACCTGGGATGTGAGCAGTTTGTAAATAACCAAGATTCGTGTGGGCTGTTACAAAGTTCAGTTTTCAGTTCAGTTGAATGTAAAACTATCACCTAGCCTCGTATACCATGCGGACTTCGGAGGTGGTTCTAGACAGTGGACCACGCATCTCTTCTATATGAAATGAAGCATATCATACAACCACGGTTTTCGTCTGTATCTTGTCGGCATTTACCCCAATGCAGTAAATAAAAATTACGATAGTTGGACTTTTTGCAGTAAAGTATAGAACTGCCAAATAAATTGAAAACTTTTCCTAATTAACTTTAAGCCATCAAAATTTGTACATCAAGGTTTGCACCAAAACGATCAATGCACATTTGAAACCAGTGGTTTCATTTCCGTTTTTACTGTGAGCATTTTCGAAATCAGATTAGAACTGCCTTGTATGAAAGCAGGCGTATTGCACATGATAAACAAACTATAACTCTGAAGTTGTACATTCTTTCGCCGAATTTGAGTACAATTTTGTTTGGTATACGATCCTAGGATTACCCTGCCAACACAAGAACTCGGTAAAAAAGTAAGATATCACAATAACGCAGAAGGATAGAGGAATAAATCTGATAGGTGAAGTCACTACTTTCAGTGAACATTATGGTAACACAATTAAAGGGTTTGAAGCAGGATTATGAAGAGCAAAAGTGTGACAGACTTATCAAACGTATACAATGGACAATCTACATTAAAAAAGCAATAGATCATTTCAAATAATGTAAAAGTAGGCGCGAGTAAAACAAAAAAAAACCAGCAGCACAAAAATGAAAGAACAGTGAACATCGACCACAAGTATCAATTGGTTGTGACCAGGTATTTTATCTTTTAAGTCCAACAACGCCGTAACGTGGACGCTGAGAAGGTATGTCAGATCGGGTGGTAAAAACGGTAGTTGACTGGTTCACCTGCCAAGTCACCGCGAAATGGATGCTGCGAGAACAGTAATTCCTTCTTGGCAGTGGGGATGCACTGCTGGTCGGCCGGGGTAACTTTGATGTTCTTCATTTTCGAATGACACGGGTATCCGTTTTCCCGCAGCACATTAATTATTAAATGTAGTTAATCTAAGGTCTTCAAGAGAGATTCTTATCGTCTCGCCCGTTAAGTAACGAGTTGGGTTGTCTTTTGCCAGTGTGCGAAACAGTACACTGACAGGCAGTTTTCACTAAACAGGCGTTTAATGGAACCGTTTCCACATTTTTTGAGTGCCTCGTATGAAAAATGCTACAATCCACCGACTTCCGTCTCTGACGTAAATGACAAAATGAGAGCGCCTCAGTAAAGGTTTGTACTAAGCATGCAACATTGGTCTTTTTAGGCAGTATGAAAAAGGGAAGTTATCATATGTGCTTTGGAGCTGTATCCTGTCGACTATTCCGTGTACACTGAGTTTCTAGCTTCCCTATGAGGATATCCGTTAAGAGTAGACCAAAAAAGATCCGACTGCTACGCCCTGTTTGTTTGTGGATATCATCAAGTTTGAACTAAATGTCCAAAATGCAGTTCAAGAGTGACTCATTCGGTGCGGAATTCGGCACGTACAATCTCGAGACACATGTGTCGCTGATTTTTGCAAATCAGACCAGGATGTCCTGTTGCGGACCCTTTGTTGAGGGACAGGGCACTAGAAGTGAGAATGTCTGTTTGCTTGGTCATTAAGGTTCAAAATTCGATAGTCATTCCTTGCTTGCTTTCAAGTGAATGCGGCTTCGTTTCGTACATTACCAGCGAATCACTTTTTAAAAAAATTTCAGCGGTGGCGAAAGTAATATTGCTTGTCGGGCAACACCACGAAGAAGTCTGCTGATCAAAGAACAACAAACCGTGTCCTAAAGAAAAGCCCATGGCTGAGTTGCAGAGCTGGAGGCTTATCAAATACAATGTGAGGCAACCACTAATGCGCGGATGACCGGATGTTCATCAAACGGTTGAATCGGCTCAACAACAAATTGAGGGCTGCAAAGAACAGTGTCGCCTTTGTTTCGTAATTGTTAAACACAGCGATATTGAGCTCAGTGACGTGAACATCTTTTCCATGTTGTCGGACTCTATGTTGCGCTGTGTGCTGGTATGAACTCCGTGTTCACGAAGAGCTCGTGCGTCCGCGTGAACTGGTGGACTTTCTCTGCAAGCAGGATGAACAGCTGTTTTTAATTGAACTTCTGCCGACTGGCTATTGCCAAGAAATTTAAAATCACTAAACGTGATGAACAAATGTTTTCGGCAATTCTCCGTCAAGTTAGTACGGTTACTGAGGTTATCTAGGCTTAACAGGACAGTCAATTTGTCTGTCATTGAGGAGATAAGGCAATCCGAGCGTTGCTTGCAAACAAATATTACTGAGCGGCTGCACGGATAATTCGGTCGTGCCAAATGTGAGGTCAGTGGCACAAGGGTTTCATGAAAGCGTGGCGGGAGTTAAAATCCCGTCGAGGCTGGGATATGCACTACCAACGAGTTCTAGTAAGAACAATATTCGAGTATGGTGCTTCTCTTCGAAAGAGACTGACTGAAAGATCTATGGGGTTGTGAAGGTTGCGATCATCCATGTGGGATGTTCAGGTTGTGTCAAAATCCCCTGCTAGTCATCGTTTATTGACTGCCCATTTATAAGGGTAAGTAAGCGGTATTAGGGGAGTGATTTGGCATGAGTGTTAGAATCAAGACCTTCGGACACTTAGAACTGATATCAATTGAACACCCGCAATTAATCGCGACCGTCGCATTCTCACACTTTTCAGCCAGCTCCTTTGAAAAGAAGCACATATTTCAATCTTGCTGGATTGGAACTCCGACCACGCAATCATCAGGCAACCGTGGTCACCACTGACCTCACGTTAAGCATGACCGAAGTACACCCCCGTCCAAGTGATTTAAACGACAGTAAGCCACAACAGACATGTCTGTTCCGTTCGTCCAGCACATGACCGACAGCAGTTTATCCATCATGTTTGGTATGCATAATCATACGACTCACCGCGTAGGTTCAGAAACTGTGGGGAAAGACAACACATGTGTGGCCTGAACAATCCCTGAATCAGAGCTAGTGTGTAGAATATTGACCGTTTCATAACGGTGACAAGTAGTTTTCTCTGAAGGGACATTTGTAAGTGTTCCTTGCAGGACGTGTACCGATTGAGGAATTGTTCTACCGCTGGGATAGACGAAGCTGGTATTTGAAGGGGAGATGGCTCTTGTCGAGAGGACTACTGTAATTCCAAGTTAGTTTCCGTGTATTCCAGAAATGTTTTCGTATTTGCTGATCCCCCTCGAAACCCATAAATAAATTTGGTGAATTACCTGATCGACCGAAATGTAATACAGGCAAAGACCGAAATCCCCTCTCGAATGGCGGATTGTGTTTAACGGAAACCTATGTAGCAGCCAACCGCACATACACTGTAGTTCTAGGAAATCAGAAAATTCCAACAAAAAATGGAGTACAGTGCACGGCACAAAAATTGATTAACACAGCGCGTAGCTAATGGTCGACGGCTTCTGCTTAGCACGCAGATCACTATGCCAGTTAAAAGCACGATTTTTTAAAGAACAATATGAACTGCGTCAAAACAGGTTCCCGAATGCGTCAGACGTAGTTCTGAATTGCGTTAACCAACACAAGATAGATGATGTAATTGCAAAATACCGTACGTTTACTTGAAAGGTAATTCGGATTACGTAAACCCTTGGAATACACATCTCCAAGTCGCTGTCCAGTTTGCTTGCATTGCATTCCAGCCCCATTTTTGAAGTCGCAATCTGGTTTTAAGACGTTGCAACTTCACTAAACAAAACAGCGGCAACCAAGCCTCCCCCATGCAAGCGCCCTCCGTTAAGGATGTCAGACGGCAAGGAGTGTTAAAAATTTTCACTGACAAGTAAGTTGGCCCACATCACATCAGTCACTGACTAGTACTGACGCCAATCTCTGGTTAGTATTATTTGAGATGTCACCCAGGGAAAATCGTCCTACTGTTAACAGTGGTAATGGACAAGTTATACAGAGGCCCATCTTCTTTTACGCCAACCACTTCGTCTTGTGAAGGAAAGCATAATGCTGTAAAAGCAGACTGATTCACGATAACCAGAGCTCTAGCTGAGAAGAATCCAAAGTCCAAAGGAAGGAAAACTGATGCTAATCTAGTGAACATCAGTAGCACCCAATCACTCATGTTAAGAGGGCAATGCAAAACAAAAGCAATTGTTGTTGAATGTAATCATCAGCAAAAAAACAACTTCATCTTATAGGACAAAAAATATACATAGGTAAACATTAATTCATCTGTTTCAAGGAGTTGATGTACTGTCTAATTTAAAAGTTGGTGGATGCACATTCCGAGCAATCATGTGCTTCTGAATCACATCAGCAAACTCAGGTCGTCCGGCCAGCTCATAACCAACTGTTAAAAGATGTTTGATACGAGAATTGAACATATCGCACTTTTCTAGGGACAGACCTGAAAAAGATTGAAATGAATAAAACAGTCCAGTTTAGAGTGGCTTAAGGAATGCATACAAGTAGGTCTGACCTCTAAAGGAACGTTAGATGTGATAAACTTCGAGAAGAATAGTGAATCCACTAAACGTAAGTTACAAAAAATGACTTCTAAACATTGATAAGACGAGGTCCGCACATTAAGCTTAATTCAAAATGCACAGAGTGGCCGTGGAAAATAGTGGAAGAGCTGGTGACCCAGGTTAATGGTTTAGGTGCTCACTGAATATAACGCTTGAAATTACAAACGCTTCATCGCCGAATGAGGTGATGGCATCAGTGCGTACGGTTTGGGCTCTGCGATGGGTGAAATTTAATTAATGGTCACATCTATACACAACAGTAGGATAACCCTTTGGCAAGAAATGTGCTCAATTCAACAGGAAAACAACCAATGTGACTTCAGTAAACATGGCTAAGGGTGTCAAGAAGTAATCTACCAAACTTCAGATAGAAGTCATCTCGTGATTGATAGAAAGGCGTACGTTTATCAAACTGCACAAAACGCGACGTTTGCACGTAAACACTTAAGCCCGTACGCACCGATGATGAAACGTTGACAATCTAAACGCCAACCTAAGTGAACAACCGAGCACAAATTTCTCTCAAATTTTCAAGATTATAAGCTCACAAATTCACAGGTCGAACCGAATATCGTTTCGAATGACATTTACAGAGATACCAATTGCGAAAAGTCAGGGCTTCGGCTGGATTCGAACCAGCGACAGAAACACCATGCCTGAACGCGGCAAGCGCTCTACCAGCTGAGCTACGAAGCCACATTAGGAACTCGGAAATTTCACACCTAGACTGTTAACCCCCCCAACGCTGTCATATAGAATCTACCAACTGGTCCAAGGATTGACCGTTCAGGTAGTATATCTCAAACGATTAACGTTAGAATCCACCAATGCCGTTGTTGAGCACTAGTGGATCCCAACGCGAACTGTTTGAGAAATTCTGCTCGAGCAATCAATCCCCTGTATCATTTGGTGGGTTTCATGACAGAGTTGGATGGATAATTCAGTCCAAATGCGAAATTTCGGAGCTCCCGGTGTGGCCTCGTAGCTAAGCTGGTACTGCGCCTGTTTCGTTTGAGCATAATGTTTCTATCGCCAAATTAAATCCAGCCAATCCACAGATATTTGCAGCTGGGTCACTCAAATTGTCGGATATGGCACACTACTTATTGTTAATACAATTAATAGAGATGAGGAGGCAATCGTGATTTCACGCATATTACATACTCGTGCACACATGTAACACTTTGCTCATAAGTCCAGTACTACCATAGAAATAGAGGATTTGCCAAAGCAGACGTCATCGAACAACATTCTGTGCATAGAATGTTAAACAGAACTGAAAAAAAAAAGATACGTGAAACGAAGTTAGTTGGAGACTGTTTGGAATTTAGAGCACTCTTACAAACTGATCTCTCTCTCAATGAGCCGGTCGAACTGGTGTGCAGCATCCGGTTTCTGTTTTGCTCTTTGGTGAGCATAATTGACCTGGCTATGAAGCCAAGTTTACCAGACACTTCATATTCTAGTGCCTTTGCATCGACAGTATTTTCACGTGCACTAGCATTAGCCTTAGTATTTTCCCTCTTTTCGAATGTTTTTTTTTAAATTTTTGCCTCTTTCGTTATTTGTTTTAGTGCACCAACCGTCTGTAGTTGATTCATCCGTTTTTGCTCCTGATCTTAAGGGTACTTGCCTCTGAAGCTGGATGCACACAAGGATAGTCCTTAAATGATGGAAACCGTAATGACATCATCAACCGCGTCACCTACTGCTTGACAAACAAACCGCATAACAATCAAGCACTTTTATTTTGAAGACAGTCCCTATGCAGACGCTACAACCATTTTCAGCAGTTGCTTGCCTATGAGAAAAAGGTAGTATCCACTGAACCCTCGTGTATAGTTCAGTGTAGTCGCTTTCCTTAGTCACAGGTCGGTGGAGTAGTTGGTCCGTAACAGACGTTTCACTTTTGTGGTCGAAACGTTGGCACTCAACACTGTCATTTTGAAAAAGATAGTCATGAGATCTGGAAAGCAACTGTTGACTTCGTTTGACAATCAAAACCAAGGATTCATTCATAACCACTCCGAAGAAAATCAAATCAAAACTTCATGAACCTTCGCAAATCTGGGAGGCGTTTTTCAATTTTCTAAGACTTTTTGTGCCCTAAAAAGCATATACCACTGTTTGGAAACTTTCCCAGTCCGTGTACAATGCGTTTGATATGCGTGGCGAGGTGTGAAATTTATGGTAACTCAATAGATGTTGACTAAAAGAGAATGTATTGTGCAAGACCACTCAAATATAGTAGGTAAGTAAACGGAAACATTGTTGACACTACAGGCGAAACCAGTTCATTAATCTCAGCTTAATTAAAGGTAGGAATTAATAACTTCGATCAAAACTAAGCTGCCAGATCACTTGGGACGTTCTTGAAACCGACTGATGATCCACGGTTTGAGGACAGCTTGTGAACAGCAAGTAGTAATATGTAATGGTAACGGTTGTACTCTCACTTCCACATACTTCGTCCTACCGATATCAGTGACTTGAATACAGTAATAACCTGTCATGTACTATCAACCTATGGCCGGCAACTGCGGGAATATTTTATTGAACTACGCAGCGATTGCCCTACATAGTTCCAAATTTATAATCGGATTATATGGTCTGAAGAAGCTTCTGTCTCAGAAGAGAAGGACCGTAAGTGGATATTATCACAAGCTGCTCACCCATTGTCATCAAGAGAGGGCAGATATTTTATCCGCGTTATTTCGTAGAATGCAAAATGCCTCAAGCCAATACGGTGATCTTCAGTCTAAATGCAATGGTCAACCGATATGGTCGGATTCAGCTGAAGTCGAGAGATGTATCCATTTGGTCCCATACAAAACCCGAATATAACAAATTGCTTAAATATAAGTCGCCAAGAAAAATATCTTCAAAGGCTTATTTCTAGTCAAGATAATTAAAACACCACTCGTACGTTGGAATACATAGGTAGGTGAAGTGACCGACAGTCTCCAGTGCCCTACCAGCAATAACAAATTCAGGGCCAATGACAGTACAATCTTGTCACAATACTACACTCTGAGGGTGGCAGGTGCATACTATACAGACTAGCCATATCACTTAACCGATTCATATTGTTTTGTGACATTTTCTCGTTCTTTATGGGGCTCAGATAGGGGCCACGCCTGACACGATATTGATATAAAAACAACCATGTGAAAAGATAATGGAAGTATCGAACGTGCAATCGGGTGGCGAAAGGTGTAAGATAAGTCTCAAATGTGTTGGTGTAAGAAGCTGACGTTTGAGTTCCATCCAATAATGCCCACGCAATTATCCTGACAAGGAAAAACCGACTCCAAACGATCAAGAATGCGGTATTGCGTATTTATGCATTCAATAGATTTTCGTTCAATTCGTACGCTATTCCAGTGAAATGCTCAACCGTTGAAAACTTTTGAATCTGACCACGGTCGACGGTTGCTATTCAGTCAACAGGAGCCTTCTCAATGACGTATAACCTTGATGTGGCATGCGACTGAGTAGTTGCTTCACTCTCTGGATAGATAAATGAAGTTTCACAAAGACTTCCAAGCGAGACGTACTAGTGGATAAATTGGAAGATCCGTCCCACAGCCCTTAGTGTCCTCGACCGTTTCGGTGATCGATCTAGCGTGCGATGCGTTAAGAATTTATTGGCAATTGCCCCAGACGTGGTCGGTCGACTATCACACTCTCTTCCCTTCAACCTTGCTCATCAGATTTATAGCGAAAAAAGACCGAGTCCATCAACAAGCAATAAAATTACAGGACAGCACATTTTGCTGGAACACACGAACGCCAGGTGACGACAAATACTAGGCACATACTATTTCACCTTTTCATTGTTCTATTCTATCAAACAGTCTGTTTTTCGTTTAAACGTATTTCTGTAATAAAAAGACATTGTAAGTTTACAACCGACCAAGGTGTTGCAAAAATATGAGCGTGTTGTAAGGAATGGATGCCTATTCAACGTCAGAAGCAGTTGATAGAAAACCATTGATTTGTAACAACGCAAACTGACAGACTAAAAACTAACGCAAGCTAAGCGTGAGTACAGACAGCATTGCAGTGTGGTTTCTTTGCTATGAAAGGCTATGTACTTGAAAACACAGTCCTGTTAGGTGAAAAGAATGCCCAGAAACATTATTCCCAAACCGTTAGCCATCTAACACGTTAAAATACATTTCAAAGCAATCCTATCGACGGCCAGTTGGAACACGGTCACGCAATGAGTAGTGTCAGTTTATTAAAGTAGAGTGGTCTTTTTTAAAAGGTAGACATCACACAACCCAAACACCTCAGTGATATCGGCCGGAGTTCTGATGAAATCATCTTTCCAAGTCCTAAATTACTTGCAATTATGTAGATGTGCAATTGTCCGGAGGTCTCCATCCTCTTTGCGTTCAACCGGCGATAACCGTTGGCGAAATACAAAAGTAACATTTGAATGGGTAGACCAGACAAAACGTGAAGCAAACAGGGTTTGCTGTCATAACACTTGAAAACGCACGGAGACTTACCTTTCGGCTGAAAAGCCAACATAGATAATCCAAGTTCCAAGCTTTGTCCGTAATCTCCTTCGTCACATGCAAATTGAGAGCACGTGATAATTGCGTCTATAGCTTCCAGCTTACTCAGTTGAGCTTCTTTACTTTTAACGTTTGTCACCGCTTGAAGCAGAGATTGTAGTTTTTCTAAAGATTTTTATTTTTTTTAAAAAAATAATGAGTCAATTAGGAACAAATACCGGAGGTAACACAACAGTGTTCAAAAAACAAGGATTGCTTACCCAGTTCAGGTAGTGAGTTACAAAGTGAACGCCATTCGCAGTCGACCGAAGTCTTCGCATTCAGATAAGTCTCTCGACTGATCCATATCAAAATAGAACAGCAGACTTGAGTTTCGCTCACACAGGAGCTAATCATTGATGCATGTTGAAAAGTCGCTACATTCCGGATCGTAACCAAAAGCAGAACTTGTGGCACAAATCAAACCTGTTCATTTAGTTTCTATTGATGACTTTATAGACAAGATGCATCAGTAAAATGAAGGAGTTACAGGTGGTGCCAATGTCCTGGCTTTCCTACTGGTGTGCTCGGCTCGTTTTTTAACGCGTGACGCACTTAAACAACTCGCTTTACTCCGATGCTCGTTATAACAAAATCCGATGCTAAGGCAACGTGCTATCCTGATTGGTCACCGCGCTGACATGCCAGTCTGTTCGCGTTTCGACACTGATTGGCCGTAGCCTTCTGTGAATCGTCCGGTTGACTTCGTATCGATACGTTTGTACAATCCAAACCCTTCACTGTACATATCCGAGCCCAGACCGGAATTTGTACGCCAGTCCTCGTGACTGGGAAACAAGCATGTTGACCACAACGCCACGGTTGAATAATCATAATCGAGAGCTCAACCGTTACCTCCTTTGAATAGTATTCAGCTTGCCCGATCATTTCGAACAGAGAACGAACAGATTATCTGCTCACTCCAACCACTAGCCTCGTTATCCGGACTTTTCAGTTGGGTTGAAGCAGCTGACTTCATTGAATCAACCGAGTTAGGTGTAACTCGCTGATTCAAGATGTAGGAATTTAGACTGTTTATTCTCTTTTCGAAATGACCAAGTAAGCTGAACACTATTCACACGATGCGGCGGTTGGACAAGATTATTCGGTCATGTCTATTGTGGGGGTTACCGGCGTTGTGGTCAACACGCTAGTCTCACAAGCACGACGGGTCAGAGTGCAAACTCCGATCCGGACAAGGATATGCACTACTGATGAGCTCTGAAAAGGGCGAAACTCGAGTCTAGTGCATCTTTTTAAAACAGGCCAATCGAACGGCTTTTCTGAGCGCGAATGTTATGGTCAAATGTGGGTGCTCTATAACGTAAAACCATGAAATTGGGACAATGGCAAATGTGACATCCACAACACAAGACTAATGCCAGTAGGTCAATTGCACGATAGACTGACGCTGCACGAAACAAAAGATGTCCGGTTATTCATTATCAGCTCAAGTATACACAAGTTATATCATGATTGTTAAGTGAGCAAAATCTAAACAACCTGTTGCACAATTACGTCAAACAGTTTTGAATAGGCGTCCAAAGTGATCTCCGTGTTGACTAGATGGGAGCCATTGTAACCGTAGGGCCTGAACAAATTTCTTTTGAATGCACAACAGTGGGCTGAGCAACGGTTGTGCATTTGGGAAGTGCATTCTTGAGTTCAGCATATTTACACAAAATATCCGTTGATGATATATTTGTCATGTGCAAATCGTGCAAGCAAATAGGAACTATGTGCACACATCTTAACGGCCTGTATCCCAACATCAAACTTACTATGGAAATCGAGAAGAATCAGACAACCTTTCTCGATGTCAGACTGATTAGACGTGAAAATGGATCGCTCTCCCTCTCTAGAAACAATTTCCGAAAGAAGACGTGGATGGACCAGTTATTGCATTTTCAAAGCATTCCACCAATCGCATACAAACGTGGGCTTGTGCGAACACTATGCCATCAAATTCGTAAAATCTGTTCGGATGAGCATATTTCTGAGGGGCTTGATTTTATCCAACAGATTCTTATCCAAATGGATATCCAATTCGTTTTATCTACAAACATTTTAAGGGGACGATGTGGCACTCTTCATGAAACAAATAATGAAAGCAACACTAAGTCGCACTTATACGTCAGCCAAGTTTATTGTGCATCCGAACAACTCGCATCCTGTCAACTCCGAGAAAGTACATGGTGCCCACACTAGCCAAACCAAACATTATTTATGAATTTACCTGTACCTGCGGTTTGCAGTCCGTTGGCCGCACAATGAGGACATCACACACTCGGATCTCGGAACACCTCTTCAAACGGCTTCTGAGTACCAAAAGTAGAACAGCAGAGTGCAATTGCAAAACATTTACAGGAATCTGGTCATCGAGTAGACCTCAGTGAAGCACTGTGTTATTCATCAGACAATGAACAAACACGCTTTAGCTTTTCCCGAAGCGTTTGCTATCCACCGCATGAAACTACCACTGTGTCCAAAAACATGGTTGTGAATCTATCGCCACTTTAATAGTGTTACATTAGTCGAACATTCTTTTTATTCTTATTCCTTTTTTCCATCCGTATTTACCATTATTATTTTCGATCAAATGACCGAATGATGATTGATACCTTTGACAATTTTGCCCGTAGGCTCCCACACGTCCAATGTTTGTACTTCATTTCGCGTATGTAATTGAAAACAGCGAACGAAATGATGCCTAAACATACATCTTACATGACGATCGTTGCGTTCCTGACATTTGTTTGGAGACAACATTGTCTCATTCTTGAGGTGTTCATAAACGATCGGACTGGATCTGAAAGATAGTCACAGTTGTGTTGTAGTATAGGTTTCAAATGAACTACTCATTCCACAAGTCACGCGTTCAGCCAACACTTTGCCCTTATCGCCCAGTGCCACAAACTATAATGGATTTTCTACCTACAGGAATCTAAATTCTGGTACTGTCAGATCTACCTGTTAATAAGTTTTAGGAAACAAAGGTTCACTATAAACGTCCGCTGTAATAAAGTAAGTTCAGCTCCAATCGTAGCATATATACACACACACTCATAGATCAATGCGGAAAACTATGGATGAACTCTCACTTATGACTGCTACAGCCGTAAATGGACATCCCGTCTGTAAGACGAGTCAGTGTCACATCCACCACGTCCGGATTGGGAAAGGGATCACTGCTGCTTACAACAAATTCGCACGTTAACGAACAGGGTCGTCACATCAAATGAACACATCAGTTTATCTCGGACATTTAAACCATCTATACAATTAACAAGTTCGAAACTGTCCTTCAGACTGTACTTACTGAATTGTCTTCTGATTGGTTCAAGCAAATCAGCTAGCCAACGGGCTAATTTATGCTGCGGTGCGTTACACATGGACATAATGGGCCGAAGTGGGACATTGGGTTTGTGGGTTTTGGGCAGTCCGTACATATGCGGCGTGCGTGTGCCCATTGGCTTCATCAGCTTGCAATGATCGACATAGATTACGCCATTTATCCTTAAACTTTCCAACCTACGGTGGATTTCCTTTTTCATCCTTTAGGCGTTGTCAAGATTATCATTCCGCAGAAACTTCTGAGTGTCACTAATAATTTCAAATATTTATTCGGATATTCCGCTTTATCCATTAACATAACTCCCGAGCCTTTTTCCGGATTTAAAACCATCAAGTTCTCATTTTGTCTTATTTCTCTCAAACTTTGGAAGTGTGCCGGTGTTAGTAGGTTGTGACGCTTTTGTTTGTAATTCTGATGTTGGTAGGCGACATCCACTAGTTTTGCTTTCAGCCAATTTTGATTTTCCTCAGACGTTGGCGAATGTTGCTGAAGTTGATCGTAAAGATTTTCAAACTGGGCATGTAACCCAAGTTCTTCAATTTTCTTTGGTGGTATGGCAAACCTTCAATCCTAAAGAGAGCTTCCATTTGAGTGCGCGATAATGGTTCTGATGACAGGTTGGTTACATACTTATCCAAATCTTCAGGAAATGACGTATTTGTAACGGGACAAAATCAGTCATCGAGCGATTTTGTCACATTCGCTTTTGTACGTTGCAGACCTACCTGTACTACAACAACTCATATACTTGATTCGAGAAATAATTCACAGATTACCCACAACAGGCCACAACTTTCGTGTATCTCCTCGAGCGACTCCAACTTTTGATGACGCCTTACTTTCACTTACAGCTCGGTTGTTTGTTTGCAAGGTGTAGGCACCTTGATGTTGAATGTTTGAATATAGACGTAGCTATTTTTAGTAGTTAGGTCCCTTCCCGTCCCCTTCTTTTTTTTCTCTCTTCCTATACAGGGTTTGCTTTTTTCCTCTTGGTTGTATGAGCAGTTAGGCATCAGCGTGAACCACTGATGTATTGCTATGATGATGATGACAGTTAGACAGAATTCAGTAATCCGCGAGGTTAGAATTGTCTGACTGCAGATTACAGGACCGGAGTTTTTTTGATAAACTCGTGTGAAAACTGACACTTGAATAATTGAATACGTAGTCGTTTGGTGATTAACTTTCGCTTAAGACGAAGGTTGTAAAGTTTGCTGATGATATCTTTTAGAAAAATTTGAAAAAGCTCGTCCCCTTGATGAACTAGAATAAAATAATGACAAAACGTTAATCATGTGACTTTCTCTGGAGCAACATTTCGTGCAAATGTTACTCCGGAGAACATTACAAGAGTTAAGTCTTCTCATTCCTTTATTCAAGTTCAACAACGGAACGAACTGTTTTGTAGATCACACGTTCACTGAACAAGATGCAGGAATTGACAGCAGACGACAGTTTTTTCGTTGCAAGTGCTGCTTCATCTTACCATCAATGCGATCCTGAAACTAGCACTGAAGATTCAGCAAAACCGGATATTGTCTTGTCAACCCATTGACGCAGTTACAGGAAGGTTTCTTGTTGCTTCCGCTGTCAAGCCGTTCACATCAAGATCCACTGAAACAGCCTCAACCAAACTGTCCTCGTCTCCTATGGTGTGTGAAGCAATCAAACGTGAGAAAGCGTCCGCTAGCTTGATGCTGGTTGCTGATTGTTAAAATCTTAGTCAAGGAGCATAGTTGCCCAACGCTGGAGGCGGTTTGCCGTATACACTGGAACGCCTTTCTTTGATCCGAAAACTGCAAGCAGTGGTTTGTGATCGGTCAACAGGGTGAAGTGACGTCCATACAGCATTTTGTGAAATTTCATTGTTGCGAATACAATTGCCAGTGCTACCTTTTGGATTTTCCCGTAATTCTTTTCCGATCTCGTTAGCTTCTTGGATGCGTGAGTTACCTTTTCAGAAACGTCCGGGGATCGGTGGGATATGACCGTGCCAATACCACACTCTCCAAGGTAGGATCAAACTGAGTCACATACAGATCCGAAGCGAGCATAGACCTTAACAAGATCAAATGCATTTTGGCATTCAGCAGATCAACTTCACACCACATCTATTCTCAAGAGTCGGTTCAGTGGCCCTCAGATATGATGCACTGCGGGTACTGTAATGGCTCACCAGTCCTAGGAACGATCGCAAAGTTGAGACGTCAGTTGGATGAGGCATTCGATTGATTGCGTCGACGTTGGCTGGGTCAGGGCGGCGGCCATGCTGGTCGATTATAAATCCCAAATACTTGATCGATTGCATAAACGTATATTTCCGCACAAAGATAAAGCCAATACTCTCGGATTCGGATGAAGATACAATCAAGCTTTTCGTACAAATCACCAGGATCGGTGTACAGCACAAGGATGTCGTCGAGATATGCTGCTAGTCTCGGGACGTCGATCAGCATCACACCAATAATCCGTTGGAAGATTGTATGCGCTGATTTCACTCTAGAAGGTAGTAAGACTGGAACAATCCCCTGTGAGTGTTGATGGTTAGCAAACCTCTAGAATGCTCGTCAACTTCAAATTGCAGATAGGCTTCGGCTAGATCAGGTTTGATAAAGCACCTGCCACCACTGAGCTTTGCAAGCAAGTCCTCACGGACTGGGAGGAAATACTGACGGTACTCCAACGTGGCATTCAATCTTGTACAAAATCTGTTCACAACCGAACAGAGTCGTTAGCCTTCTTAACAATTACAACGGGGCTGTCCCAAGCAGAGTAATTGACTGGCTGGATAACCCCGGATTTTTGAAGTCTGTCCAACTCTTCGTCCACAACTGGTAGAGCAGCATATGACACAGGTCGCTTTGGCCGGAAAACAAGTTTGGCATCTGAATATAGGTTTACTACTACTTTTGCTTTGGCACACTAACCAAGGTCTTCCTAGAACACAGCGCCGAGTTTGGTTTTTAACTTCCCTGTCAGGTTCTGAAGAACGTGACCCGCATAGTTATCTGCCGGCGGAGCTTGCACCTTCACATTTCTACACAACTGGCTGAGTGGCATATCCAAAAGTTTCAGTCTAGGCCCATAAAAATGATGGACAAGACAGACTGTGTCATTTGCATGCAAATCATCGCACTCGACATCACAGTCTAATCCACTAATCAGTGCTAATTTTTCTCCAGATGCGTTCTGAGTTGAATATTCTGCTTTCTTGAAAATCAGACGGTCAATAGTTTTCCACGTTTGTTGGTAAATTAGCATGATCTTAGAACCAGTATCCAGCTGTAGGTGTATCGGACTGCCGTTGATTTTCACCGTCAAGTACTTTCGAGCGTGCAGCGAAGCTAAGGTTAAAGGTGGTCCAAAACGGAATTCAGCTTGCACCCTGTTTCTTCGGTTTCTTTCGGTGGTTCCTTGAAAGCGACGGCGGACTTCTGAGTGACAGGGTTGAACGGCAACACGTCTCCTTGTACCCAAATCGACTATATTTTTGTGGTGCTTGAACAGACAGAACTCCACATAATGCCAAACACTGCATTGTCATCATGCAGTTGGGGACTTTGATGAGGGGTTTGCACCATGCTTCTCGGTTCCTCGGTTGGTGGCCGCTGCGAAACGCATGGACTGCAGGTAACCCCGACTGTTCAATCATGGCTGTGTCATGTTTCAGATTGATCAAGAGTTGACACTCCGCTGTCACATAGAACAACGTCATGTCAGGATCCCGTTAAGTGACGCACGTATAATCAACGACATCCAAATATCAGAACCAAATCAAGTCGCTGGAAACGTGGTACTATTAACATAAACAATATGATCAATTACAAGAAACAAACCTCAATTTGTTTGCGTTCGCGGGATAAGGTACAATGGTTGGCCGCAATAGGCCGTCAAGGGTCCAAAGGCACAACTGCAAGCACAGGCGACCGACAGGCAAGGACGAACCGACGAAATGCGATCGGATCGGTCTGATGTGTGACTAAATACCCGGCCTTCGGGCAGACCGATTAAATGTTGACAATGTCACGGCAGTTCGTAGGAAGGTCGTATTCACCTGATTGGGGAAGTGAGCGACTTGACAGACGGCAATGGAGATGTGGGCAGGTGAGTTGAAATCAATGATTGGAGGAGGCGGACTGGGGAATGTGTACTTTTGGATGCGGGTTGTGAGAATAACAGGCGATTAGTAACATATGGTTATGGAAGGG
Organism: Paragonimus kellicotti; assembly: GCA_014220965.1. NCBI lineage: Eukaryota > Metazoa > Platyhelminthes > Trematoda > Plagiorchiida > Troglotrematidae > Paragonimus > Paragonimus kellicotti. The sequence continues at coordinate 388,451 of LOND01000025.1, forward strand.
AGTGCGGTAGGGTCAATCGATGGGAATGTTGACCTTTAAAAACGTCCCGCATCGGGTATGGAATAAGTACGACTGCTCTCCGAAAATATTCGTCAGTATCTTCAGTGTTTCTTCAAACGTGAGATCACGAGGTTTCTTTGGCAGAATGAAATCAGTATACCTCGAATGTTCTGTCGTACTGAGTTTCCGAAGAAGTAATCAACCTTTCCTGCACAATCCATTTCAACCAACTCCACTCGGAAGACCTCTTCGTATCGGCTAAACCAAGATTCGAAAGTCACTCGACATTGACGCTGTTTGTGGTGGCGTACACCGTTGAACCCGGTTTGACGTTTGAGTCTGTTGACATCATGGATAAATTTCGCGTCAAAGTTTCGATTAATTCCAGCTGGGCTGCATCAAATTGCGCGTGTTGTTGCAGGCTTAGTTTTATTTCTTCTACTGGAATTGTCATTGTTTGCGTAGGTTGCGTATACCCATCCCCGTCGCCAGTAACTGGATCGTCCTCCTCTCTTACGCGCCCAATCGTTGACCCAAAACCGAGAAGGACAAGAAATGTGGCAACGCCGTTTATTGGAAGAACGAGTCAAAATGAGTGCACAGAACTAAATTTGAGTTGTGAATATCCATGGTTGTGTACTCACAACGATTACCATACATGGTCGACAAGACGTGAAGCAAATCAAATGAGACGATCATACATGGCAGTCAGACGCAGAACGAATCAAATGAAACGGTCATATATGGCAGTCAGGGCGTTAGAACAAATCACGTTACAGGGGGCATCAGAAAGCAAACGCGGTGTTCGACCACACGGCTGCAATCTGATTAGCTGAGTGGAACCATAACACCACCCACGACCACCTCATCCGAAACTGGGTCGATTGATCAGAGGGGCGTGATGCGTTCCTGGCTGCATCGTTAGGCGATGCGCCTCCTAACTAAAAGACTGCTGAAGAACAATACATTTGAACCTTCCGTTCTTCCATGGAGCGCCTAAGTACTGATTACCACAAACAACCGTAAAAAGATTACGGTTTTGGCTACAACTAAACCAGCAACCAAAGCACTTAGCGGGATGCCTATCCATCACCGAGACTCGATAGCATGATCGAAAAAATAAACCATGTTGCGTGCAGCACGCCCGATTTGCGGAGTGTATATCGCCAAGTTCCTATCGGAAAAGAGGGGAAAATGTAGTTTTTGAAGCGTCGCATCTCCTTTGGAGTAATCAACGATGACAGCCTTTCTGTGGGTAATTGACAGTATCATTGAAAAAGAACAACCGGTGGCGACTCTTGCTTATGTCGATAACATGACAGCGCGTGGAGAGGACGAGAAAACTCGCGATCGACATCCAGCAAAATTCACTGAAGCTACCCAGGATTACAGAACTATCTTTAGGGAAGGCGTTATATCCACCAAGAAAATTAAATTCCCTGGTTACGAAGTTTTCGGAGGGATTATCAGACCGGATTTTGAACGTTTATAATCTCTCTAAAATTTGTTCTCTCCTTGTGATTTGAATTTCTAACAATGTGTCGTTGGTTGGTTTGCTTATTGTCCTCAGTGGATTTCCTAATTCTCGGACAGGATTCACACCCTCAAAAAGAACGAAACACTTTTTTTACCGAAAGAAGTCTTTTGCTTCGAATCACCAAAAGAGGAATTAAGGAAAGTCATCGTCACGACGGCTGATCACGCCGATCCGATAGTCGTTGAGACGGACACCTCCGATTTTGACACAGTTGCCAGCCTTACTCAAAATGGAGACTAACTGCTTTCCCCTCCAGAACCTCTTCACAAAGCGAACATGGTACTCAACCATAGATGAAGAAAAAAAGCTTATGCTATAGTTGAAGCTACTCGAAAATGGAGACTACCTGCTAGGGACTCACTTTAGACTAACCACCGATCAGAAGTCGGCTGTCTTTATGCATAATACGCAAACAAAATCAAAAACGACGAAATCCAGCAATAGATGATCGATGTTGAGTATCGTCGGGAGGTGCCAAAGTCGTGCAGCTAACGCATTATCTCGGAGCTATTGATGTGCATTATTGAACACTGTCTCTAGAAAAGCTTCACTATCCTTTATTATCCAGGCATCATTCGGATGCTTTATTTTGCACGTTCGAAAAGTTCGCCGTTCGCTGTTGAGCATGCAAAATTAACGACTTCGCGTTGTTCAGTTTGTGCAGAAATTAAACCTCAGTTTTATAAAATATCTGGTGGAAACATAATCAAAGCAACCCAGCCGTTTGAACGGTTCAATGTTGATTTTAAAGGACTCCTTCCTTCAATCACCCTCAATAAATATGTTCGCACAGTAATAGACGAATATTCCGGACTCCCGTTCACTTTCGAATCTCCTGAAATGATATCCTCTACCGTGAATAAATACCTTCTGTCAGTTGTTCTCATTGTTCGGTAAACAATTCTATGTACATTCAGATCGAGGTTACTCTTTTATGTCTGAGCCTTTGAAACCGTTCGTACACAGTAAAGGAATAGTTATCAGCAAAACTAACGTATACAGCCCCTAAGTTAACGGACAGGTTAAAAGGCTGAATAGGACACTACAGAAAGCAACTACGCTTGCAACAAAATCAAGACTTGTCTCTCATCCACTGGAAGGCAGTCCTCCTCGATGCTTTACACTCAGTTCGTTCCTCTTTGTGTACAGCAACTAACGCTAAACAGTATGAACGGTTGTTTTCCTAGGATCAAGAGTCTAGTTCAGGCGAGTCACTACTAACGTGGCTTCTTCACCCTGAGCCGGTGCTCTTGAGACGAAACGCAAGGCCATCAAAATACGACTCCCTGATGGACGAAGTGGAACAAACTGAGTGCAACCAAAGTATGTTATGTTCGACTGCCTGACGGAAAGGAAGAGACGGTGTCCCTTAAACATTTAGCACCAACGGATGAAAAGGAGCTTTACTTTTCAGATCAACTCGATTCAAAAGAGGCTTCAGATTCATAAAACTGCAATGTGCCAGTGACCGATTACAACACCGGAGATAACGTCGACGCATTCCGAGCAACTGAAACTGGGATTCCTAACCATGGGTCTTCATTAGTCCCAGCCCCCGACTCTTCTGAAAACGGTACAGGTGAACGAGATAAGCCCTCCATATTCGAACTATGACAAAGAACGGGACCTCATGTTTTGAGAAACAGAAAAGTGTGACATTTGCTTTCTTCTCAAGGTGTACCATATTTTTACCAGCGAATGCGAGGATGATGTAGTAAACCATATTGCTGTAATGTCACTCTCTTTGCACATTACTCCGTTCTGTGACTTGTGTTAACCATTCTCCTTTTAGCTGTCAGTCCACTTGTAAGACGAACAGAGCGTTTCTTAAGGGCTTCACATCTCAATTTCCGGCCAACTAAATCGTTGCGTTTATTCAATCATTACACGCAGTAAAGCATTTCACTAGCTATTTCCCCAGTATTACTGCAGTTACCGGACACAGGCAACGGATGCCCGTTGCATACGAGCTACTGTGTGGTGTCCTACAACACCTCCAACGAGTGCTCTTCTATCACCAAAAGCTCGGTTTGAACAGTACTCATTAACAAGCACAGAAAATATGCGATATTGAAACGATTAGGTCTACGTCTGGGAAGTCGACAAAGCTCGACAAGACATCAAAGTCGTGCAATATATCGCCGTCCGGAAAGGACGTCTGCAACAAACAGTATTTCACTGAAAAAGACAAAATCAGCCTGCTGATTTGAGGAGTTAGTTTAAATGGATCGCCAGAAGGAGGTGATTCCCAAAAGAACTAAAGAAGCGTTTTTAGGTGTCAGAAATAACCCCACCGTTCAAGATGGTCCCATGTTTCAAGAAGCAATATACTGATATCAAGGCAATGCAAAAGGTGATACCGAAACATATCCCTCATGCATATTTAGAAGTAAACGGCTGCATCGGAAGAGCCAATTCACTTGCGAGTTGGTCTGATATGATACTTCGAATCTAGGTTTGTGCGTCTAGTCGACCAATAACCTGAAGTTGGGTACCCGTCGAACGAAAAACAAATCTAGTCTAGTGCTTCTTTTCGAAAGGGGCCGACTGGAAAGTCTATGGGAATGCGACAGCTGCGATCAATTGTGGGTGATGTTCAACTTGAAATTAACCAAACACCATTTGCAAAGTGATCCGGGAGATTGTAACAAGAATTGTCTGTAAAATGCGCACTTGAGAGGAAAGAAACAGATTAGCAGTCGTAGACTGTCCCAATATTTTATTGGAAGTCAACACACTGACTGAAACCAGCAGGGCTAATGGTGAAGAATAAGCCAGCAAGTCTGGCAAAAAAGGTATCACTGAAAAGATTACGATTTAAAGGCTTTATGAACCATAGCGCAGACAGCAATATACCTGTGGTTTATATCGAGGTTTAAATGATAAACAACCACGGAGAGGAGAATAGAACTTAACTAGGAAGTATCGAAGTCTAAGATTATACGTTCAACATCAAGATGCTTTCACCTTGGAATCTATCAACTAGGTTGTAAATTAACGGCATAAAATACGTCCGATACCAGTCGGAAGTGGAATTACTACAAATTACCAAGCCATATCATAACTAAAACAACGGGAAAATAGAGGCGACCGTAAAATGCAAAACGTAAGTATAGCTTAATAACTTCATGACAATTAACACATTGCGTTCCTAAAAAGGTGAAACGTTAACAACCGACATCGGAAAAACACGGACCGAATAGGGATCAAATAAGTAATATAGTTGAGTTTCCCTAGAATCAACTTCAACCGAAGCAGTCTGGTTCAAATCAATCGAGAGGACTATACGACATCAAGAAAGCGTGATCACAGGTAATGTCAACAGTACAGGTTAAAAGAAACACAACTGAGAGAGGCCCACCCGTCGAACTGATGACTAAGTTGGTTAAAAAATGTTAGGAGAACAGTAAACCCAAATCACAGAACAGAAATCTGGAGTCAGATTTGATGCATCTTGTGTCATTCAGAAGATGAGGACTTCATGTTCATTCGAATAATTGTCCCCGCTCCCATGTGGCACTCAAGGCCAAAATATAGCCGCATTTCCGTTGGTCCTGCCAAATCAAGGGTTCAGATGAAAGCATGCGTTCTTGGAAGACTGTTGTCTGTCTTCTCTGTCTTGCCTTGCCGTATCGTTGTCCATGGATCGTGCACAGACAGTCAGAGTTTAAGATGGATGATCGGAACATTCGAGTAAAATGGCGGGTTACAGTAAAACGATGCGCTGATGCTTTTTGTTACGTATATTCTTATCTATTGATTTGTCTCTTCTAATATATTTTGCTACTATACACGTGTAAATTGACCACAGTCGAAGTCATACTACTCATCGATTGGCTTAAAAACCACTGATATGTACATAGGCATATGCCAAAAATCCAAACTGCACAATCAAACAGATGGAAACTGAACGGAAACGTACTCTCCCCCGAGAGGTACGTGGTGAACACGGAAAAATCCTCAACTGTTTACATATGAGAAAAGTGGACTCACGATTAGATAACGAGAGTGGCCGGTAACCAATACCACCTTCTCTTAGCTTGATATGAAGTCCAATGGTGCTCAGCGTGGGACAAACGCACTTTGACCGTCGCTCCCGAAATTCTTAAAAATAAACCACACAACATACAGTCGAAAACTCGCATGGGTACCTGTGCCTGTCATGGAGAAGCTAATGTCATGGACATTAGCAAAATTCTCCAATTTCTTCAAAATGAACTCCGAATTCGGTTTACCTGTTAACAGAGTCCTAATATTAGTACTAAAGTAGTATATATCTAGGGTTACCTGATGGCGCCGAACAAATTCGGAGCATACAACGTCAGTGAGCCCTGAATGGACGGATCCGAACGTACAATTGCTGAAGGGACTTCATTCGGGTCGTCCCTGAAAAATGGCTGGGGAATAAATCGAAAGTGTACCGAAAACATCCAAAATGCAATTGTCCTGGGCCCGTGAGTATTGTTACCAACTCCGGTGGATCGTGAAAGTAACGATAGCACAAAGCAAATTGTCCGGGTTCAATCCGACCGGACCTGCTTCCATGCAATAACTCGAAAGGACCCACAAGACGTACTTGTGCAACTGAATGTAAGGCCTCTAATACATGTCTGTTAAGCAATGATTAATTTTACCAAGCGGTTTCGATTTATCAAGCTTAGAACAGAACTCGTAGAAACGGACAAATTCTTCGGGAAAGTTGAGATAGAAACCAAGTCTGATAGACTCCAATTTGGATGCATAGTAAGAAATTGGAGCTATCCCTTCTTCGATGTTTGTTTTTTTCAGATTGACTTCTTTGTTCGCTTCGCCCTTGCGTTTACCAGTCGGCATTTGGCAAGAATGAAGCTAGGTAGAGAAATCAAGGGGCTGTTAGTATGCTATAGTATATAAGAGTGTTGCTCTAAAATAGTGCGTCTGACAATTCACGCAAAATTTCCCCATATGATATTTACCTTGATACAACGCGCACAGTGAATACATGAATGCTCAAATCGTCTAGTGTAGTTGTCCCTTTTGTCTTTTGGTCGGTACACAAAGAAACGCACATGTAACTTTCCAATACATGCACGGAAGAGTGCACTTTAGTATGCTTATTGATAACTGAGCCTGATTTTCGTAGCATGCACACAATTGTCTCAGAGGTGACGAGGCGATCGCATGATAGCGTTTGTCCCAACTGAACAAACTGTTTCGACACGACAATCATTGAAACTAGCAAGGTGAGGAAGGCATCGTAACATGAACATGGTATTTCCGTACGCAGGAAAAAACGCGTCAAGATGGATAGAAGTCAGCCGCAAATAGCAATCACAAGGTGGCCAGCCGAAGTTCCTCAAGCAGTTGAACCTGTGGATATAGCTGGTTTAGTAACTGCATCATACACTATTCGGGAAACAATGTAATATGAGGAAATGACAGCTTTTACATAAAATCATCCAGGTAGACCGCTGTTGTAGCGACCCCATTTGCTTATTACTGACTATGTTAGAGTTACGACTGCTATTTGTACTCTTTCGGTTTTCAACTTTTGTATGTGCTTAAACATTTTGTTTGAACGAGTATGGATACCGACAAGTATTGTTACATAAAGAGATGCCAGCTTAGCCGTGTATTGCCACAACCAGCTGACTGTTCTGCGGACCCTGTGAACGGGCTGACTGGCGCAAGGGTGCGAGGTGCAACACCGATGGAATGAACACTGGCGTACATGGATCAAATGACATTATCGTTAACGGACATGAGGGATCGGTTTGGCGAGCTTAGTAGGTCAGGTTCTGTCTGTCGCCGGTCTTGGATGCACCGTCTCGGACGAACTCACAGCAACCTCCCGTGCCTTAGGCTTCATGATCATCGTAATGGGAGAACTGGAATGTGGATCGGCGTAATTCTAATCAAGTGCTTAGTCTGGCGTGAATGCTGTCGTTGTTTGGCCGAGTTGTCTGTGAAGTGAGTGCACTTTATGATGCGGGGCAGTGAAAGCCGTAAGGAAGCTGTCTCGCTGATGACGCCTTACTTTCACTCACAGCTCGGTTGTTTGTTTGCAAGGTGTAGGCGCCTTGATGTTGTATGTTTGAATATAGACGTAGCTATTTTTTAGTAGTTAGGTCCACTTCCCCTCCCCTCCTCTATTTTCTTCTTTCTTCCTATATAAGTTTTTTCTTCTTCTGTTCTTCGTGGTTGTGTGGCAGTCAAGCATCAGTGTGAACCACCGATGTATTGCTGTCTATGATGATGATGATGATGATATGGAGCCGTATCTGGAGCTAAACGGCGTGGACGACTTCGAACTGGCGGCCCTCGTGTGACAATGTGATGCGCGACGTCGGTCGTCACGGCCGGTAGTTCGTTAGCGGGGCGGACCAGTTGAGGGAATTCGGATAAAAGTTTATCGAAAGGCTCGCAAACTACGGGATTGGCTAGCATTGGACTGATCACAGCCGTATGCGACGGCTTACCCCGAACATTGAGTTTTGTCGAGGTATCAATCAGGCGTGATCGACGTGCATCGACCAGCAAATCGAAATGCCGGAGGAAATCGATCCCAATAATAGGAAAAGGTATATCAGCTACCACGAAAACCCAGCGAAAATCGCGTCGAAGACCAAAATTTAAACTCAACAGTCGACGGCCGAAAGTTCTAATGGGCGTACCGTTTGCAGCTCGGAGTGAAGTGTCCAGCTTCTGATCGCGCATCCGTTACTGAATGCGGGATGACACTAACTTCTGCTCCTGTATCGATTAAGAAGTGCATTTTGGAGGTTGAATCCTTTAGAAAGAAAAGGCGACTGCTGTTTGATTGGCCTGTGGCTGTCGTCGCTAAAACATGCCGGCCTGCTAGTTTAAACGTTTGTTACCTCGACGGCTACATGGTTATCGTGCATTCGTTTTTAGCGTGATCACCGTACGTCTCGTGGTACCAACAGAGATCGCTAGTCTTTAGTCTGGGCGGTGATCGGGCACGCGTCGGAGGAATTTTAGATGGCGACCTAGTACCCTGAATGCTGGCACGGAGATCTGCCAGTTCACGTCGCAACTGAGCTATCTCGGCGTTTTGTTCTGCAGGGTTGCGTTCGCGATATTCAACTGCCTTGCGCAGGACTGCTATTTCAGCGTCCTTTGTGGTTAACAAATTGTCCGCGGGACTGTTACAGGTAACTACCTGCCCAACTAACGGTGACGGCGTCGTGCCTCGGAAACGTTCGTGAATGGCATCGGCCGAAGCCGCTAGATCACCTAAGGGACGTGAGGGTAACACGGACAATAGCCCCTGTGTATACCCAGGCAGTTGTTGCATCCATAACTCCTGTAAAAGAGGCTCTGGCAACTGTGATTTACCTACCGCCTGTCGCATTTCTCGAAGAAGAACCGACGGCTTCTTGTCCCCTAACTGTAACCGTTGGAACAGTTGTTCCAGACGCATTTTGTCGGACGGCTGAGTTTCTTTAAGAATCGTTTGCTTCGCCGACTCGTAGCGATCAGTTGCTGAGCCTAGTAAGATATCGCTAACCAGGTTCAACATATCTCGGGGAAGGCGTGGTATAAGCTGTGAAAACTTGTCCGAATCACTTGTTATATGCCGGTTGCTAAACTCTATTTCTAACACGGCGAACCACAGCTCTGGATCAAGATCTCCGAAAGCCGGAACAGCTAACGTGATCAGTGATATGGAAGACGGACATTCAGACTTAATCTCTTTAATGTCCATTGCCATTAAGTGAATGCGAACGAGATATAAAATTTAAATAAATATATACTTGTACGCTATACGCACACGAGACGTGATATAAGCGGAAAAAACGAAACTGAATGTTCACTATTTTATACGACTAAAACGGGCTCACCAATTTGTAGGGTCGAGCGAACCGAAGACGATCGGTTGAGAATAACGCAACGAGTAGACAAGGAGTATATTGTCGACCCGCGAGGCCAACGTAACAGCGAACAAGACGAAACGATAGAAGGACGGAGCGACAAGCGAGCACGCGGCGAGGTCGTACGTTCGAGTGCCCGGGGTACTTGTCGGTATCCACACTCGTTCGAACAAAATGTTTAAGTACATACACAAGTTGAAAACCGGAAGGGTACAAATAGCAGTCGTAACTCTAACATGGTCAGTAGTAAGCAAATGGAGGTCGCTACACTAGCTTTTTTTGCGTTTGTTTTAGCGTTCGCAGAATTTGAGAGAATGTGTTCGAAACAGTG
>LOND01000026.1:9666-29269 GCA_014220965.1 Paragonimus kellicotti
ATAAAGGCCATTGTTTACTACGCTTGTTGTTGTGGGAATGAAGGTCCAAACATTTACAGAAAAGCTGGGCTTGGTTCAACTTGCTTTTGCTGACGAGGGGGTTTGGAATTTGGGTTTGAAATTAGGAATGTTTCTGGGTATTACTTTTGACGTATCGGCTTATAGCTCAAACACGCTACTTTGTTCAGCTGGTCAGCAGTTCATGTGAGTAAACAAACGTAAGTCGTGTGTTGCGTGTAGTTTCTGTCTGTCACATTTCATCTGACATTTAAAAATAGGCAGACTTGACTTTAAATAACTCAAAAAAAGATATTCAAATAGGTTTTTGTGAAACGATCCTATTGAATAGTTTAACAAAACTAATGGGATTGCAGTACATCCAACCGAACTTTCCAAATACTTTTTCAGAAACGTCGAAGATTTGTGAAAATGAGGACTTACGAAACGGACAAAATGAAAACACAGTCGTACTATTACCGGATCGGGAATGGTATTGTACCGTATTGAGATTCATCCGCCGTTGCTACATTTGTCCGATCCAACCACATTGATACTGCACATTTCCGGTTCAGACGGAAGTTGGAAAGAAACAATACATTTCAACAGTCATGACCCAGTTAAACAGGTTTCTTTCAAGGTGGTAAGTCACAGATTTAACTGTGGGAAAAATCTGATTTTGGGCTTGTGTTGAACACTTCAAACCAACTACACCTTTTCATGTAGCAAATCGCTTACATGTGTTTCCTCACACATAGGAATTCCCAAACGTTTCAGACATATCGAATTACTGAAGTTATAAATGAAATGGTAACTTACAAAATGTGTAACGTCCGTGCAACGGTCACAGATTGGTTAAACTAGTTAAGGAAAGAGTATTTCAGAATTTTTGGTCATACAAAGATTGTTGAATAGAGGGAATGCAAAAAATGCGTTTATGCAGTTGAGCACGTTATACACCACGGAAGCCTTCGGTAATGTGTATGTACATTCCCCGTAGTTGCCCATCGCTGTTTGTACGAGTTAGTCTGTCTGAAGTGAACGGATTGTACGAACAAGGTCCCAGTTCCTTGGTGTGTACTTGAGACCACTCTAAATCTGAAACCAATAATCAAGACAGTAGACAATTTACTTCATATCGGTTGGTTCACCCAATCCGTATACCACAGAAGTATCTGCCTTATACCAGCGTGAAAGAAATCCGGTTGCTTAGAGGTAATTGCGATCAGTTGGATATAGTTTCACTTTACCAGAACGATGCTAACAGTCAAGCTACCGGAATATGCGGCATGGTTTCCTACATGTGTGCATGGAGCCTGTGTTCAATACGATTAACACATGACGCTGTCACGACGTACCTTTGTAGGTAATCCAGACTGCAAATTTCTTGGTTCGCTCGGTATAGCTTTAGCAGACTACCCTTGGAGGTGGTGGCTTTTGCTCAATAAAGCATGTTTCACCGCAGATGGTGTGGTTGGTGGGAGATACTGTAGACCACAACTTTGACATTTGGATAACACATGGAAAATTCCTCCAATTTAGGAAACTTTTCTGAATATGATGAGTGTACTGAGTGGCTCTATCGGTATTTATCACAAATCCTCGGTAAGGATCACGTCCTTCAAGTCTAGGAAGAACAAGCGCGAATAGATGATTCAGTATGACAGTGCACCAGTGAGTTGAATGTGAAAAACAACTTGGTGATCAACAGAACGCACGAAGGACTGCAGCATTGTCTGTGGCTCAACTTAATTTCAGGAGTGCAGTAACATTATTTACCTTCTTGTTAAATTTATTACACATCACGCCCATTCGAATTACAATATCACTACCCACAAGAGATGGGTGTTGTCTTTCACGGTTCCTGGTAGCACTGGTCGTCGACAAGGTGTTAGTGAGACCGTGTGTGAAAAGGGCTTTCCACGAATTTATAACCTGTCCTGGAACTTTGAGGAACAGTTCAACTGACCTGAGTCAACTTATGCGGCTATGGATAATGGGGAGCGTATAATTACTTATGGCATTCCAGACGATCCTTCATAGAAAAACGAAGTGGCTTTGGAAGTTAGATTATTGAAACGTACTAAAGCCTCAGGCCCGAAACTTGTTACATCAGAAATTTTAAACAAATTGTCGGAAGAAATTACTATTCGAACTAACACTGATCTGTTTCATATGGCAGACAGAAGAGGTGCCTCATAGCTGGAGCTTACCAAACGTCGTTCCCATTTTCAAAAAAGGTTCCGACACACCATGGGGTAACCGTATGCGAGATGCTCACATGTCTCCTAACACGGCTACTCCTGAAACATAGCGAGTACCATAAAATAGGAGAAAAGAGAGGTTACTGTTCTGGTCGCGGATTTATCAATCATATTTTCTTCCCGCGGCAGATACTGACGGATCGGCTGTTTTTAACTGAGTTTGACTACGTGACCATCGATTCGGACATCATATTCTGCCAGGCCATTAACTTTGAGAGTAAACCCACCGACTGTTCGAACGACCATCGTACACGGCTGAACAATCTTTCCTGGCCTCGGCCCAATCAATGAAATCGCGGCCCCAGTGTCAATCAAACAACACTCCGAGCTATCCATTGATTTCTAAACTAGCCTGAACTTGCCGTCTTTATCAACTGCCCCTATTACCGGATCTCCCTTCCCAGACAAAAACAATCAGTGAAACGTTTACTTAAGTATGGCTTTTTCTTGCCAAGTGGGCAAACTCTTCGTCAGTGTCCATGTTTTTCGTATGTGGCAGACGCTGCTAAGATTCTCCTTCTTCTTTTTCACCTTCAGAGTCGTTACCTTTCTTCCGGGTCAAATTTTCCACTGCGCTTCAAAGGTCATTCAGTTTATCTGGCGGCCGGGTAATGGCGAGTCTTTGGAGGCCGCTTAGCTGAACAATGCTAGGGTGTACGCAAGTTAGGCATAGACAACACTGACATCCACACACCTGGTCAGAAAGACTATCGAGTATGACTAGCATATATGTATTCGTACGATTATTGACGCTATCTTAATAATGTTCATCTTACTGGCTAATGTATATTTCTATACGATTGTATTTACTAACTGACCTGTTACTACTATTCAACTTAATGTTATCCCCAGCCATATTTTCAGTCAACATTGTCTGCACTTGAAAAGGTGTGTTTTGCTTAGCAGCACTTATTTAGCCCTAATAAGAAAAAGCGTGTAGGCTGTGTTTTCAAGAGTATGGTTACTTTACACCAATATTCAGAATTGTTAACCAAGCTGAACCTACAGTATTCATCACAAGGCTATGTCATTTATGCATCTGAATACTCTGTCATGCGGCTTGATCGTCCCGCTGACGATGACGATCTCACAAATGGTACCCACTACGGTCACATTTTTACTTAGATAAACCAACAATCCCGACACTTCAGCATGACTGGCTAACTAAAGAATATTTCACCTGTAACCAAACTGATTGACTACTTTCCCTGAGGTGTAATTGAACAGGTTGGAGATGGACCAAATGTTGAAAGTAAAAATGACGGGTGGAGATAAACACCACGGGATAAAACGACCGGCATGATAGTTGACTAGAGTGAATCACAGTATTGACCAGATAACACTAAGAAAACAAACTTTTGAAGGCAACAGTTAGCAGTTGTAATGAGATAGGTCTTTTTGCTTTTTGATGATGTAGACTGTTGTGAAGAGGCTAATCTGAATTGTCGGTATATTTGAGGATGTCATAGAGACGACTGCTACTTGAATATGTGAAACTTACTATTCTCTTACGTTTGATACCTCTAATGTTATGGAAAATTATTATCCATTTACTTACGGTAGTTAATGAGAGTTACAAAGCATTGGCAGTCTCCCATATGGATGAGTCCGCACAAAACAGTACATTCCTTAAAATGCGATTTTTTCATATCAAACTATAAGCTAGAAACATATTGGTTGTTTTTGCTCCACAGACGTATCAGAAGCCCATCGGTGACATACGTGCAGTCAAATTACAAACATTGAGAAGCGACAGGCAGTCTAACCGTGACATACAATGGCATACAGTAACCTTATCATATTTGTTTCATTACTAACTCCAGCTAATCGTGACACGCTACCTTCGCCCAACGGAAATTTCCCAGCTGCTTAAAAGACCACAGTATTATGCACTGCTACCCAAAAAATTGCATCGAAGGCTTCCAGGTCAGGTATTAGCATTTTTGAACGAAAAGTGGCTACAATACTCATTTTGCCTTACTTTTAGATTCTTAAAACCCAAGTCGTTCGCGACTGCCATAGTATTCAACCGGGTGTGCACAGACTGACACTACCTTTGGCAAAACGTTATATCTTCAGCGGGCCAGCACAAAAGGCCTGTGATGGTCGGGCGTCATCGATTTTCGAACTTGTATTATCTTCCGTAAATGTGAAGATTTCTGAACTTTGGCCATCACCATTGAGGAATCAGGTGTATTCCGCTTATTGTGGACGCCAGGAACGTTTATAACAGGCCAATGACTCAGCCGATAAACTCCCTTAGGGTTGTAAACGTTTTTTATTGGTAGCCAAACAATAATTCTATTTATTCAATTTTTTGGTTAATCTAATAGCTTTCATGTTAGTTTGCACCTTCTTCAGAATCGTTCGTGTCAGGAAAGAAGGGAGTCTATCATGGGCGTGGGATCGGTAGAACCCACCATCGTCAGGAGCTCAGTTCATATGACACGCTGTTCAGGCTCGGGTTCCTCAGCCTTTCTATACAAGACAGCAGAGAACCATAAGTTACAGAACGAGTGTTCTAGAAGAAACACCTATCCAGCGAACTGCTCATTAAACAAATAATACAAAAATCAATGAATTCATTTGAGAAGCTTGAGAGAGATATAGTATAAACTCCGCTTGAAATAACTATGTGAAAGTATGATGACGAAATTTAAATCGACTTTGGAACGTAAACGATTCTTGGGGTGGATTGACATCATTCCAATTATTACCGACCGTGAGGTCAATATCGAAAGGAATGTGGCTCAGAACAGCTAACTAATGAGGAATCTTTGTAATGCTATGCCACCTACGCAAGTTTATTAATCCGAATTTGGTGGTTTGTTGAACATCTGCGTGAAACGCAGATCGTCAGCACGTGCAGTGGAATTGGGAAGGGAACTCATGTTTCTAAAATCGAAAGTGATTCAATTACTGAGTAGACTTGAGAATAACACGACGTTATGAGCAAGTTGTAATACTCTACGTTTCAACCACCTCGGGTGGCCTTCCTCAGGAGTGTTGTAATCGAAATCACATTAACAAAGGAACAGAGGTCACGTGGGATTTGCCGTGGTTAGGTCAATCTTTCTTATTGACGTTCACATGCTTTCGTGAAAAACTCTACTTCACGTCGATTAGTCAGTTTCATGGCAGAGGTCAGTATATCGTTCGATAATACATGATAGGTAAGCCTATCTAAACTGTCATAGCGGAAATTTATTCATTCCAGGTAGTACGTGAATGAGGCATGCACTACCTTAAAAATATATAACTGTCATTATTGCTCACTCTGAAGAGAGACTGTTGTTTACAAACACAAATGAACGTGAGAAAGGAAAGTTTGGCAAGCTGTTCAGAAGGCTAAATCATGTTTCTTCTGTCCAGCGTTCAACAACACAATGGTTTACAGATAACGTAGTTATGAATCTCTCATCACGACCGCTGGGTGAAAATAAGGTAAGCCCGTTTCAAAAAGGACTTAGATTCAGTATCCAACGAAAGCAACTTGAACCAATGGACGCAATTCCCAAACTGAACATGCTGTACACGGGCTAATCTCAGACTCAGAATTGAGAACATCTTGTACGGACAACAACGAACGGTCTCAAACTTAACTGACGGAAAACAAGGTATCCTTGTTATCCTCAAGAAAGATAAATCGGTTCATATCATTAAGGCCGGTAAATGGCAACATCACAGTGATTCTTAATCAAAAAGATTACCAGAAAAAGTGTTAGTGCATATAGTTAAACAGGTTTGTGAATCAGTAAAAGACCATCGCGGTCAAAGGACAAACAAACAATTTTCTTCGGAATATAACAGAAAAGTTTGGGCAGTCCACTTTGTTTACTCTCAGACCTAAGGGTAGCCGCCTTTTACGATTCGATGGTCTTTCAGAAGTATGAAAAACTGGAGTAGCCACAGAAACATATTGTTGACTACATCACCAGTTCAACCTAAAAGCTGGCCGAATTCGTCAACTGTATAATCAAACCGTTACAAAACAAGTTGCTAAACAGCATCAAAGATTTATTTGATTTTGTCAACAAACTCGACCACATGATAATATATAAAGACCAGGCTTTCTTGGTTTTGACGTAATCCCTCTATGCACCAGTGTACCGGTAAAACAAAGTGTTGATGTCGTTAAAGATTTACCAGAAGGCGGTAACTCTCTTGGTACTCGTACTAGTGTAGTGAGTAGGAGCGATCATGCTATACTACTCACACCACTGCTATTCAGTAGTGGAACCAGAGCATATATTTTGGCATCGAAATAGCTGCAGGAAAAATACAAGAAAACATTGGAGTGCAGCATCGCATGAAATGGTTCTTGGTACGTAAGGGAACGTAAAGAACTGAGCGTTGACGTCTGTGGCAGCCGTGACGGTCTGGGCCGAGTACCGTATGCAGATGAGTGTTTTCGTTTGTTGTCTTGTTGAAACGCATAACCCACGCGTTGCTTTTCTGAATAAACAACCCTTGTGCCATCCGCGTTTTGGATCACAACGCTATTTTGTCGTCTTACAAAGTTTCGTCCGGTTTTGAACTTCGTTTATACTCAACCGTTTTCACATTCAACACAAAATGTGTGTCGACGAACCGATGGTGTAGCTATGAGTTCCCCTGTTGCATCTGCCTTGGCTAGTCATTTCCTCGATTAACTGGGAACACAAGTTATGAGTAAATTCATCTGCCCTCCACGAATCTGGTGACGACACATTAGTCATGAACCGGACAGCTTGTGAACAATTTCTACAGTTCCTCAACGCAATATCCAACAGCATTGTATTCACATTGGAACACGAAACCGATGGGCATTCGCTTAATTTTCTAGACTGTCTGGTGAAAGTTGATGATTTGCAGAGATTTCAGGTTTCTGTGTACCGCAAACCAACTCATTCTGGTCGGTATCTCAACTTCAACTCGTCGCATTCATTCGGTGTGAAGTGAACAACTTTTCGATCACTCATCAACGGGGCTAATAAGATTGACACCAGTGAACCTTCCAAAATAGTAGACTTCACACATAGGAGAAATGTTAGCCACCAACCAAAATCCAGACGCCTTTATTGAAAACACAACTGAACGCATGTCGACAAAGGAAAAAACCAAAGAGACCAGATCATTCTAGTCTGCTGTGCAAATACTGTATTGTGAACGAACACCTGGAAAAATTCGATCCGTTCTCTCTAAGTACGTCATCCTGGCCGTAATTCAATTAAGTAATGCCTTAGAACGACTGGTGATGCACCCTAAGGATCCAGTCTCCGTAAGTGTTTACGAAATACATTACGGTGATTGCGATGCCGTCTACATAGGAGGAACAAGCAGACACTTGAAAGTATGTTGTTGAGCGCGAGTCACACACGGCTCCCTTCAAAAGACGCATACCGACTTCAAAATCTAGAGGAGGATTCGGCCGTCGCACTGCATGCAACGTATGTTTTGATCAAGATTGAATGATTCATAAATGTCTGGCTTCCCATGCAGAACGATGGTGTGCTAAAGTTGTCGTCAATCATACCCAACACACGCGTCAACTGCACTGTGGCGTGGACTGATGAATAACACCAGACACACGTTCTTTATCCACATTAGTCTTACCTCCACTTTGTGGGCAAAGGTTTCGGTCAATCCGTTCAGACACAGCACAATTCGACCTAACCACGACAAATCCCACGTGACCCTCTGTTCCTTTGTTAATTTGATTTCGACTTACAACACTCCTGAGGAAAGTCACCCGAGATAGTTGAAACGTTTCGTATTAAAACTTGCTCGTAACGTTGTGTTCTTCTCAATACACTCATTAGAAACACGCCAAGCACGACGTGTAAGTTGTTTAATTTCGTTCGTAGTGGATTTTGTGCGTATAGTTTGCTAGTGATCTGATTACATCATACGTGAGGGTCGATAAGTGTGTAAATATATCATCCGAAATGGTGCGTGAAGGATGTGATGATGAGTGAAGAGATGCTTGCAATGTGAGGAGGTATGGTGTGAGAACGTGACGGTCAATCGTAACATTACGGCTCCTTTTTACTGTGTGCGGTACATCGAAAAGGTTAACCCCAATCACTACTAGAACAGTGATATCCACTATGCGTCGTCGACTAACTGCAGTTCGGTAGGTTGACGTTAGGGAAGAACCGGCATAACTTCATTCTAAATGAAGAGGAGTTGATCAAATTTTAACTCTTCGTTAACCTCCGGAGTAGTTTCATACGTACTGCCCTCCAATAATTGCTGTTTTTCTAAACCATAAATTTGCGTCCAATTAAATCGGCCGATTCGCACTTTTTAAGTAGCTTAAGAGGTGATGTACCGCACAGGAATGTGAACCTGCTTTATTCCCATACTTCAGCTTAGGTTAGTGTAATGGGGTTGGACTGGAGCGGTTTCTTGACTGGAAAAAGCTCATCCAATCAGTGTTCGTGCACAAGCCGCTACAAACGGAATTATGGTCAAACTGGCGCCAACCAATCATAGACGGCGATCAGCTGCTGTTGAATGCGTATCTGTTTCAAACAACCGAGTTGCTAGATGCAAGGTCGTGGAACAACACAGCAGCGGACTGGTCAATCCAAACGCCTGCCGCCTGATAGCAACCGTAAATACTGTTGTCCCTCTATAAAAAAGATGCTGTTTTTTTATAGATAAATTGAAGTGGCTTGGTGCCACCCAGACTTCTGTTCTGATTTTTTCTCGATTTGGTAGCTCAACACGCGACAGTTGGGGTTTACGGCGAACTCTATGACAGCTTCAGCGCCAGGAGCGGCGTACGTCAAGCCCGTCCACTTGCGCCTTTTCTGATTACTTTTGTCATAGACAACATAGTGGATGACTGTGCGCGTCACTCATAACATACCAGCCTGAACTTTCAACTTAGGGAAAGACTCACTTATCTTGACCCTGTTGACGACAACGTGTTTGACAATTTTAAAGCAGCACAGGCAGTATTAGACGCTATTTTACGCCCTGCTAAATACTTTGAAATGCGCTTTGCAGCCTTAAATGCAGTGTGCTTCTGCAAGATTGTTGTGATTACGTAGATTTGTTGTTAGACAATGAAGTTATGGAGGTTGTTGATCGGTTATGTAGTTAGGAATTTGCATCATTAGCGGCGGAGTTAGAGAGAATGAAATAAGAGCTCGTGTATCCAGGACTGGAGTGGTATCGCTCAATCTATACCGAGTTGTCCGTGAAGTAAGTGCCCTTAATGATGCGCAACAATGAAGGCCGTAAGAAAACTATCACGCTAATGATGCTTTGCTGTCATTTGTAGCTAGATTGTTCGTTTTCAAGATGTAGACATCTCGAGGTTGGATATTTGGATACAGCGGTAATTATCTTTTTAAAAATTACGTCACCTCCCTTTTTTTCGTTTTTCTACTGGGGCTTGCTTTTTTCTCCATGATTGTATCGCAGTATGGATCAGCGTAAACCACTGATATGTTGTTGTCTTTGATGACAATGTTCTAGCTGGTCAGTTTGCTTCGTTTGAATTAAATGGACAGTAGATTGCTTAATTCATTACGAGTGAGTGAACATTTAGAAAGTAGGTGAATAATAACGACATTCTTTAAGCAAAGTCGTTTTTGACATGCACTGGATCCCAATAAGAAAAAATCCGAATCCAGTGATCAGAAACGACGATACCTCGTGTATTTCCAAGTTAATTGGATGATCATTTATTTCTATTTTACCCTGAGACCAACTGTGTCAAGAAGAAACAGACCTACAAGGAAGATGCAGATAACTTACTATAGTGTAACGGCTTAAAAACTGGAAGAGTATACCGGAAACAAAGCTTCGTTCGTTTCAAATGAATAATGCTGATAAGGTTCGAGAAAAAGCGATCGATCAGAATAACATGTACAACCTGCAGTGTGCAACACATTTGTGAACAATGGTGTCAGGTTTAGATTGAAGCATCCAATCACAATAATCTGTGAGCGAACTGGTTGCTTAGTATGAAAGTTGAGCAAAGTCACCACCACCTATTGACCACATTTTGTTAAATGAGGGGTCATATCTGATGGAAAATGTACAACACGCGTAGAATGCGAAACTCGTATGTACTTACTAACAACAACAATAGAATAATCTGTTACGACTGTCTTTAAGAAGAATCTTCAAATTTGAGATTCAAACCTACTGGTTGGCAGAATATAACACAGAAAATGATTACTTTACGTTAAAAGAGTGAATAACTGACCTTCTCGCTCGTCAGATCTACTGAAGTAGGTTGGACTTGTTCGTATAATCACGTAAGACATGAAAATTGGAGGAAGCTGAAAATGCTTACGCCCGCCTCATTCTATGCTGAACGGTTAAGTAAGAATGACAATGGGGCAGTTAAGTAAATTAATTCGCACGATCTATTGCCCGGCAAATTTATGCGCCTATTATCAAGTGCTTGTCACAGGAGCTAAAGATTGGTGTCAGGAAGGGCTAGATACAAAATGATCTCAGTTGTGAAAAAAAAAAAACCCAAAAAAAGAAAAAGAGAGAAATTTTTGAAATTGTTGTTTTTATTTGCTTTTTACCTCTCGGCACAGATTGATGACGACCTCTGTCAGATACCTCATTTTCCACCAACTGCGTACAATCCCATCGACTTCGATATGCTGACTGTCGAAGACCAATAGTCCACGAACGAGCTGAATGCGAACGGCGAGCTAGTGAGTTAAGATTTTATCCCACGAAGTTCGGTGGAAGAGTGTGCATGTAAGGCCCGCAAAAGTGTACGAGTGTATTGACAGTCCCTTCAGGCAATGTGATTACGATTCAGTCCATGACCAAGCCGCTTTCCAGTCAATCAAAGGGTGTACGAATATTTCCGTATCACATAGTCCATGGTTTGAGCTACAATGACTTGCCGCGAAAGCAATTACCAGTAATACTGTTGTCCCAGAATGACCGCACAGCTCAAGGTGATAAAAATCTGAACAACTGAAAAAGCCGTAGATGGAAGTTTGAACCGTCTCAAAAAAACGCCGTTCCTTTTAAAGGGAATGAACACTGAGTGCGTTGTCCGCTTTTTGTCCAAATGACAATGCTACTTAGGATATGATATTTAGTCAAGCAGGAGGATGAGAAATACAGCGGACTGGTATAACATTTGAGGACTGAGGTCTCCAACCAACCGCACCTTAAGGTGTGACGAATTGTGAAGAAGAGACATGCCCTTGTTTATGTCAGATCCTAGTCGGCTAATTAAATCTGTCCACCAGTATGCACAGTGTAAGTCCTCTGAAAGCTATCCTGTCCATTTTGTGTATGTAAAAAGTAGAACGATTTTTGATTGAAAATTAAGGATTTCGGAACAAACTGCAAGTAGCTGGTACTTTTGTTATATTGATAACACCTTACTTACAACTCAGAGACTCAAACAGAGTGAACTAGTTACAACTTTTGGAACAGTTAAGACAAGTACAACGTATATCAACACGTGTATCCTAACAAATCACAAATGAGCTGTGGACACAGGAGTTGAAACCAAGCTACAGTAAGCGGTGCCGGTTCGTGATCACTATGATTACATGAACAAAGCCAGCTATTTAGGGCAGTAAGCAGCTGTCATGTTCGTAATCCTTGCTAGTTAAGCCGTTTGAAGGCAATCGGGTATGTGAAACCCGGACAGCAGTGAAGCACGAGCCGCTGTCAAAACCGTCCTATGCACGGAATTGACGTGCTCACATTCTGTCGTTCATGCGCGATATTACACGAACTAACCATTAAGTTTACTACCAGTTTAGCAGAAGAATGTTGGCACCCAATACGGCTGGTGACCAATTATGAATGTTCAGCTTCTGCATCAGCGTTTAGATGAGCGTATGTTGCAGTTTGTCGCTGTTGTCACGACTGCTGTACATGCTAGAAAACTGACGGCCAGCTCGAACGGGTTACAGGCACTTGCCTCTTTTATGGATCACAATTCGTGAGAATTTAAGACTCCCATTCGTGGGAACACCGGAATGGAACGCTGTGTGAGCAGTAAAAGCTGAAACGTACACACCGCCTTGATGGGTAAAAGCATTGTGTGAAAACCTGATGGGCGAAATTTTTGGAAAGCAGGCCATTTGTGTAATGGGAAGTGTGTTTACACAGCCACGGGACAGACAACGTGAGAACAACTTCGGACGTGCATGGATGCTTTCCTTGGAAGACGAGGCATCGGGGAAGAATACCGAGAATCTGTTTTTCAACATATCACTTGCCACACATTTGGAAAGGTCTTCCGAGATTTTTACCAAACGTCGCACGAGATGTGTTCTGGTGGATTCTCTTAGGTTCGAGTATTCGTGTCGGATGGCTTTGGCGTACGCAAGTTCACAAAGAAAAAAAGGTTACAGTTCGAACGCTATTATAGTAACATCAAAGTCGTGAACAACAGTTTTGCATGCACAAAACGAAGTTGAGATGTTTGATAGCATCTTCGCGCCATAATAGACTATTTTGTATTGCGATCAGGAAACGAGGTCTGCGTTAGGGTAATCGCGTCATCAAACGTTACCCAAACGATAGTGCTCGTCGTCATGGCATTCCATAATAGCGTAACTATTTATTAGTTCCATTTTCGTTGGCGGCTCGGCAACTATCATGCCAAATTAGCGCTCAAATTTCATCCGAAAAGCTTGGGATCCACATATATCCATAGATTACGTTTGGATTTATTAACTAAGAGATTGTGCAACAGAGTGTAGTAAGATCCATAAAATCACACTACAAGAAACCTAAACAACGGCAAACTCCAAACGTCCGATTAGTGAACGTACATTGTCTCTGATGGAAGATGTAAAACCGGTGTACTTCAGTCGTACGTAGTGCATCAACATGACTACTAATCCTGCGAGATTTTACGATCGCTTCCTAGAAATGCTACGACGCACGCAGTTGACATAGTTAGATTCACGAACATATCCATCTGAGGAAGCGTTCAGTACCGTTAGACAATCAGATAGACAACTGACCACAAATCCCAATGCCCAACATCAACCCATCAACCAGAATGCACGTGTGAAAACAAACTTGCCATCATCATTGTGAACAGGGAGGAATCCGTAGATTACATGCATCACAATCATATACGGAAGAGAAAGCTCTAAACAGGAAGCAAAAGAAAAAGAAGGGACCTACTTATTAAAACCAAGGATCTGTGGAGTAGCTTTTATAAACAACGGCCGGGAGAGGACGTGAGGTTGAATTGAGTAGGCCAATGGTAGAAGGACTAAGTAGTATTAATTGGCCTATTCACCGTTCAGAATACGACTTGCAAGATAACAAACAAACTGAACAGCTGAGGTGCGTGAGATAGTGAAAATTGTGCTAAAACAAGTTACACAACCTGTGCGATCCATTACAGTGCAAACATTCAGGTTCATGTAACTTAAACGCAACTAAATTTCAGTTGCCGCTCTTGCACACAGGAACAAATTTTTCATTAGATCTTCATCGAATAAAAACTAGCCTTAAGTTTCGGGCAGCGTCAGCCTTAGTTACAAGTGAATGGTGCTGAGTGTTTAGACAAGATAATTCGATCGTACCTGATGTGAGGTAAATGACACAGTGATCAACACGGTAGCCTCATGAGAACATGCACCGAGATTCAAATCCAGGTCGAGGTAGAGATAACAGGGTTCTAACAAGAATGAAACAAGAGTCTAGTGCTTCATATCGAAAAAAGTTAGCTTAAAAGTCTAGCTGAATGTGAAAGTCACAAGCGAGTGTGATTGGCGTTAAACGAAATCCCCGAATGCTGGTCACTGATCAAAACGTCCAGGTTTGTTCAAATGTCTTTATTTCAAACAAGGTAAATTGATGTGAACGACAAGATGTCATTAACAACAAAGAGGGTTGTGGAGTGCTACAAAAATAAGAGAAGGAATAGTACGGAGAATTTGCTCACAAAAACGGCATCCATCCTTTGTACATCTGGCACAACTGATCCACATCGGTGGCCTCACTGATCAGTGCATCGACCTGAGGAGTACAGGACACAATCAACATTAATTCGTCAACAATGACATAAACACGATAACCGTTGTTCCTGCTGGACTACAAGCTGATATATATATATATATATATATATATATATATATATATATCGTAGAACTATGCAACATGGAGAAACATCCGCAAAAAGTGATTGATCTGAATCAAATTAAACGATGGAAATGCAATCATCACGGTATCACAGCTTGTCCATGCAGAAATGATTAATTTACGGCGAAACACAAACAATTGAATTCTGTAATGGAGAGGAGCATCATAAGCTTGCAACGTGAGAACTGCACATGTGCAACCGCGTCAGCTGATTAAGTTGGGACCGACGGAACGATATAAAAACATCCATAAATTACACCGCCGTCCGCCGTTGAGAGTAATGTGTCGATAGGAGTATAATTTATAATGGGCTTTTCTGCGATATGTGCTAGATAGAATATGGAGAAAAAGAGTTGGGCACCGCTAGTGCAATCTATCACAACTTTTCAAGAGCTATCTTGTTAGGCACACAACAGTTTACGCGTTATAAAAGGTGTAGATAAGCGACAATAAGGAATTTTATAGAAACCAGTTGTCCACGCACAACGAAGATAATAAGAGACGAACATCAATTCCACTACGAGGTATGCTAATGGAATAGCAACTCGAGACGGAATATCAACAGTCCCTGACTTTAATTCCTGTCTGATCAGTAGTGACGATCGTACAGAAACAGTCTTCGGGGGGTACCCTTCAGTTTTACACGGTTTAGATGGTCATTAGAGGTTAACACACCTGACCCTCGGCAGACATAGGTAGAATTTGACTGAATCCGTCGTGCTCAGTGATTTTCCCGTGTAATCGATCCTCCATCCCGGTCAGTTTCTCAGTGGCTGCTCGGGCTACACGCTCGGTCACATCATGTGAGGCATTGGATACTACAGTGGCGCCGACCCGACGTGTTTTGCTGGTATCTGCGAAGAAAACAGGGAACGAAGTGAAAGTCCTTGCGCTCGAACGTGTCATAAAAAATGGGTTCGTATGTGACTCCAGTCGATTGTGAAATCAATATGAAAAATGTCAATTCTAGTGTGTGGTAACAATCGGGTCGTTGAAAACAGGGAGATATGAAAGTGTCGAACGAGTTTGAGCTAAATACTAGCAAACCATTTAAAACAGGGAAAGAATTCAAATGGAATATATTTAGGAACTATCAGGTAAATACTGTTGTGCAGAGTGCTCAAGAATTCATGAGACAAAACATACGAAGCATCCATAATCACGATAAAAGTACAACGATACCCTGCTTTCTGGAAGGTTTCTCTAATATACGGTCCGCAGCAACAATCCTCTGTACACTTCTCTCTATACTCAAGATAATTACTGATTACAACACGTAAAAGCATTCCGTCAAAGAATATAAAGGAAGTTTAAAGCTTACGTGGAGGTGACACCAAAACTATGTCGTCATTGAGGTCACCTGAATGAGGCGCTACTTTGCTGATCGACAGATGATACTCACGTGCTCGATAACACTGTGGGACACAAATGGGGCTGGTACTTTTGAGGTTCCCATCATAAGAGGAATGGTCAATTTGTCGTAACCGGAAAATTAGAGATTTCTGGTATTTAGATAAATGCGTTCACGTGACTGATGTAGTGTTTGGATTGTATCATAAAACAATGACTTGTATTAAAACGTCCCGTTACGGAATAAGGTGAAGATCTATAGTTTGAAGATATATCGGAAAATCATGGTGTTCATCGGACGACTATTTGCAGGAACGCCATGGGAAACCGCGAACCCCGTCGACTTTGCTGGGAATGCAAGCCGCACACGCAATGGCTTTCTGGCAGAGCACTAAAACAACAGTGATGAATCCTATTGGGAGTATACGGATGCTGATAATGCCCGAATTCTCTTATGAACAGAACAAAGAACGTACATGTGGGAAGAATTTCGTCATAAGAACATCTACGATGAATTCCAATATACAGTATCAAATACATCGAGAGCAATAGAACAGTCTTTGCACCTGAATCCTAACTCGGGAGGTCTTCGCGCGTCCTTGTCCCCAGGTAGTGGTTATGAAATGTCTGGATGAACTACCTTAGTGACGTTACTTGTTACAGATCGGAGACAAACTAGCATGAAAAAATGCTCTAATAAAAATGTCCCCCCACAATCAGAATATAGATGTTAGCAAAGTTCTTTAGTATACGAGAAGTATCAAGTAGTACGTCACAGAGTAAGTGAACCACGCTAACTGTCTTGTGCAAATAATGAACAAGGTTCTAGCCAATTTGGTAGCTTTGCAGATTCAGTGTCAAATCCCCAGAGGGAAGTCAGTAAACGAACGGTGAGTATGTGGTGGATTTGATATGTCTCGTCAAAAGATGTTGTTTCACATCATTCCATAGTACCAATTCGCATGAGCAGAACAACAAAGGAAAGCGTTATTTGAAACATTAAAAAAGTGGCATCAGTAACGAAAAAATCACTTGGATTATGTTACAAAGTTAGTGATAATTAACTGCTACTGTTCCTACTCGAGTGTCCATGTTGAATGAAGTGATCGAAACGAGCACGGGAGTTGGATACTTTCAAACTGCTGACACAAATCGTGGTAGACTGAGCTCCAACTAGGGACCTTAAGTATAATAGCGATAGCTATATCCAAAAATGATAACAGATTTGGAGGGATATACAAATCGACCCAATAATAAAAAGTACCAATTTCCAAACAAAGATATGCATAGGAAGTGCATGAAGTAAACGATAACTTACGGCCGTGGGAGTCTGCCGGCAAGCCACGTGTGTTACTATCCTGTTCCACCAATGCATCAAAATAGATCGGTCGAAATACAGCCAACAAAGGGTCAATTTCGCGTCTTAACAAACGCATCACCGCTTCCGAACACCGTCGGAAAATGCCCTCGTACCCAGTCGGACCGAGTGCATGCACCATGTTGCGCGTGAGACGAAACGGAACACGTTCCGGCCATGGCAGCGTGAGACCGTTGTTGAATACACAAGAGAAATCTACGTGTACTACACCGCCGGTAGTCGAGTCGAACAGAATGTTTTCTGTGTGTCGATCTCCAAGGCCGAGCACGTAACCCACCATGCTCATCACTGCACTGGTACGCGCGTAACACTCTCGTGCAGAATACCTGTGGGAGACAAGAAAGAGTGAGCGATAGTAAACGCGGGGTGAATAAGTTCAACAGGTGGATTAAAAATCTAAATGACTCGTCACGTACCTACACGGAGAAAAGATAAACACCAAACTAATAGATCACTGATGTCAATGGGATGACATAGACAAGATCCCTTCTGGATTACACTTAAACGTTTGTAGTCCCTTAAACATTGAACACAACGGAAGTGGGTGGGAAATGAATTTAACGTAACCATGAAATAGTAAGACAAACTATAACGGCAATTACGTTAAGACTGTCTAGGTCACATACGGAATACGACAGCATTTCAGCTTTACAACTAGTACACATACAATTACGTCGATTGACATACAAAGCGAACAGTCCCAGATCGGGAGTGAAAGACTCACCAGGCGGTCGGGTTAGGAAAAGTGTGAAGAAACCAACGATGGAACACCAAAGGGAACATGGGTAGCCATTTGTTAAGATACTTGTCACGTTTCACACTGCACGAACGAAAAACATGAAAAAGTAAGAGGAGTTCAATGAGCAGCAACAGTATGTACACGGGGTGAGCAAATGTTGTGATTTGTAAACAGGAATTAAATATCAACGGTATCGGTCCACAAAATATCAGGGGAGATAGCAGGCCCGAACGTGAAACTTCCGAGCTCTTGGCGTGGCTTCGTAGCTCAGCTGGTAGAGCGCTTGCCGCGTTTGGGCATGCTGTTTCTGTCGCTGGTTCGAATCCAGCCGAAGCCCTGATTTTTCACAAATGGGTTTGCCTGCAAAATATGAAGCTTTTATTCGTAAGAACAATAACTGTTATGATTATACCAATAAACGTTTGGTAGTACAAGAAGCTTCACACGAGTTGTTATTAATGAATATGAGAAAATAAAAGAATGTCTCGTGGAATTGAAGTACATCGTCACCTAAATTTTCAGAGTCAATTGTAAGAGTAGACTACATTCTAGTTGATATCCCAAAACAAGCAATGACCCTTATGTATTGTATACCTTGTAAGTCATCAGACAGTCAGTCAAGCTCACAAGTGACGATTTTCAATATTATGCGGGAAATATGGTTTACGAAAAAACAAGTTCTCCACAGATGAACCAAGGTTCGTATTACTTACGGTAACGGGTCATCCAATACAGGAGCAACGCGAGTCATAGCAGCCCAGTTGATCGGCCGACCGGATGCATTGTACAACCTAGTGATAATGGTTCGAAACGGCTCTGTGTTGCTGACCCATTCAATTAAGCCACCATTCTCGCTCAGGGGTATTACGGCCTGGAAACACAAAACAATGACAGATTTAGATATTTGTGGAAAATATTGAGGGGTAAAATAATGTTCGCAACTTAACAATATTCACAACCACGAATGTATCAACTTTCCGGGTTCAAACATGTGGAAATCCAACTTTTCTACGTGTATTTTACATCCCCTGTTTTCGATAGTTATTTTGGACATTACAGATAGTTTTGTTTAACCGTATCAATTCGATTGTTGTGTAAATATCTAGTTGCATATTACTATACCTTTAATATAGTTGTTTCGAACTTCTTAACTGCTCCATAGAAGTCTGTTGAGTACGAATGTTGCATCAGCGATTATAATTAGCTTATGGGCTGTTCGGAACCAAGCTGCAGTTCACTTCTCCGGGAAACTACCTGACGATCGAAACTATTGAGTTTATTAATTTGTTCACAATTACCATGGAATTATGATGCAATTTCGTTTTAATTGCTTGCCGTCTTCGTACAAGATCGTACGGTACTCAGCATTGTGTTTCAGGCTATTCAACCCCTGTAAATTCCAAGAAGCAACCTATTCTGTACGGGCAATTGAAAACAGTTGTGTAATCCCAAAAACGTTGTTGAGTATGTCTCATGCTCAGGTTCCCGTAAGTTGAAGTAGAAAACTTAATGGTAGAAGCGAACGAGATATACACATTCACGAATTTTGATAAACCCGATGAGAGCTCGTGTTACACATTCTGTATCGGCTAGCTCGTGGCAGGAAGTAAACCGTGAGCTAGCCCCATCGTTTGCAAATTCGGCAATGTCAAAGAGAGAACTTGGTTTCTTTGATAGCAACCCATTGGTTTATATTGTAAATTTTTCCAACAGTTTGAGAGTCACACTGTTGGATGAGGAACACAGCGTTATCTACTGGATGCATCACTGCACAGGTTG
>LOND01000026.1:29369-46325 GCA_014220965.1 Paragonimus kellicotti
AAACTATTGAGTTTATTAATTTGTTCACAATTACCATGGAATTATGATGCAATTTCGTTTTAATTGCTTGCCGTCTTCGTACAAGATCGTACGGTACTCAGCATTGTGTTTCAGGCTATTCAACCCCTGTAAATTCCAAGAAGCAACCTATTCTGTACGGGCAATTGAAAACAGTTGTGTAACCCAAAAACGTTGTTGAGTATGTCTCATGCTCAGGTTCCCGTAAGTTGAAGTAGAAAACTTAATGGTAGAAGCGAACGAGATATACACATTCACGAATTTTGATAAACCCGATGAGAGCTCGTGTTACACATTCTGTACCGGCTAGCTCGTGGCAGGAAGTAAACCGTGAACTAGCCCCATCCGTTTGCAAATTTGGCAATGTCAAAGAGTGAACTTGGTTTCTTTGATGGCAACCCATTGGTTTATATTGTAAATTTTTCCAACAGTTTGAGAGTCACACTGTTGGATGAGGAACACAGCGTCATCTACTGGATGCATCACTGCACAGGTTGCGCTGGAGGAGTCAAGTGATAAATGTGTAAAATTACAGTTCAGCGCTGACTATCACAAATCACCTAAGTTGTTAAAAGAACTCTGCAGAAAACTATTATCACGGTGCTCGATCTATGATAGGTAGCCCGCAACCAAACGGCCAGAGTGCGTACAACAATGATGACGCTTTATCACAACTGTCTACGCGAATGTAAAATTGTACAACAGCACTAAAGCTGACGAGTCAGTTATGTGTAGGAAACTTGATCTAATTGTCAATCTGTTCAGCTCACGTTAGTCCTCACACAGAAGAGTACCGGTGTGATTAACGTTTCACCACTAAAACTGAACTACTGGAGGAAAAACAACAATCGCAATAATAATGGGTATTCCAGTCACGAGAAAAGCTAATGGACATATAATAAGCAGGCTATATATGTTTATTTAGTTATCCCATCGAGAACATGTGGACTTTCAAATCAATCAGCAGAAGTGACTGATTCGAACAAAACACAGGGGAGCTCTTCAAAGTGCAACGACAGGATTAACCCATGCTTTTGCAACCGGAGACAGTCTGTTTGGATGAGACGAACTCAGCAGTTAACAATCTAGCTGACGGAGCAGCTGAGACATTAGCGAACGCATGCACTACTTTCCAAAATATTCAGTACATAAAGTGTCAAACAAATATGAGTTGGACAGACATTTTCTACTCAGCTCTGCGCACAGAAACGTAGCCCCCACAAGATGGAATGATAAGATGATGGTTACAGTTAAATATAGTTAACCCTGATGATAAATTCTCAGCACGAGCAGCCGTTGCATACGCAACGTAGAGGTTCAGAAATGGTTATAAGCATGGAACGATCAAATAGCAGACTAGCAGTAAACGCAGTGAGCAATGACAGCGCAGTGGTTGACCTTACAAACAAACTGTTGTAAACCCTTGAAATAATACGTTTGTTCGTCCATGGTATGGTAACGCAACTGAAGAAATCGGATTCTCCTCCCGTAATAATTAACACGGAAAATCTTGGTCCCGAAAATAACGCGACTGTCCCCGTAATTGCTCCCAAGACAAACCAAAAGACGGGTGCAAAAAGCAGCTTTGTTCCGCTCCAAAACGTGTGCGACAAGAGGAAATTACAAGGTATTTATATGGTGCATAGCGACCTACAAACATTCTCGAATCAGAAAATCGAAGGACAGTTACCAAAAATAGTAGTTAAGGTCACTAAGCCACCAATGAGCATAGCGGAATAAAGGTCGGACAGGTAAAAAATAGCCAAGGTTACCTCTCGACTGTTCTGGACAGTTCCGCTCATTCTGATTGGATAAAATCGTTTTCTCGAGGACGGAGGCGGTTTTGGACGGAAATACATTGGACATCCTAACACTAACATAAACCTTTTCCCAGTGTATCTCAACAGCGATTATCACGAAAAATGCAACAATGGTTATCCACTTAAAAAGACTTCGAATTAAAAGTAGGGGTTACAAACGAAACACAATCACAGAAGACCAAAGTAAGACAAGGGAATCTGAAGTTGATGTGAATGCAGCAGATGCGCATCGGCAGCATTTCAGCATGGAATAAGTAAAGGGTCTGAAATGGGACCCAGCCGTAACGTTAACTAATTTTGGTCTCCCTTCTAAAGTAATATCTGAAGTATACATCAAGTAATTAGTTTCATGATTTGTGAAGCACTTACACCATTGTTTGTGTTCTTGCAAATTGTAACAGGGAAACGAAGTCTGAGTAACCGGATGGTAGTGAGAAAATAAAAAAAGAGATGCGCAATGTTACTGGCAACTATACAATGTAGTATGTGGCTCAGTGGGCGGTTTTCACTTAGTCGTCAATGCTAATGCAGAGTGGATAAGCATGGCCCATTACAAAAATAGGTCTCAATGTGAGCAGCATAAACGCCGTTTGCTTGTTGTCGCAGCATATGTTCTCACAGACTGCAACGAAAGACGATCCTTATCACCACCGCACCAACCTTCTGACCACCGTGCGGCACACGGACACTGCAATACTGGCCGAAGATTTGAACACTCAAGCAGGTAGACTGAATGCTGACGAAAGTGACTTAGCTGACCAAAATTCTTACGGTACTCGTCGAACAGACGAGAGTAGACGTCTTTTGCAACTCAGTGTTGATAACGGTCTGTTTCTTGCAAGTACCAACTGTCAGAGTCCTAGTCGTCAATGCGCCACCTGGCAAACTCCACTGCAAAATCAATCCTGGACACAGAATAAACATATAACCATCAGCTTTCGGCGGTGTAGCTGTCCCCCGCACGATACGTCAATATGGAGCACCAATGTTAATTCCGATTACGCACCGTTATGAGCCACGTTCGTTCTGCGCTATGGTGAGAGGCCACTTCATCGTCAAGCACAAACTGACATATCAATTCCAGCAGGGTACAAGTGCCCTACACCTACCAGCGCACACTTGATTCTAGTCTGTGACTCTCACATCCATCAGACGATACTGTAGCACACTGGACCCAGATATGGCATGCAACGCAAGTGTGGAACAACTACTCGTTCACCTGTCAACAGCCGAATCCTAATGCGATCACCTAAATTTCTTGACGCTCGCCGGACTATTCAATTCAGCAGCGAATACAACTCGGTTCGCCAGGCTTCTCGCTCTGAGCTCTAGAGGCAACTACAAAAGGCTTAGTGAACATAACGTGCCATCGAGATGGATTAGGCCGCTGTTGCCTGGAACTACTTAGTTTTTCAACCCCCCAAGCAACGAATAGCAGGAAGCCAGTGTGAGCGGGGCAACCTGCGAAGGCAATGGTGAGCCGATTCATAACCTGCAACGACGCTTAGGACGCTGGGATGAACATTTCGAAAAGCAGTTCAGCTGGCTCCTCCGTCATTGACTAAGCCTTCGAGTTCTGACGATGCTGATTGTTCTGTTGGCGTTCATTCGCATACGGAAACAGACGTCACATCTAAGGGCAACCTCCCAAAAGGTCACAAAGCATTCGGCTTAGACGAACTCTCTTCTGCCCTTTTTATAGAGGGAGGCCTAGCTGACGGCTTTCTTCCAGAAACTGTGAATCAGTAAAACCGTTCCGGTGCAATACGATTTGGCTAACATCACTCCCATATTCCAAGAGGGCTTACGCAAATCACGTGCAAATCACAGAGGGATTAGCCTGATTCATATTGCGTTGAAGTTGCCCACAACCATTGTATCTCGTAGACTAAACGAAATGTGCGAACAGCATACCCGTGAGGATTTTGTCCTGACTGTGGCTGCATTGATCACATCTTCAAACTCCGTCAGATGTTTGAAACTTGGCATTCATGGAGAGGGTCAACAACTGTAAACCCTTTAAACGTCAAAGGGACCTTTGAGTCAGCTGACAGAGTTGCAGTATGAGACTTTCTATCGAGGAGAGGTATACCCAAGAAGCACGTGTTCATCACTGGGATTAGAGAAATTCTAGGCCTGCCTGTTGAACGCATCCAGTTGCGAATTCCTGTTCATTTATTATTTCATAATGCCGCGGAAATTATGTTCAATGCGAATCTTGCCTTAAGTTTTCCGTAAACTTTTTACCCTAGGTAGTAATGCAATTTTTGTTTAAGTTCGTGAACAACTTTGACATATTGGTATCTTTAAACGTACCTAGATAGATGCTCATTAAAAAGCCACTTGTGTTGTGTAGTTTTCGTTAGATTATTCAACTGGTAATTAAAGTGAGGCTTTATCATCAACTTAAGTTGACAAGCGATACGAGTAAACTCGTGATTGCATTATTCAATTTGATTGAACTGTCGAATCCGAAATAGGTAATCATCGATGCATTCCCTTTAGTTACAAACTATCGAATATTGCTCATCCTGATTCGTTCAAACACTGATTTATCGACATAATCCAGTGTGGGAGACTTGCGAGATCGAAGTGAAGTTACGTATGAGAGGTCTACAATAGAGCGGTAATGAAGATCTGATGCACTTGCAAACAAAAGAATCATCGCCGAAGAGAGTCTCTTTGCAAGGGAACACCAGACTAATCAGGTCAGTACGGTGGTGCAATCAGAACTTGTTTTGCAAGATTTATTCAGCTATTCATAACAGCCACGAGCCTGATATGAATGTACAGTAGTTCTCATCACTGGTCCCTACAAAGTTGAAATATTCTTGGATGAGAGGACTTATTCAAAGAAAAAAGTAAGCGGTTAAAACAAGACTAAACAGAACCAGAAACAAAATGGTTGAAGACACACGATTGACTATTTGCATGTTGTCAATTCGTATGGCAATTTGAGTGATTACAGGGTGCCCAAGAGGGCGAGCGATACCCATCCTCCTTACTCGATAAGACAGTCAGAGTAAGCACAGTTTGTAACCACGTTATTGCACGACCACCATGCGGTTTTTGCCCAACTAATGGTGGAAGTGGGAATACCCCAGACATGGCGAAATATTTTGCAATTCGAAGTTACGAAGCGCATTCGATATAGACCATCCATTCATTATTATTAGCCTGGTCACAAAATAAAGTTTCCAACAGACCAGCTCCATCCACTGAGCGTAAATGAGAACGAAATCGGGTATTGAAAGCTGGAATGGTGGTGGGTCAGGGAAAGACTTCATATACCTGTCAAAAACGAAGACTTAGGGCCGGGTGCAACGAGTGTGGCATACGATGATTAAGCTTACATTTGATTGATATCAAGCTTTCCAACAGTATATTAGAAAAATGTGGGCCAACTGGGTCTGATTCACAATATCGTAAAACGTTCGATGGTACGAATATCAAAGATGGCAGCTTAAGAGCTCACTTCCTACTGCGATAAGCTGGTATGGAAATTCTCATCGTATCCACAAATAAATAAGAGGTCATAATAGATCGAGCCGGCAAGCCACACTTACATAGGTTCGTATTTGTAAAGCTCGTCGTCGGGTATCTGGGTTCTTGGCTAAAAATTTGTTAATCATACCATTGAGCTCCATGAGACGGGAATCCTTCCGTAGGTCATCCTGAGAACAGAGACATCGATAAAGATCGGTTAGAGAGTTGGTGATTTTTAACCAGTTACAACCTGCAACTGCTAGTTGCTCAAAAACAATGAAACTATCAAGACGTTTTCAGACGTAGGGCAGGGATAGCATGCACCGGTCCCAGGCTCGTGAAATTCCAAGGGAGACGGTATAAAGGATGGTCGAACTACCGATACCCGGTATGATAGAAAAAAACAGATAGATGCATCAAACTGAGTAACAATCGTGATATCGTTTGTGAGAATGAACAGTTCCTTCGATTACAAAACATCAATGTAATTGACCACAAAAGACGTGTGAACAGGAATACGCATGTGAGCAGAAGGTACAAGTATAGACGAAGACTAATTCATTGAGTTGATCTAAGAGACCCTGTGGTGAAAATCTATTCGATTCACCGCTTATCCAAACCCTGACAACAGAAGATCTAACAGGGGGCCAATCCAAACGTCGCGTTAAAGATACTACATCAGGATTGGACAAACAGTCTCAATGTTACGCCTTCCGTTATTCGCTAATTTCTTTGTTCTGTATTGCACCAATTAACGTACAGTTTGTGACTTTGTATGTGCCAATACGATCAGCCAATGAGTGACTATGATTTCTTTAATACTGTTGTACATCCATAAATTCGGCTTCTTGTCTCATGAATATGAACTGCTTACTGCAACCAGTACGAAGGTCTTCTTCTTATTACTTGCGTGGGAGGTTTCAATCCGAGTACGATTTCTAGGGCTATTCGAAGTCCCTAATTCCGAGTATTACAGACCCCGGCGGCGATGACGACGTTTATGGACGGTAATTTGGAAGCGGATTGAGGCTGTCTTCAAAAGTGGTATAAACGCACACAAACAGATAGATTATGATTGGATGCTCTCGGTTATCTCCACCTTCGTTCCAGCGAAAAGTGGAGATCAACGCCTGACACCGCAATCGATCCAATGTTTGAGGACCACAGAGCGTATCCCAACCGAAGGATTGATGTCAAACTGAATGGTCATAACAAGCAAACTACGTGAAGCCGATATGAATGCACATTCGTACACCAAACAATTCTCGACAACCAAGCACTCACTTCTGGTTTTGCAACGATGATGTAACGTCTACCATCTGAACCGATCCAGGTCATCTTCTTTGGTTTAGTTTGCGATCCCAAAATCTCGACAGTGTCATCCATGCGTACCAAACAGACCAGCTGATCGGGGCCTGCACCAAAAGGCCAATGACGCTGCACATCCTCACAGCGCGCTCGAGGAGGCAACAGATTTGGAACAAGTTGTTGATGTACGGGTATCAGAATTCGTGAAAAGTCGCTAGAATGAGGGCAGAATGGAAAAAGACAGCAATGAAAAAATTGCCAATGCGCGACTGTACAAATTAGGCCAAACGGAAGTAAGACCAACTCAAATTGACCAAGTCTAAGAGGGAACGTTCGAAAATGGATTCAATCTGGCAGCATTAGTCACTGACGAAATAGCTAGGCCGAAAGAGAAGAAGCAATGTCACTTATCGCAAAATGAGAAAAACCCAATAGAGAATACTGAGCACAACAAACCTGTTTTCAATGAGACGTGTCAAAGGACGCTGTGACTGACGAAGGCTGAAACTACGCAATTCCCGTCGATCAGCCGACATGAACAGACCGCAGATTGTACGTAAATGATTGCACAATGCAATCGAATCCTGTATTGAAAGAGAACGTCATATGGCGATAAAGTTAACGGTAACATCAAGTCATTGAAGTAATCCACCTAATAAAGGTTATGCTGAAATTTCAGGGAGATATGTGCACTTACAGAATGCAACGTAACCAATGACACTTGCAAGCAGACATCAATTAACGGCATATAGACGGTTCCAAGAGAATTTGAGTACACTAACCACAAAGCCTGAGAGTTCGTTTCGTCCTTCAACAAAACACGCCAACAACAGGACTGATTTCAGGGGTCGCATAACTTACCTACTACAGTTTGTCGGATTCCGATACGACTTTATAGACAGACTGAGTTCAATAAACGGCGTTCAACTATTTCGGCGGCTGCCTGATGTCGTAATCCACCCATCCCCTCCACCTAACCTACTTGGTTCAGGCTCCTGTTTAGACAAACACCCTACTTATCCAAGAACGTCTGGCACTATCACAATGAACGATCGGCGAGCCATGTTGTGCAAATTGTGTTGTGATGGTCACTCGGTCAGACTTCCCCAAAATATGTTGCCCCACTTTTGTTGTACCTTCTCAAAAGCCGAATATAAATTTCCCTGCAGGTGAATATAGTGGAGGATGAAAGTAAAAATGGACAGTCAACATTTAACTGTTGAACTGGCATCCTTACTATTCAAATCTTGGAAAGTTCTGGGACAGAATCATCATTCAGTATGCAATGTGCGAACATTTGAGACAGGGTGTTGCGAACAACAGTGTCAGACATTTTGAGTTACTTGTGAAACTTTTCTGAATGACAGATTGTACCAAATAAACCCATATAGAAAGGAGGGTGCATGGACCACACCCACTAGCCACTTAGAAACAGACGAAGTTGGTATGTACAATTTTGTACCAAATAAACCCATATAGAAAGGAGGGTGCATGGACCACACCCACTAGCCACTGAAACAGACCAGCGATGCAAACAGAGCGAAGTTGGTATGTACAATTTTGATGGAAAATGTAAGACCACGCATACGATCAGTTAAAATGTATGAAACTCTGTTTGTTCCAAAGGAAGCAGAAGGACGCCATGAATGTGAACTGCCTTGTAAGAGGAGACACATCAGATGTATATTGGACAGCACTCTTCAAGCAGCTCAAAATCGAGGCTATGTGGGAGCAAACAGACAGGCACATTAGTTAGATGTGACAACAGAATATTTCAAGTATTGTTTTAATAAGCAGGAGCTTTCACATGACGATGAAGTATAACGAATAATGATTTTGTACGTAAACGTGTAACATCCAAAAACGAGAACGCATGAACTGCGAACCACATTTATCGAACGTATTCTAAAAGAAGTGTATATAACAACATACGCGCCATTCGGGATCATTTATTCTTCTGAAACAATGATACATCAGTAATCGATAGTTATTGTAATGCAACCATGTGACATGATACACACTGAAAACAAACATATGAAGAAATTCGAAAAGCAGAAAAAAAATAAGAGGACAACTAATACGCGATATCAACATTAAGTGGTGAAACATTCAAGGTACTTGAAGTTTGTAAACAACTCGTAAATACACGAAACCATTTGAACAAAAATGAGCTATCACCTCTGATATGAAATCCGTAAAGCCTTTGCAGAATCGCTTACGAGTGGCAGTTACCCGCCATCCTCTGTAACGTCCTGTCAGAAGGTATACGGGTTGTAAGGTCCTTTATCACGGAAAACGAACACCGCCAAGTTATATTCTATTGAGCCCTGGGGAACACAACGATGACCACGAAGACAAAGCTACACAAACTGATACATAATTACGCCACTTGCTTTAGGCCTACGGCAGATAAGCAGCCCAGCTGGTAAGCGCCAAGTAAACGTCTCGAAGGACCACGAAAGTAATGTGGGTGTACAGAGGGAAAACATGCGATCAAGTTAAACGCTGCAGAAAAGAAAACAGAGAATAACTCACAGAGATAAATTTGGATAACTGTGGCTGTCTAGATCTGAAAATTAAACAAAGAACAGTGTTCAATTACGTGGGAGAAATGGCAAATAAGTTTCAGCAAACGGGGTGTACGATTAAAAAGCGATAAAAACATAAACATTAAGTTCACAAGTTACTTTTCACGAAACTTTTAATATATCAATGTTTGATTATGTGAAGCTCACAAGTGACACGAAATGCCGCGCGACAGCGAGCATCGGTATGAAAAAGAGGTTACATTAGTGTTCACGGTACAGATTAACTCAATCAACTCAGTATTTGAATGAACCGCTTTACCTCCTCAGCCGAACAATACGTTAATTTTGTACTAAATTTGGCTGAGGAGCTATGGGTGTACCGGAGAACTCTCAGGATTCGTTTGGTTCGCGAACGAATCATCTTAACAGCTGAATAGTCGTTATTGTTAAAGAACCATGAACGACTAATCACACAGAATTGGTCACGGCTAGGACGATCTGAGTTCGTCCACATATCACGATCATCATACACAGCAATGCATCAATGAGTCTCGCTGATGCTTGACCGCCAAACAACCGTAAATGAAAAAGCAGGCCCCACCTTCAGCAACCTCTAAACAGAATAAGGACTACCGCTCAAGTCGTCTGCTGAGTGACAAAAACAACGTTCTCGTCCTTTCGCGTCAACACGTGTATGAAAAGTGCGAGTGCACTTTCGGTCTTGTTGCTCACACAACTTGCTTACCCAATCCATCTATCGATGTGTGAGCGTGTGACGAAGTAATGAAAATGCTGGAGGCCAGAACAGTCCCCTCATGGGCAGACAGTGTTATCGATCGTACATGCGTTGACCTTGACTGTGATTGGCTTAGAGCGATATGCGTTGTTCTCGCTCTGGCTTGACATGTGGTCGAGTGCATGACACGTGCGATGTTGAGACACAAGGACGGTCTTTGTTCTTCCTCTTCTTTGGGCGAGTTAGGAACATATAAGAAAACCTTTACCAAAGTAAAAACTTTCGTGACCCAAACAGCAAATTCTTTTTCTTCTTTTAACGTGTCCACGTCGTTGTCATGTTCGCATACGCGTTGTTGACCATACGATAACAACCCTTCGGTGTATTCAAACTGAGTCGTAGTCTCTAGTAGTACAACTGGAACATCTTCCACTGTCGACGACTAAGGCATATTACATCATGACCATCAGTAGTGCATCATCATCATCATAGACAGCAATACATCAGTGGTTCACACTGATGCTTAACTGCCACACAACCACGAAGAACAAAGAAAAAAAAGAAACTATATAGGAAGAAAGAAGAAAAAGAGGGAAGGGGACCTAACTACTAAAAATAGCTACGTCTATATTCAAACATACAACATCAAGGTGCCTACACCTTGCAAACAAACAACCGAGCTGTAAGTGAAAGTAAGGCGTCACTGCCCCGCATCATTAAGTGCACTCACTTCACAGACAACTCGGCCAAACAACGACAACATTCACGCCACTGAGCTCGATTAGCCGCCATCTCACCTAACGTCTCAAGCCACCGACTCTGTGAGTCGCGAGGGCCCCAGCCCGGGAGACGAACCCGACCTACAGTGACCAACCCCTTCGTGATGGTTCCTAAAATCGAACAATATATTGAATTATCTTATAATGATTGCGTCTAATGCCATGACTGACGACTGAGAAGCCACAAGGTTATAACAGAGCCCCATCTTTTGTGGTCGATTGTATTCGCACAGCAAAATTCGTGAGTTAGATCAACATGCATATCGGCAGTTGAAGTCACATATTTGCATGATAACTGACAGTAAGTAAGGATTCTAGCTGATATAAGTTAAACATCACTAGCAAAACGAGCGTTGCACTCACATTATCATAGACGTTTTAGCTAGCCCCTACCAAGAATAAGCACTACTTCCCAGAGTGGCCGAGGATATGCAGTACTGACGAACCCCAACAAAAGCGAATATCGAGAGCTGCGAGATTGCTTTGATTGATCAACAGCAAACCATGAAGACTGTCGAAAATTTAGATCTTATGAACCAATTCTATCTCTTGTAAACATACTAAGACATTCCGATAACCAGATCTCACTGGAGTGAGATAAACGAAGACTAGTCGAAAAAAACATGAATGCAGCAACCTATCTGAAAGCTGAAGCACTGGTTCCTCAGAATAGAAGAACAAAAATAAACAATAACCCGAATCAGTATTTTATTTTCATATTCAACAC
This sequence comes from Paragonimus kellicotti, assembly GCA_014220965.1. Lineage (NCBI taxonomy): Eukaryota > Metazoa > Platyhelminthes > Trematoda > Plagiorchiida > Troglotrematidae > Paragonimus > Paragonimus kellicotti. The sequence continues at coordinate 40,772 of LOND01000026.1, forward strand.
CCAAGGGGGCGGGTGGGATAGCTAGTCAATCAGTTGGGTAGGAATTTGCTAAGTCGAAGACATCGTCATGTTCAGGAATATTTGTTTCTGAAAGTGAAACGGTCTGAGTCGACTGATTACTATCATCTCAGCAAACAGGCAAGAAATCAGGATTAGAATAAACCACCATGATTCCGACCGCATAAGCTGGGTCATGACCGCTGACCACGATATCGAATGAGATGGTGCATTCGTAACCCTACTGAGTCAGTTTTAACAGAGATTCTCGCGGTTTTCCGAAACGATAGTCAATAATAGCCTCAAGTCGACGCTATGGGTTCAAAAAAACAACTGCTCGTGAACCAGACCCGATCCTGGACTTAGTGACTGTTACGAACTCATAACCATCCAGATCGTACCTCTGGTTGTTTGATAATGTAAAGCTGGTACCAACTAACCGAAACGAAATACACACGTCTATCATTTTCAGTGTGCTAACTGATTTGTTCAAACTAAACACTTCAAAATAAATAATGTAAATGAGACAGATGATAGTCTATCGGATCAATAAGTTGTGAGGAGAATAACAAGATCCAACAATTGCTGAAACCGATACCAAGCGCTGAACAAGAAGATGGTTGTCAATCCATCCCTCTGAATTAAACATTCTCCGTTCCATTAAAACTCTAACTGCAGTTTGTTGGTCCGGTTTCTCAAGCCTTTACTCATCAGTAATGCAGCCATGAAAACCATAGGAAATAGACCACATCTAGGGGTGAATAGAGGGACTTCTGGAAACTAACTTGACTAGACTGAAAATTTGCTGACAGCGTTCGCGACGTTGACGAACTGTGGACTGGAAAAAAGAATGGAATAATAAAAATCAATAGAATAAGTGGCAACTCAACACAATGCAGAGGTAAAATTACTGAAACCAGACAAGCGAAACAAAACTCGACGGGGAAAAATAAAGGTGCATTACAAACAGATGTGCTCCATACCAATTTGGAAGAAACGATCCCAAAGTAGATTGAAAAAGGAACAGTAAAATCAACTGACCAGCGGAAAATCAGGTACAGTAAATCTCCAGGTGGGAAGAGATTCAAGAGACAAACGGAATAATCATATTTTAAGGTATACTCGGAAATTAACGGAAACAAACTGCGGCATTCACGAGCATTATGACAAACAGGTGAAGGTCACACTTCGTTCATCCCAACTGCAGTAATCATACCCTGATGACAGAAAAAACAAAACCAACTTCATAACCACATAGTCCAATGGAAACGTACGTCGTTCAAAGGCATGAGAAACCAAATGGTTTGTAGTGGATAAGCTTCGAAAATGCGAACCACAAGGTCGATCAGTGTATTCACAATGGCTGGCACTTCGTGGCAAACTCGTGATAAGAGTTGTCCCAGAGCCGTGTAGTACTGATAGGCAGGAATTCGCTGAATATTATGACGCATAATCTACAATGTAGGAAGTAATAATGACGATGACAAATTAATGGTAAGGATGGGAGGGACTCGAAGCATATGTATTTCTCAACCTTAAGAAAGAAAAACCTCAACAAATTAGTCTGATTGCACCTGGCCTTTGAAGTACAAGCAAACTGAAACCAAATGGAGAAGCTACAAAATTTAAATGAATTTACACCAAATAGAAGCACTGTGGGTCGTAGGAAACAAGTGTAAGAATCGTTGTCAGAAACATAATCAAGGTGATACATTCTCACGGTTTATCGTCCCCACATAGTAGTGGCATGCTACGTAGAGGACTTTGGAGCGTATTCGTGAGGGTACAAAGAGAATACGCCACAGATTTCCCTTATCCGCACGTACCACATCCAAGTCAACTGTAATGAGACCAGCCAACGAGGAAAGTTGGGTGAAAGAGAGCAATGGATTCCAGGACAATTGAATTTTGTTAACAGCATCCGTGATCATTGTTACATTGCCTAACAACTAGAGAGATTAAAATGTAACATATAGGTTGAATAACATCCAAAACCGAGCGATGCTCACAAGTTCACTTAACTCTTTTGAATGGTTCATGCTGAGAAAAAAATAGTATACTCATACTCAGCTTTTGTTGGAGTCTATCAAATGCATGATTTGAACCTCAATCCTAACACTTGAGAGGTGAGTGCTAGTTGACGACTATACGGTCAATCTTACATTAGATGTGTCGAAGTCATAACAATCAACTGGGATCAAGCGGCTCTTTCAAGGTCCGGCCATGAACTATGTTACTACGATTAGTGCGACATCCTCGTTTCCTATTGGCGTATTGGTAATTTTGTACTTCACCGCTCCACTACCTCTTGATTGGTCACTTATTTGCTTTCTGATGGACAACGTTTTCTCGTTTTATTGCCTATAGGATATTCGTACTAGGAGTCCTCAAGGAAGAATGCTTCTCTGCGACCACTACAAAATGTGGGATATCGGTAACGGTTGTCGGCATCCGAAACAGATTAGCCTGTCACAGTGACCGAAGCCAGACGACGACCGCGCTTCAAACNGAGGACTTTGGAGCGTATTCGTGAGGGTACAAAGAGAATACGCCACAGATTTCCCTTATCCGCACGTACCACATCCAAGTCAACTGTAATGAGACCAGCCAACGAGGAAAGTTGGGTGAAAGAGAGCAATGGATTCCAGGACAATTGAATTTTGTTAACAGCATCCGTGATCATTGTTACATTGCCTAACAACTAGAGAGATTAAAATGTAACATATAGGTTGAATAACATCCAAAACCGAGCGATGCTCACAAGTTCACTTAACTCTTTTGAATGGTTCATGCTGAGAAAAAAATAGTATACTCATACTCAGCTTTTGTTGGAGTCTATCAAATGCATGATTTGAACCTCAATCCTAACACTTGAGAGGTGAGTGCTAGTTGACGACTATACGGTCAATCTTACATTAGATGTGTCGAAGTCATAACAATCAACTGGGATCAAGCGGCTCTTTCAAGGTCCGGCCATGAACTATGTTACTACGATTAGTGCGACATCCTCGTTTCCTATTGGCGTATTGGTAATTTTGTACTTCACCGCTCCACTACCTCTTGATTGGTCACTTATTTGCTTTCTGATGGACAACGTTTTCTCGTTTTATTGCCTATAGGATATTCGTACTAGGAGTCCTCAAGGAAGAATGCTTCTCTGCGACCACTACAAAATGTGGGATATCGGTAACGGTTGGCGGCATCCGAAACGGATTAGCCTGTCACAGTGACCGAAGCCAGAGGACGCCTGCGCTTCAAACCATCACCCCAAGTGGCTTGCGCTGCACCACTTGTGGTTCCACTCACGCACCAGATAATAACTCGATAGCTGGCCGAGCTGTTAGAAACAGTTAGAAGTTGGTAGACGGAAAGTTTTTTTTTTTGAAGCAATTTAATGATATAAGGGAGCATTTACTCTAGCTTGAGGTCACATCGATTCTTAAAAATAATTCACTAAATAGAACGACAGGACTTCCGGGTCAGTATGTGGAAAGTAATGACATCAGTGCAGAAATATCAGCAGAGAAGCTAAAGCAGCTGTTGTATCGCCACATGCAGAACGGTAAGTAATCCGGCAAGTTATACCGTCAAGATGACGAAGTGATTAGGAGGTTATTACGGTGCCTACTGTTGATTGATATTTTTACGACAAAGCCTGAGTGAGCCATTAGCTGGACACATAAAATCAGTGGTCCTTTATAACCAGTAGGTCGATGATGTGTGTAAAAGATGAACCGGAAGATTTCCGTGAAATACTACTTCATTTCAATCCTATACATAAAAGTATCCATGTTACGTCAGAACCTGAATAAACGTGTTCATGTCTAGTCATGAGGATAGCAGAGTACAACGAAAAGTGCATCGAAAAGCGACGTAGACAGGACAGTATACAAACTCTGTTAGCTTTGTATTACAAAAATTGGGATCCAGTTTGATGTCTGATAAACAGAGACAGAAAACATACCCAAATGACACCATATAAAATGCAAGATAGTTTGTTTAGTGGTTCTGTTGAAAATGATCATCCGGAGCAAGTTAGTTACAAAAAACATAGGCTAAGGAAAACAAGATAGATAAGCTGCACATTATAGTCAAAAACCTACTTACATTCCGCCAAGAGGTTGAGTGGAACAACTAAACGAAGAATGTCGCAGCTCGACTACGTGTTCGAGTTGCTTAATCATCGGATTTGCGGCCCAGCCGGAAGATCTAATGCCGGTTGACGCGGCCAACTTTATCGTTTCCCTTCCTCCTGTGAAACAATCTACCTAGGTTGTGTGAACGCAACCGGGAGCATTCGGTGATGTGGATTAGCCGAAGATAAAAGGGCCAATGAATCGACAGTAGCTGTGCGTTTGGTCAAATCAAATTATTCAGTCAACGCAGCTTATCTATTTGAGCCGATCTATCAAGTATGCGAAGCAAATCAAAGGCCGTACACCGACGATCGCGAGGTTATTGCAATTCGTCCACGCTCATCCCCATTATGCATTCATAAACGACTAACCAAAACAGTGAACTTTGTATGTTCTGAAATTCATAGACCGCAATAGATATATTACGCTGACTTGATGAGCTCTTCACAAACTGCCCAAAATATGGGGTTAGTGATAAGCGAGTGAATCGAAAGAATCGAACCAATCAGAAATTAGAGATCGATATATTTAATTCTACCGATGTACTACCAGCTACTCCTGAGGAGTCCATATCAAGTTCAGCCTGATGACAGACTAAATCGGGCCGATTCATAAGAATCTCACTTCACTGGTCGAAATGACTTGTTTACACCTTATTGATGCCCTTTCAAAGTCTGTTATATCGCCCCTTGGACATAGGAGGAAAAATAGTACGATCATCACCTCTATGGTTTGGCGTATGGATACGAACAGACTGGCAACAGGTTTGATCTCAGTTGGCCCTACACAACTTCAAGCTGAAGTCCCAAAGATGTCGAATGTCATTGGATATGACTGGAAGCAGCAGTCAGTGACGACAGTATTGTCATGTTTATTGTCGTAAACGCCTCTAGTTGATAGTCAAACTATACTGGGTTTTTTTTCCACAAAAACTTATCCGAAAACGAAATTTGAAAACGCGCGTGGTGTGAAACCTACAACAAGCGTATGCTTTTCTTTACCACTGTAGTTTTCGGCCGATGTTTTGTCTTTTGTCTTCGTCTGTTTCCTTCTACTAACTATTTACTTCATGATGTCCCACTGACAGACGGTCTGTTTTCACGCTGGTATAATAACAGCACAATACTATGAAAAAGAAGACAATAAATCAATCAATCATTTACAGGTTTCAAGAGTACCCGTGGGTACAATGGCCCGAATAGCTATTGATCACGAAGCAGCAGAGTAATGGAAAATTACGGATGTATAGCGAACGGAAAGAAAACAAACGAACAAAAACAAATGAGTTTCAGTCAACAGGTTTGAGGATATAGGCTCCCTACCAACTGGGACACAATGTGACACCAGAGAGCGTTTCCATCCGGAGGTTTGGATGGTAACAAACTCCCAATCGAGTAGATAGCACCTACAAACCTTTCTCA
>LOND01000026.1:50135-72550 GCA_014220965.1 Paragonimus kellicotti
GAAGTTCCGTTGACAGTACATGACTCAACTAACGGAGATTGTGTATTTCCACTATTTCCGTTATCGCCTGCGAACCTGCACATTTTCTGAATGTGCGCCGGTGGACCGTCCTGTTACTCACATGGTCAGCCCATTTAATACAGACTGAGTACGTGCTTTCTTTATTCTCGTAGACACCTCGCCAGCAACACTACAGGCTGACGAGATGACGCTAATCAAGTAGGTGAAGTGATCAACAGTCTCCGGTAGTCTGTCAGCAACACCAAACACCCCCCCAATCTCGTGCGAAAATTCTACTACTTTGAAGATGCTAAGTGCATACCATACAGACCAGCCAAATCACTTAACCGGTGTAACATGATTTGCAAGTTCTCTGTAGACGCAGTAAATAAAGCAATGTCATCCAAATACTCAACACCAGTCAGCTTACTACCTCACAGATACTGCACTCCGGGATCTTCGAATCCTGAGAGAGCTCCTTTCAGAATAGTTCATCATAAGCTTAAAAAGGGAAAGTGAAATTGGACATTCCTGTTGAAAACCAGTTGTGGTGGACGATGCTCGAGAAGGCTATCGATAAATGCACATCCAGAGCAGGCATACAACGATTTCAACAAACTGACATACTTCACTTGAACTTATCTGAGATGGAGACAACCCCCAGACAATGTTTCAGGAACCCGAATAAAAATGGCTCAAAATACCACGACCTTCGGTTGAGAAAGAAGTGCCGACGTCTCAGTTTCTGTGGCAAGGTGAAATTATGATGGATGCATCCGAAAACTTGCCCGTCCTTCCATTTGCTTCTCTCTGTTTTGGAAGCAGCCGTATTATCAGACGTGAGCATCTTGAATAGGATAAAGACGAGGCTAGTACCTCTGTGAGTACCACATCATCTCCTGGCACATTTTTTGGGAATAGGATTAATGATTGTTGAAATGCATCGGTTAAAAGACACCTCTTCAGGCTTCCATATGGGACGGAGGAGTGTGGTCAGTTCAGACAACAATCGGTCACCACCATCTCTGAGAAGTGTTGGGGGAGGAAGGTCCGGACCTAAAGTTTTATTACGTTTCAATGAGTTAAGCACCAAAGTCACTTTGCTATCCGAAGAAGGATCGTCTGTCATACGTAACCATACAATTTTCATCATTCACAACTGAGTGAGCTGGCTCAGGTCAACGGGATTGTTACTCAGTGTTCAGCTCATTTGTCAAGCCGATGCTATAGGCTGTAAATTCGTGAACAATCTTTTTCATATACGGTCGCACCAACACCTTGCCGACGGTCAGCTCAATCAAGAATCATCGGTTATTCCCCGATGAAAATATCTCCTCCATCTCTTTGGCTCGCTTGGTTCTTACGCAGACGCCTTCGTAAGTTTACGTTTCAGTTCACAACGGTCCATACGGTATTCGGAGTAAAAAGATATTAGTCGACGTTTGCTCATAAGTTCTGCCGCATCGGCGGAAATTCACCTTCGTCGTATCTGCAATGCTCCTTTGGAATAGACATCCTCAAAGCAAGTTCGCACAGCTGTTTCAGATTTTGGCGCAGTGTTTGTTTGGTTCATTCCACTGTTGTGATCCGGGCAGTTTAACTGGCAGTGCTGTTCGACAAGCGTTTAGTGTACTGACGTCATTCAATTCCCAAATGAGCATTTCGCTTGTGACTAGATGAGGTCTGAGTAGACGTTAAAACAAAACAAGCTCGAACAACGGCATAATCCGAGTCAACGTGGTTACTCCAAAATGAACGACAATCCGTAATGAAGTTGCGTCACTGATAGCCGACAGCTATATGATCAATTCGCGTCCGTGATTGAATTGCACTGGCTGGCCTCCACGAGAGCATATTCGTCATTTGTGCTGAAATGCGCTACTTGGTATAAAGAGTTCGTGAGATGTACACACTTTTAACAACCGATCGCCATCATTAGTGCGTCGCGCATGAGCACCAAGTAAACAACACAACTCCTTCTGTACCAGAGTAAGACAACTGAGTTGTGCGTTCTTATCACCAGCAGCCACAAGGATGTCTGAGTGCGCACTTTGTCTCAGAAGATCAAAAAAGACATCGTAGAAGGCGTTTTTAACAGTAACTGAACTTTTATGTGCTGAAGCACAGGGAGACACTATGTTAATCTCGTATTAAATGCGTGTAAAAAGTTATGAGTAGTCTACAGGTTGAATCACAGCTGGCAGTATTGAAAACACTGTGTTTATGATCTGCAGTTTGAAAAATATTGTACTCTTTTTATAAGAGTGGTTGGGATCCACTTCGTTTACATAATCATGACAATTTTATGAGAACCTGTTAATCCCAACTTAAAACAACGTTGTGTTTCGTACAAGTCAAAATATGCTTGCCAAGAGCCACGCCAACCTCGTCTGACCACTTCTGTATAACAGTGAATTTGCACTTTTTTTGAGATACAGAAACATTTGTCCGCAAAACGAATGATTTTCCGACAACAAGGCAGTGAAATCGATTTATATTCTTAGAAGTCCCTCAACTCGAAAAGTAGCAAACATTATATGCAGAAAGGACAACTGAATACCTCCTGTACTTCCTGAAACGTCTTCTCATCAGGCGGTAAGCGGGTTTCACTCGTAGCGGTGGTATTTTTCGCCGACGGGCCCATCGCGCCAGCACGACGAACAAAATCCGTTCCGTAGTCAAGCCACAGGCATAACAGCCGAGGCATTGATTGATAGATGAATTGGCTTCCATAGCTCAAGGCCAAACCATAGTGCGTCAGGGCTGCCTTGAGCAAGGTGCTGCGATGTAGATAGAACCAGAAAGAAAGCCATGTAGATGATTCGATGTGTTGATCAAACAGGAGGATGAGTGTGCATGAAACACATAATACACGACACACGGATCAACAGTAAACAAGGCCACAGTCAAGTCTGAGACGAGTGTGGTAAAGAAAACCATATACCGAAAGAATCGAAGTAGTCGTCAGTTGTCGAACACGCATTAAACAGGCACATCACAGTGGAAAAAAATAGCACACAGTTTAACAATACAAGTTTACAGGTATATATTGTGGAGCAGATCGTAATAATCTGAAATCGTTTAACGAAAATCTTAGCTTTTGGGATATAACTCTTGGGTAACTCGACCACTCGGAGAGTGTCCGATAAACATATGGCTCCATATTGTAAAACAGCGAGTAAGTCCAGAAGCAGGTAAGCTTAACGTAACAATAAGCGTGATGATCTCTTAAGGTACAATTTGGAGGCTTTGTGATATTTTACAAATGGCAAACTGCATACTAGGTGGTGGTGATCATTGAATGACGTGAGCCTCAGAGATGAAGGGTTTGCCGTCGGTTCATTGTCAACTTCCTGGCTGAACAATGCTCACCTTCAGTTAGACAATCCGTCAGAGGCGACGGATAAGCAAAGACACTGGCACGTGTGTTGTGAGACCACGGGGTCCCAACAATTTTTTTTTCTTGCCCATTTGTTGTTAAGTTCGAACCAACTAGCATCTGTCACGGAAACCCCACTGATCTAAACATGTTAGAAAGAGAGCCTCTACTGCAGTAGATCACTTCTTTCCATGCAGAGAGTCAGCTCTATCACTATATATATATATATATATATATATATATATATATATCCGCAATGCGTACTTCCCTGGATTATGTAATGTTGGACCATACTTCCGTACATTGCACTCTGACCGTTCGATATGATGTTAAAATATCCATGACGTAAAATACACTAGAGTGACCATCATTACGACGGGTTGAATGAACAACCGTTTTGGCGGTAAACTGTAAGTCCACATCGCATCGACATATCAAAGAGTCGGGCTTCGAAATACAGACGCTTGGTCCAATGCCACAGGATGAAGGTACAAAAATGCGCGGTAACACATATGGCATTTCAATAGGCAAAATGAACTACGCGAGTAGCAATGGTCTGCCATGTCCCTATGAAAAAGGCCACTTCTTAACGGTCAGTATGTTTCTAAATGCTATAGAATGAAAACATGCCAAGTGTCAGTAATCCACACCCACAGCTTCTAGTTCACATAAGAGAGCATAAACTGGCGAATTAACGACGCTGTAATGAACAAAATCAATCCGAATTAAAACGAACTCATGTTGCAGAGCCACCGTAGCTAGTGAACAGGCCCGTTCGACGTAACGCGCCAGTCGAAAGTGCGCCTCTTCACAACCGTCTCGTAGGTCACAAACCTCCTCATACATACGTCGAGTGGTTTCGAAGTCGAAACGGCTCGTTTCTTCACAGTATCGAACTCGTAGGAGCTTAGCCTAAGAAAGAAAGAACAAGGAAAATGGAAAAAATAAGTCAACCTTAATGAACCGTTGTGTTTGTAAGTGTGTACGCGTGGACACGAACAATGTGAAAGCAAGTTGTTTCTAAAAGGACACCGTCACTCATATCTAACGATAGAACAACAAATGTTTTACACACGAACGAACACAGACTGAAATTAGACTGTGGCGATGATACGAAAGTTGGGAGTAAATATAGACCTACTTGCTGATGTGAAATGTTCAGTTCAAGCAGAGTACTCGAATCATCCGGTCGCCGTGTTCCGTACAATTCCGGAATGCCTTTGTCAAGACAGGCCTGAGCTGACTCGCGTTTGTCCGTTTGCCACAAAAGTTTGGCTCGCTCGATCAAAGCCTGAGGGATTCCGAAAGCCTCGGCACGTAAAACACATGTGTAAGCAGCCATGAACTGTCCACATCTGAAGGAAAATAGAAAAGACGAAAAGGCCTAAGGTGGATGGGTAAAAAACATCATTTATCGATCACTTTGTCGACAGAATCTGTTGCTCTGAGAGATAAGATCACAATTTCCCTTAAAAACTTTAAGAAAAAGCCGGCTCAATCGACTAACTCAGAGTGTTAGAAAAAATAATATAAGCCTGTGAATTGTTGTCTATATTTTCGACGCTACGCTGTACTCATAAATCTCGGATCTTCTGCCCACAGTCAAAGCTCGCCAATGAACGCTTATTCCGAAGAAGGAGATCTGACTGAACTTCAGAATTATGAACTGATAAAAAGGAAAACGAGGGGAGAGAGCGTGGTATTTTCGACCGGCTTTTAGTTTAATAGTTTGTGACTAGAGCATGACACACTGAGAATCTCTTCAATTGTTTCGTGATTGTCTACGTTTTCCTACTTGGAACGTATGTCTATCACGCTTCTTTGTGGTGATCTTAAGTATGTACTTGAGCTTGTTTGCACTGTGTGGCTTGTTTCTGGAGGCTCCAGGGCCCTTCGTTCTGGGGCTGCTAATGGAACTCCCATTAGGTGAAGTGCAGAAAGACCCAATACAGATTCATAGCGTGGCCGGTGGTAAATTGTATCCTAGAGGCGCATAGGCGATGAGATCAGTAAGCTGCCACTGACTCACTTTCCGAGTTAAGTTGGGCTGTCCCGTTTGCTACGCCATCTCAAGCCAAATTTCTGACCCGATAAGCCATAGGACAATAAAGCGTGCACGATCCACTCGACTTCAATGCTCTTACTTGAAGATTTATGTTCTTTGTTAGACTGTGGTTCGCTCTGATGTCTGCATGACCCGAGGAGGGGTGGCTAACGAAGTGGCCCAGGAAGCAAGGACGTCATATTGATTAACACAGGGCCAGCGTGATTATCTGCTATGTTCCTGGGAGTCGTGTTGTTGTCTTGTTTCGGTAATGTAGAATGGTAGGGTAGACTGGTGGAGAATGATTTAATGCTCCTGTAACGAAGTGTGATGCATCGCAAGGCACGGTTCCAATGTGTGGAAGGTGGGCTGATACATCTTCAGTCGAGAATCCAGCAAAGAAAGGACATTTTCCAACTGTGTCTAGAAGAAGAACGGGGGAAGAAAAAGGAGGAATATCACTCATCCTCATCAACAGCAATATATCAGTGGTTCACATTGATGCTTAACTGCCACATAACCAACTGTGACAATGTTCTTCAAACGTCAACATCCAACAAAATGGTCCATTCAATGTGAAACACGCATCCCAAGTCGACATGCAAAAAGAGTCGTTTGTCGTCTTAAATCAGAAGAGAGTGTTGTTGCAGTGTACACGGAATAAGACCAAGTGATGAGAACGAAACTCAAACAAATCAACACACGGTCTTAAATCATTAAATTTATCTGTATAGTGCAATGTTAACAGATAACAGTAATGAAAATCTATAATGCACGTAACTAAACCACAAAGGTGTCTTTCACTTACAAATAAATGAAGATTTTACACATCGTCGATGTCGACTTTAAACATTATATAAAAGATTGACAGTTCAAATTAATTCAAAAGAATGTCTTGCAGAAAAACTGATTCTTTCTAGGAAAGAAAATGAACACACCTTTACATCCAAATTCGATCGACTCTGCAAAGTACCAGTGGACGTGGATTGGGCTTTCGAAGCAGCGGTGGGGCAAGTGGAATGTGCAGAACCGTATTGCGAACGGAACGATTCACCAAGCGAAGAAATTAACTCAACTTCGGACAAAGCACTCAATCGCGCAATGGTCTCGTAGGCGCGCGCATAGCCACCAGGACCTTCGAGTGCAGCTGCGTTTAGTTCAGTTATCTGTTCCAGTCGAAGTCGTGACAAAATACGCGACCACTCGGATGTATGCTATAAGGATAGGAGGATAATGCAGTAAAGCGAAAATATGACTAGTTCATCGGCTAGGTCCAACACAAAACTTCGGGGCTGGAACCGTTTCCATTTAAATCCGAATAAGGAATAGTTTAAAACGTTGACAACGGATGCATAACTCACTGAAGGAACGTAACACAGAACACAATATAATACTTACAACCAGTAACAAGGGAAGGCTAGCTGACATATTTACTTGAATGAACAGAGATGTGATCTGTTGCAGTTTAGAACCAACAGATCATCGCAGCTGCTGGTTCGGATGACCTTGCATAGACATCATTAAAAAAGCAATAACTGTTCATGGAAATTTCGACCTCTCTGGTTCTGTTAAGGCAGCAAAGAAGAATGTCCATATACCTGCGGTGGATCTACTAAAGTTCCAATAATCAAGTGAGAAAACAGAAAACACTTGTGAGGAACAGAGCAAGTAGCGTAACATCCATTTGTACTAAAGCTTTCGCAACCGTTATACTCCATTAACTCACTGCAGAACAGCCAGGAAATCACAGGCGAGTTTTCATTCCCAGCTAAGATGCCGAAGTCAAATTCTGAAAGAATGTCATAAGGACCTATTACATCATCCCTTTCGACTATGCGCTTAATCGTTCGGTCCAACCAGAGAAGGAAAAGACGTCAGTATCAGTGTTCGTTAGAACCGAGTCAAAAACTAAAACCAAGGGGTTCTGAATACATATGGCAAACAATTACCTTACACGGCAGTCAAGATGCAGAGCGAATCAGACGAGACGGTCATGTATGCAAATCGTGGCAATAACTGATGTGAGATTTCATCCATGAGTTGGCATAATCTCATGGATGATGATACTCCCGGAAACTGGATCGATCAGTGTCGCGTGATTCGTCTTGCCTGCTATGTTAGGAGATGCGCCTTCTAACAGAACTATGGGTCTAAAGCCGTAGTGTTATTCAACTGTAACGTCAAGTTTATTTATTTAAAAATTGACTCAGAAGTCTAGGTTGCTCAAAGCAAAGGTGCATATGCCATCAGAGTGCTTCCATAAAACAGCCGTCTTCACGCAAATTTAATACTGGATAATAAAATTACGGGAGTCGCTGAATGGTTTGTGTACTCAGGAAGTTGCATCAACAAAAATATAGAAAATAGAAAAGAACATCATATATCCAAAAGCATGATGGAAGTCTCGAAACTGTGTTATTTTAGATAACGAAGAAGCACCTCGACGAAGTTTTAGGATGGCGCACATGGTGAGCTAGCATGACCAATGCAGTCTCACGGCTGCAAAAACAGGCCGCTGAGAGTACAGAAAGTGAGTCGTCTTCAGAAATTTGACCATCGACGTCTGCATGTGACCTCTCGCATCGAGTGGCGCCAACGAGCACTCAACGATGAAGTTGGGAAGCAGATATTTGGTAGTGAGTGCCAACAGAATTCATTCACTTAATTTTATGTTTGGACAGACTCAGCTGGTTAGGCCATGTATTAAGAATGCCAGGCAGTCGTCCGTCAAATCGATTGCTGTTGTCGATGTCGGGGCGGGCTGGCGTAAGGTGCAAGGTGGACTGATGAATATCTAGCTTAGAACGGTGAGGTCAATTACCAAAGGGTTGACCACCGTCTCAAGACTAGGATCCTCGTGAATCGCAGAGCAGCAGGTTGCAGACTTTAGGTGACAGGTTGGATAACCGGGTCGAGTGGCATCAATGTCGCAGCTATTTGGTCTGGTTGTCTGTGAAGTAAGTGCTATTAACAACATAGGGTCTTGACAGTCATTTTGCTCATGACATCTTACTTTCACTTACACCTTAGCTGTATGTTTTGCAAGTGCAACACCTTGATATTGAACATTTGGTTTAAATATGGCCTTCTTGATACTTACATACTCTCCTTTTCCTTCATTTCCTGTGTCAGTGGAATATTTAAATTAATTCTGTCCCACCCTTGCAGTGAAAACTCTAAAGTCAGTATCATCACCTTGAAAAAGATCGTATCGAAATCGCGAAAATATCAAAGTTCTCCTCCATATGTTACAAATTTTCATGTTTCACAGACAGTCACAAACCTGAGAATGTTTTTTCAGTTTCCGTAAACTTTTCAATGTTTTAAAATCAAACTCTAATATTTTCACGTTTTCACAAACAGGTGCGAACTCTTTATTTACAATGGCAAGCAAAAGTGAATTTGCAGCCTTTATTTCAGAGACTAGAGCAATCTTACAGTCGAAGAAGGTCGCTCATACGAGACAACCGTCTGACAACTACAACATAACAGAGGACGAATGTGATAGTGGCGGTCGAGGAAGCAACTCTGTTGAAGTTTTCGATAATCGACGTTTGCGTCTAATCCAAGGACATCAACAGAATTTAGTGGCAATGATCAGCAAGTTCACTCTCTTCACTTCAGCAAATATTTAGATTAGACAGTTGAACCAAGTAATATTGGCCACTACGTCAGCCAAACCCTGCCAAGCGACCAGGTTACTGACGTACAGTGCAAAGTGACCAATCACTGAATGAACAAAGGAAGATGAAGGTAGCTACCAGTAGGTCCACCGAGATGAGATCCTCGGTCTCTGATTAAAGATGTTATAGATGGTGACTAATCGAGATTTGCAAGTTTGAGGGTGGCCATCTTTATGCTAAGTCGCCTGTGAATTAAGGATAACTAACACAAACTGATATTTAAAAAGTTGAGGGAATTGTTTTATGGATGTCGCAGTATCCTGACATGGCACTCAGGTGTGTGTTTGCGACTGCATGATGCCTACAAAATATTGAAATATGTAAAACATTGTTTGCGCATTAGATCCATTCTTATGTCTGTTCTTACAAATAGCGAGTAATTTTGTTGAAATTGGCTCCAAACCCCCAGATGTCACACGGTTAAATGGAATTGGAGCATCAATATTGACTGTAATTCATTGTTTTTTTTTCGAAAATCTCAAATACTAAAAAGTCAGGCCACTGACCAGGAAACATAATCGACGTATGCAACACAGGTGACTGTGAAACATACACAACTGTCTTCGAATTGGAAAAGAAAGCAAGTTTGTTATTGTTGAATGACTAACAGTAAGCAACCACAGTACGAACACGCGCAGTCATTACTCACAATCGATCGTAACTGTCGCATTCCTACAGACTGTCCAGTGAGGATCAGATGAAAGATCGGGAAAAATATGCCGCTAACCGTTCATGGATGCAGAGGCTAAAAATACCGATTTCTAGACAAAGTAGATCAACCGTTGGTGAGGGAGACCTTTCAGATAGCATAGAGTGGACGACATCTGGTTGAGATTGAGAGGAAATTCAAACAAACCTTGTCACTGATAGCCAGAAATAATTTTCCCAGTTCGACAGACCAGGTGGAGTTACTGTGATCCTGAAAAATACATGAAGGATGGCATTAACGAGGTTCAGCGAATGGATTAATTGTTATATAATACAATAATTGTAATGTTTAGTAGATGAAAATATATAGAAACAGTGCGCATGCTATTGCGATTAAAAACAGGGTACTTCGATAATAGTTGATCTGGTGAATTTCCTTCCAGTATGGAAAAACAACGAGCGAAACGCTGAACTGGAAGACGAGAAACAGACATTCGTCCTCCGTCGAACGATCACCAAACTATGAAACCCATCGAACAGACCTCATGGCAGAAAAAAGCAATCTATACATACTATTTAAAGCATATGTGTTGTGACCGCAAAGACGCTTGACCAGCAAATTCGTTTATTGCACGAACTCCCGTACAGGTCATGTTAAACATGGGACCACAAACGTGTACACTCATTTGCACGGCTGATATGCGTTCACATACATTGGGTGGCAGTACGTTGTCATTCGCCCTGGTGGCACTTCTCCCATAGCGCGTACACACTATTCCAATAGTCACTTCTGGTCCGTCGTCTTCCTGGCGTTGGGGCTTGCCCTTTGTTCCCGAATGTCGCTTGTGAGTAGTATACTACAACGACAACTGATAATTCCTGTCAATATAATGGGTATCATCTCCAACACATATAATCTCTTTACGTGCTGAGATGATCCTCGAGGTAACACAACGTCAGTAATAGGTTTGAAGCTGTCTGATATGTCCAAAAGCAAAATTAAGTGCTCGGCTGTTCGCAAAAATTAACGTTTAGGCCGCCAACGTCTCACCACCAAACGGAATGGGATTATTCGTGCGTAGGTATTTGAGTACGTACGTTTGAATTCGAAAGTTGAATAGTCGAGGCTCATTAATAAGCAACCTATCAAGTGATGCACATAACCTGTACCAACTTGTTTTTATAGTGGTGGTGGTGTAATCCGTTCTATCATTTCAAATCACAGCACAAAACCTGAAGGTGTACATTTAGTTGTGCCTCCCAGTCCAGAGCATAAGATCACATACCGAGATAACGCCAAGTGTGAGTGGCATTTCAACAAAAACAAGCAGAAATGTATATAGTAAATATGCTCGAACAGCCAACAGTGTGAAGAACCGATAATCATTGGAATGTTCAGAAGGCCATTCAATCTTCAAAATATATCAAAACAATTACCGACACGATTCAGTTTGACAACTTGCTTATTCAGAACAGTCCGCTGTCCGACTTTAACAAACAGTACAATGACAACTTGTCTTGATCTACAGAGTCGTAGTGGTCGTACTGACCACGAACATCTGGCAGTTATGGAGATGACTTATAGACCCATCATGCAAGACAAAATGCATCATTCTATGATGAGACGGTCAATGGAGAAGCGGAACTGCAGGCCAGTGAGATACCAATCAGAGCTCACAGCAATGCGAATGCAGTCTAGAGACTGCTGTTGGTTAGTACTCCTATAAAGGTTACGAAATCATTAACCGAAATGAAAGACCATAATGCGTGGCTCATGTGGACGTTCAAATGCCACCGTGAATGAGTCGTTCGAAATGATGAAAAACAATTGGATACACAACCAAAAACATACAGTCTGGAAGATATTACATACAAGGTTAGTCGTCTCTCTCAACGTGTTCCAGTCTGATAAACGCCAAGCGGCTTCCGATCTGTAGGCATTCAAACGCAGAGCCCAAGAGGAAGTTTGCCGATTTTCACTATGCGTTTTCAGTCGTTCTTCGTTTTGGGAATGATGAATCAAAGCCCCGGCACGTTCTACCAAACCGTGCAATCGGGCAGGATCAGAGAGTTCACATCGGAACAAACCGGAATAGAGCGTTAGCCTTTGTTCTTCCATGTGGAGGACCGAATTATGTTTTCTGGAGTGAGCATGTGTGGATTCCAGTTCAGAGCTAGCCAGACTATGCTCATAGGCCGCAGCAGCCATGTCTAACTGACCCTCGTTCTCCAACTCCAGTGCTCGTAAAGTAGAAAACCGATCGATCGAGTGGGGCATCAACACTGTCGAACTGTCAACCATGTCTCCTGATTTTATCGTGCGTGGATCCGTCCGACTAGCCCAGTCAACATCTGCTGCAAGCTGACAGACAGCGAGAACACCTGCTAATCCTGAAAGATGACAACAGAACAGTGAGTGAAACAGCACCGCTATTACGTAAAGCATTAACAAATGAACCAATGAGGAACAGTGGAATAAAGAAGGCCAACGAATGATATGATATATACACTAAACAATGTTCATTGTTCACCGGACACTCCACAATGTAGACGGTTGCGTACTTGTTCGAACCTATCAGGAATGTATAGTCGGAGTAAGATCTGAATCGGCAACCTTTGTTATAGCAAGTCGCGCACCAATTACAATAACTACCCAGATGCATACGATGTTCACAGAACCAACCGATGAGTACTTGGGTTGTGAAATCCAAGCTTGCAGACTTGAGCCTCCTCGGGGTTAACAAGAAAGAATGAATCGAATAAAGGATAAAACGCGTTCAGCTACATCAGTAGGCGAGAGAGTACCCCGAGACATCTCTGTTACAGCAACTT
Source organism: Paragonimus kellicotti (assembly GCA_014220965.1). Taxonomy (NCBI): domain Eukaryota; kingdom Metazoa; phylum Platyhelminthes; class Trematoda; order Plagiorchiida; family Troglotrematidae; genus Paragonimus; species Paragonimus kellicotti. Next base: position 62,722 of record LOND01000026.1, read on the forward strand.
CCATGGTTTAGAGATCACAACTAGAGTAAACTGGCATCCTGATACGAAGAGAAAAGCTGTCAATCGAGTGGACGTAAGAACTGACAAACATCATAACAGGTCATAGATAACCAAAGCAAAGAGATATGGCACTGTACACTGGAACACCAACAGTGCTAGTAGGGCCGCTCGAGAAAACTAGCCAGAATTAAAGGATCCAAAACCAAACAAATCTGTGCATGTACATTAATACAGACATGGGTGTTCCATGACGTCTCCGTTGACATCCTGAGGCAGATTAAACACTCAAAAATCATCATACTAGCCAGCGATTTAAACGCTCAGTTCCATCGTCTTTCGATACAGGAGAAACCCCTAAGAGATACGTTTGATGTCCGAGTACAACACACTGACAGTGGCGAACGACTGCTACAGCCATGCCCATTCCATGGTCTCCATATTTCGAGCAACGTATTGCAACAAAAAAGAGGCACTGTGTAACATAGAAATCTCCCGGTGCTTCTCAGTCGTGAACACAGCTCGATCATATAACGATCAGGTGGTGTCACTTTGTTAAAAACTGCCGTGCATTTCGGAGTAACCACCTAAACTCAGACTATGCTGTTGTGTGTGTCCAGAGGTCATACACCCGTAAACACAAGATGCTTAACTGGCATTCAAGCGGAGGGAGCGTGAGGAACGCTTACCACGAAGCACCGGTGAACAGACAGACTGCTAAGTTCGAACAAGGTGGAAGAGTCTAATGAACACCAGGAACAAATGGAAGCGGCTATGAAAGCATGCTGTAAAGAGGTATGTTCCGAAGCAGCTGTTCAGATACGAAAACTAGAATTCTTCATTCTCATCATGTGATGACTGCTAGGAATATGTGACGATCGTCGAAAACTTGAACACAAACTGACTAAAACGTGCGCAAAAACAGTGAGCATCACTGGATCGAACAGTCGAAAAAGGTGGAACGAGGCTTTCTATCTGTGAATAGCAGAAAACTATTTTCCCTGGATTGTAGTTGTATTGGCCGTGTAAGTGAAACTCTACGTGAAAAAGATGGTTCGCGTCGACTTGACAAATAGGCTGAACATTTTGATGCAAAGTTCATCTGGCTTCAACCAGAACATGTGGACAATGGTGCCCGAATGGTCATTCACTTCGTTCCAGACAGCCATCCATCGCAAGCAGAAGGGGCCCTGGAACTTAAGTTATTGAAGCGTAATAAGGCTCCTGGACCAGATCTCATCTCCTTCCCTTTTCAAGGATGTGGAGAGAGGTTGATATCACAACTGACAAAACTAATTCAGACGATTTCGGCAACTAAACGTGTACCTCGTAAGTGATGCATATCAACCGCAATTCCCGTTTTCAAAAAGGGAGCCCGATGTTTAAGTGATAATCCCAACGACATCCGTCTGTAATCTGTTGCGTTCAAGTTACTTTACGTCGGATCACTGAGCTCAGTGAAAGTCAGACACGTGAAGAACAAGCAAGATTCCGATCCGGTCGGGGGTGCGTTGACCACATTTTAACCTTGCGACGGATCTTGAAACATCGGTACTATTATAGGCAGTCGATGGTCGTGGTCTCTTAGACATAGAGGCCGCTCTCACTCGGTTGCTCGTGGCATCCTCGAACTCGTCCTCACAACAACAACGTGGTCACGAAATATGAAAACCTTGACTGTTCATTGAGCAAAGCGGGTGGGTGTTGTCTACCTGGCTATTGTTCTAATAATCTCAAGTTGAACATCACCCACAATTGATCGCAGCTGTCGCATTCCCATAGACTTTCCAGTCGGCCCCTTTCGAAAAAAGCACTAGACTCGAGTTTCGCTCTCATTAGAGCTCGTCAGTAGTGCATATCCTTGCCACTGCCGGGACTAGAACTCCGGCCACGCTTTCATGAGGCAACCGTGTTGACCACTGCGCCATTGACCTCACATTAGGCACGACCGAATTATCATATGTGAACGCTCAACCACTTTCGCTTGTGAGTAATGATCAGGTTGCCCGATCGTCTCGAGAGGAGACACAGTTACTGTCTGTTAACTCCAATCGATAACCCCGCGATTAGGACTTCCTAGACAGGTCGAAATCTCCGATCTCATTAAACCTGCTAGGCGATATTTTAGATTACTGATGAGTTCTAATAATCACTCAAATCGTCGGCTAGAGACGCTATCCAAGATGGCCATGTGCCGGAAATAAGGCTTACCTGCATTCATACCATTTCTAGTTTTTCCGTCCAGTTTTTTTTCCATTAGTTTTTAACCTATTTAGTAACGCTTTCTTCTAGGATATTCCACGACATCCTTGAGGCCATCGGCGATGCCAGCCACGGTATCTTCTGGCCAGTCTCAAGGCTGTTGTAAGGATGATGCCGACACATGGGACTTAATGCGGTGACTGAAATCTGAACATTGGGCCACATTGCTCTACGGCGGTCATCAACAAAATGACGCTTAAGACTCTGAAGAATGCCACAGAATTGATCCATGTACGATAAATATTCAGGGTCAGATCAAATACATATGTAAAAGTTGTGCAACAACGCATGCTCGAAAGTGTTCAATACGAATTATTTTCTGCTGACGGTAAATTTCATCCACGGATAAAGAAAGTATGTATATATTCGAAGAGGAGGCGGTTGAGGGTCATGCAAATAGCTCTAAACGTCATAGTCTTTTTGACTTGGGGTCCAAAGCAAAAGAGGCGGAACAAAATGGATGCGGATTTAGTCGAGCAACCTGAGAAGTAAACTGCAAATTTCATACCCAAGGCGTGATCAGCACATCCTACTTTGTGGGAGTGGTTACAGAAACAATCACAGATTGTCAGAAATTGAACCTCACCGCGAAATATTCCTAACTATCGCATGCAGCAAAGGTTTACGAAGCAACACGGCACGTTGAAGAAACTTAGCACAACTACTATACTGAATAGTGTACACCGATAGTCCAGGTAAGCGTGTACTGAAAATGATACCTATTTGGAACTCCAAGGTCGGACAAAACTAGTCAACCTGGGCTACAGATATAAAGCAACTGTGTGGGAAATGTGCCGCTACGGTTGCAAACGTTAGCTATTGAAGACGGTAGGCACTGATGGCCTTTATTCCGTTATGTTCATTAGTGACTTAATGACCTTGACTGCTATTTTTAGCAACTATCTTTTAATCTTCAAAAGTAGTTGTAGGTTACCAAGCACCACAAAAATATGCTGTATTTTTCTTTCAATCGCGCACGGTTTCAAGCGGAACGAAGTGACACTCATCTTTTGATTTGACTTGGGAGCGATTAGCGGGGATGGTCACGTTATGCTTTGGATCAAGGTTTTTCGTTTTCGTTGCCTCAAGACAAAAAATTCGAAGTCTGTCAAGCGCAGTTCTACACTATACACAACAGCACGGAGGTTTAAGCGTGACTATGAAATAATTCAACTAACCATCCGTATCTCGCAGTAGGGCGTAAGTATCCAAGAGACCGTCGAGAGCTACAAGTCCGTCTGGGCTCACGATAAGTTTTTGTTCTTTGCGATATCCACCTTTCTGAGTGGTTGAATCAAGTAATCCGGTAGACGTCGAACGAGCAGTTAAAGATGAACCGGTATGGTACGCGGATTCCTGAGCCACTTTGTCTTCACCGTAAGCTAGTTCCCAGTGTAACAAGGCGCGAGCTAGACCACCACACCGGAGACTGGCTTTGGCTTGGAGCAGATTTGGAATACCAGCGAGAAACTCGTCTACACGTTTGACAGCTGAAAGAGAACAGAAATTTTTAAAATCCGAATACTACATGTTGCGGCCAGGTAAAAGAGTGTAAACCAACCTTCAGGTAGCACAGTAGACACGGAAGACTGTCGTGCACCACTGGGCGCAGGAGGATCCGGTTGTTTACCAGACTGTGCCACTGGCTTCTGTTCGCGAACCCAGCGGCGGAGATAGTCTAACAAGCCAAATACGGTTTGAACAGCCAAAGAGTACCAGGATTTCCACAGACGACGATTGGCAGTTTTTTCGTCAGGAGAAGTGAACTAATCGAGCATGAACAAAGCAAAAGTACAACTGTGACCGGACGAGTGGAAACGGATTCGCGTGCAGTAGTCACTGCTTATGCAATTGATCGTGTTTTGCTGATGAACGCATCGCCATTGTTAGTACTGTCAAGATAACCACTGTCAGGAGCCAAATGACACAATTATCAAAACTAAGGTAAGGTTCACAGTTTATGATTTGGTATTTAGAATCTGCAGCAGTTACAGTGATTGGTCATGTCACTGCGACAAGTCTGGATAAAGAACAAACAATCCAAACAGATTTACTTTTCAAGCTCAATGCAACTCTTTGAATTGTTCCTGTAAACACAACGCACGAACGAGCAACAAACAAACAACTCATCACCCAACGTAAAAGTCAATCACAGTTATCATGATTAGTACTGCGTACAATTAAATTCCAGTTTTATACATAAATCTGATAAATCATGTGTAGCTGTATATGGCTGAACAAAAACGGTCCTCCCGAATACATTTCTGACCACATCACGTGAAGAATATACTGGCATGTTTCGCGCGCAACAATGAACACTGAGAATTTAAAAAGTGACCAGTTAGGAGTCTGGTAACATGGCGACTCAGGGTATCATTCTTCAAGATCTTAATCAACTAGCGAACTAGATGAAGTTGTGAAGTAACGGAGGTCACGGTATACGTTAGGTTTTCGCTAAACTCTCTGGAAGCGGCAAACACAGCCGGTAAGTACAAAATTAACAAAAGAGCTCACATACATGATGAAACAATGGGAATCATAGATAACTAGTCATTAAGTTAGTTAGTACTCCCTAGTTGTCGTACGTCAATCGAACCCGTTAACAATTAACAGAATAAAATAAACCGAGGATTTGACGAAGAAATGGGAAATGACTAACTTCAGGCAACGAGGTTGTAAGCAAAAGATTATCGGATGAGCAAGGGTTGCCACCGTCCACGTCCACAGCCTCGGCTACTTCCTTGAGAACGGCTAACACTTCAGTTTGAAGCTTGCGTGAGAAAGACAACAGAAGCATGGACAAGGGAGGTGATATGACAAGTTTCCCTGACGGGAAGAATATGACAAAAACCAATAAAAAATCAGTTAGTAGAATTGATTGTTATTGAAGTGCACGAAAAATTTAGACCCGGTGGCCGTCCATCAAAAAAGCTGAGAACTAAAGCTTCCTCAAATGCGTCTATCAATTGTTAAATGATTGATAGCGAATGATGGTCATCAGTGTAGTCATCCCCGAATTATTTTAAGCTTCAGCAGATTAAACATTCAATTTATAGCCGTCATTCGAGGTCAATACAACAGTCCTAAAAACGTTAACCGGTTTGACATCAAAATACACAGAAAATGGGTTAGTAATCAAGAAAAATACTTCAATTTGCATTTTTTTTTTAAATTACTCGATATCAGTAGTATCTTCCAGGGAGACACCAGTTAGTTTGCCAACTACCATCGTCGGCGATTAGGAAATTTAAACAATACTAAATATACACTATATATATATAGATGTGTGTCAAAAACCAACTCTACCTGAGTAATTCCGCTTTGCGCATTATCCAACAGAACTTGCAAAGCAACTGGTTCCAAAATCAAACGTGCAAATCCGGCGTCCGTCTTGACAACCGGTTCGCAGAAACGGAACAAACTGAACGCATGTGGTGAAGTAATCTGCAATAGAACTGAATTGAGAATACATATGCATGACCTACGTGAGCACTTAACGATCCAGACCACAGACGAATCCAATATTCGAAAGTCATATCCGAATCGCTGCCAGATATCAAGGGATAGTGCACGTTCGTCCAGTCTGTGAATGCCTCGATGGCATACCTTATGGATAGAAAGCACAGTTTGAAGTTTACTACACCAAAAAAAAACACAATCCAGGTTTGCTCTAAAAACGATGGACATCGGCATATGGTGAGGCTTTTTCGCACGCTTTCTGGTTAACATTTAATATCACCGGAACCAAGATAAACTGACACATCATTCAACAGTGGATACCCGAAACCTTGAAATTTCAACTCTCCACTATAATGTATGGGAACACAAAAAGGTTATACGCCACTAGGTATGATGTCAATTTACAAACCATCACTGCAACGATAACTGCACCGGGTTAAAATTGGTATACGAAGATGTTTCATACCATTTAAAAAAGTATGATGCTTTATTGTACCACTAACATTCACGGACTAATCTGGACGAAAGCAGGCTATCGGAAATGCAATTGATTAAGACAATCTGGAATGAAAGGACGGCACCAAGGCTACTGACAGTTTTATCGGGTGATGAAGCGTATGATTGAAAACGTCATTTCATGTTCATGAAATCACGACAAGCGCAGATGCACTCAACCGATAGTTACATGAAGTTCAACCATTCCGCTGAACAGAACAGAATATTCAGCACAAAACAATGCAAAGTGACTGATTTACACAATGATGTAAACAGCAACAGGATCCCATCAGATTGTTAGGAAAAACACACGTAATCACTCTCCCTGTAGAATACGAATAGGGAAAAGCAACTCAGTATAATGAAAGACTGAAAACCATTTGGCGTCAGAAAGGTTCATCTTTTTAGAACACAAAGCACGAAACATAGAATGTCCAACTTATTAGGGTTACTTGAAGTTTTTCGTCATAAGCAAAAAACAAAGCCAATCGTCATTGGCAGCACAAAAGATGTAGTAACGTATGCAAGTATCAGTAAATTCTGCATACGCCGGTTTGCGCTAGTAGTGTCAAAACAGTTTCAACTAGAGACACGTATAACTTACCGAGAAGTTAACAACGGTGTGAATAGATCGCACAAATGCTCCGGGAATAAGTTCCACAATTCAGCTCCAGGAAACAAAAGATGAATCACCCTCCTCAGTGGACTCATTCGCCTTGTATCTTTCAGCGCCTCCGACCGGAGGCTGAACAGATAGGGGTGAAACGACCTTCGATGCACCTGGAACTTGGAACAATTTGAGTAATTCTTGAATGGCTAAAGTCGTCCAATCCTGCAGGATATGAGGGACATGCATAATAAAGTGTTATTGTCTGCAGCTATAATGATTACTGGAAAAAAACAAGACCTGCATCAAACTAGCTGCACAACCGGGACAATGCGCAATAAAAAACCATTTGTCAGGCAGGCAACTAATAAACGGAGAGCACACCTCACAGACCATCCGAAGAGGAGTGTTGAAGAAACACACGCGATCAAAACTAATTATATGACATCTTACCAACTGTTTTGGACTGGCCGCGCGAAGATAAATTTTAGCCAGCTCACACAAAATGTGAAACGAGAAACGGCGGTCGTTAACATACACTGTTGTCAAAATTCCATCAGTATTGGTCTTGAGAGACGCCTGGCACAATCTGCAAGAGAAATATGGGTGCTTGTTAGTTGAAGCGAAATCTTGCACAGTGTCTCTAAATACCATACGTACCGGCTAGGGTCGATGGCGCCCAAACTGCCCAGCCATTGAGCGTACAGCAAGCGCATGTGTTCATCTGTGTCTCGCGTAAGTCCCTCCAGTAACGCAGAGATTAAGTCACCTAGGAGTTGGGCACTATTGCGAGTGATTGTTCCGCCAGAGTCACTGTGATTTGTGAGTGCGGCCGAATCACTTGGTTCCGAACGGGAATTAATACAGTCAACTTGTCGACTGGAGGATGTCATTAAGGCAGTTGATAGACCGCCAACTAAACTTGATAGTCCCCATAGGCGATTTGTGCATTCTGATGAGTCAATGACAGCTACGTCGCCAACTTCCGCGGTCAGAGCCAGTCGGCGAACCGAACGACTGGAATGTGTCAATGCTGACAGCCATGTGTTCAGAAGTGTTCGTAACTGGGATTCGTTGATAGCATCATGGTTGGAACTTCTCTGTGATCGCCTATCAATGAGGATAAATTGGGCAATCAGATGAAATAGCGACATACTAGCTACAAAACAGTCTATGACTATCACGAATCACCATCATCGAGCTGACACACTAGAGGTGACTACAGAGAAAAGTAGACTTGTGAACACATACAAAATGTCGAATCGTTTGCGATTTCAAATGGATTCCGAAAGCGGTTTCAAAAATGAACATAAATGGCTTCCCATGCACATAAGTGACTGATAACCGGAGAGGACCTAGGTAAGTATACATAGGAGATCCATGAAAGTTGTGGGCACTGACTCACCTGATGTAACTATTCAAAGTAATCGATAACAGACAGGGTTTTAAAACATGCGCTCCGAAGTCGTGACGATTATACGTAAAAGCAGTGCTCATCTCGAGCTCAAACTATATCGAGGGCAAATATGTGGACTTTTATAATGTGACATTATTTCTCCCGTGAATGACGTGAAGATGGAATTTGGGCTGTAGAGAATTGCGTAGAGCGTTCGAAGATCCAAAAGTTGACAAGTATGCAAACGTAAGTGTCACGGAGAGATAATTGGATTATGCAGCCAAAAATTCACAGGGTAAACGTTAGCATCACTAAGCTCAAGTAACTTCGGCAGTACCAACGATTGTAAAAGACACGTCGTAAGTACAAGCGCAATACATCTTACTTATCCACTTTATTCAACAACATAAAGAACTTCCTAGAAGTTAATGGATCTCCAACTCACTTGATCTGTGAGTATTGTTAGCTCTTGTTGATATCCGTTGCTTTTATGTGCACATAAACATACGATCACCTTATTAGTACACTTGAAATCGATATGAGCAGGTCGAAACTACTACATTTCATGGTCGTATGCTGACTAGCTACAGCTACGTGTTCCATTGCAGTGGAATAAAACAAGTGTATCTTTTATAGGACTTGACCTATACAGCTATATTGATACGGTGGTAGGGCTTGTGTACTGTTTTGATTAAGCAGGCTATGCTGACTAGGATTTCGGTACTTTCAACAAGAAGTAGTCAGACGAGAAGCAGTTACACTCATAGGATTGTATGTCGCACTACTGACCGCGTAGGAGTGCTTAGGTAGTGAGGCACGATCCTATGGGCATACAGCAGAACTATTTTTATAGTTGCGGCACTGCTGTCTTCCGTATCAGGAAGAAGGGGGTTAGAAAAGGTACCCTCAAACAAAGAGCACTCCGATCGCCCAACGGTTGACCGTGACCGCCGGCGTATTATTCCAGTACAATTGAAAAACGTCCGGTACCATCTAAAAGCATGTTGTAGCTTCGAATATATCCATTGCACACAGCAGTGCTCAGAACCACACTAATGTCTCATCTACTGCGCCTTCGGACTAGGCAAGTCCCTAATTGTTGATTCATAGGCTCTGGATAAAGTATCCTAAGAAAACCCAGTATTTTGTTACTTTACAGGTCAGACTTTTGAATGAGAGACCCGGGATAGGGTCCCTCAAGTCAACTCACTTCCGCGGCATAAACGAAGTATCACAAGTTATCGCTCTCCAGACAGTGACATTATCCACTCATCACGACTTTCTCCTTCTATTTTGTCCTAAACGTTTTCTGCCTTCTGTGTCCCAGGGTGATGATTGTCTTTTTAAAATCAAGACAATTGGTAAACATTAGCGCCTTCAATGTCCGCAACCTCCGACAAGTCAGTCAGCAAACTGCTCTGGCTAGTACTCCCTCAAGTCTGGAGATTGATGTGTGCTGCGTTTTAGAGACACGAGTCTACGATTCTAGCACCGTTATCTGTTTGAGTTCACATCTAGATAACTGTCGATCCAAGCGCTTCTCCCTCAGGGTTTCTGGTGACGCCGAAGTCGAATCCCGTGGTCAAGTTGCAGTGGTAATCGCACTGAGTTTC
>LOND01000026.1:84769-104055 GCA_014220965.1 Paragonimus kellicotti
TCATATCAAATGTCGAAAACAGGCACAATTTTGAGACAGGTTAGCAGCAAGTAATGCATGCGAAAGAAATGCAGTTCAGCATGATGAAAACATGGCAAAATCGTACAATCGTGAGAAAGAACGTACACGTATGCGGCAGAGACACCGGCGGACAACTTACTTTTTCTCTAAAAATAGATAGTTGAACAAGTCAGTAACTTGGTCCGGTCCATACGGCATCAAGGCGACCAAAGTAGCACCCAAATCAGGGAGCAGCTCGCGTAAAGCGTCCACTTCCAGCCTGTCGGAGAACAAAAGGTGACGTGTGCAAACGATAAGACCACAACCATTTTGAGTGAAGAGGCAGCAAGGAGTCTTACAAAAAAGATGATTATGAGAATGAACCGATTCAGAAAGTTGTGTACCATAGGCTCCGTTATATGCATCCCATAGGACAGAGAAAAGGACAATGACGAAATAAGAAGAAAGGTTATCACCATTGGCACACGATTCTTAACGCAGAAGTTCAGGGGGATGGCTTGGTGGACAGTAAAACCAAGCTTCTCTTTGTTTGGTAACTGATGCAACGAGAACCGCTATAGGAAGATAGGGGTGTAAAAGTAACATCAAAATAACCCCAATGTTATGTGATAGACGACATTCCAAATAAAGGCCTTCGTTGAAAAGATGAAGAATTTGGATGAAACTCAACAGCGTTTCTAACGCGACGACTGACACAGGTCATCCAACGGACGTACAATGCAGCTACACTGCGTTTACTCAGTCGCACCAAGTCACTCCCACTTCCTCACGTTAAGACGCGGATGCCACTGTCACACTTGTATCTACCAGTTCACCTGCAGTTGCGGTGACGTTTACATTGGCAGAACTGATCGATCCCTGCGCCTTAGAATGAAGGAACACGTGCCCAAGTATATCGAGGACTTGATGTGTGGCGTGACCCGACGCGACCTCACCAAACAACGCAAGCCGGCCTCTTCGATCGCCAGACACCTGCTGGAGACCGGACATGTGGTCGACCCGACAAACGCTTTCCGTGTGTTGATGCGTCACCACAAGCCTGTCATTCTTAAGTCACTCGAGGCGCTGCTTGTCATGCGTAGCAAACCAGTCCTCTGTGTGCAAAAGCTGTTGACCTTGAACCTCCGTCTGCCATGGTTTTGACCAATGACAGACTAGTGTATACACTGACTTGATATATGAAATTAATTCGCTTAAATATTTTTTACATTCACCGCTGTTATGTGTAGCAACTGACGAGAACATACGAAATGGTACTACCATCTTGCAAAACCGGTCTTCTGATTTCGCTATTCAAGTTTATGGTATACCAAACAGTTCGATCACTATTACTTGAATCAGCATAATCTCACCGGATTAGAACTGCATGATCCTCCCGAATTGTATTGAGATAAAACAAACTCAGCCTCAGTTTGAGAACTTGCAATATAATATAACATATATGTTTTTCCAATGGCGGATAACAGTAATTAGTCGATATAAAAATTGACGTATACTTCGCATGAAGTTTCCCCTTTACACATGAACGCATGCCTCGGCTCGTGACCGAATGGTTGCTTCGCTGATCATTCGAATTGAATTCATGAATCCAAAAACGCTTCATAATTCTGTTACGTGAACAGAGGCTTAATCAATAGGTGGTAATTGGTTGGAGAGTTATATATCATGCACTCAAAAAAGAGTGAATTGGAAAACAATGCAAAGTATGTAGACGTTGGAACCTAATGCGATATGCAGCACAGAGGAAAATACAACTCACAGGCGAATAAAACTACACCACGATTTGATTACCACCTTCGCGAACGGAGCGGTTTTGTATCTTAAACAAATCCTGTAGAGATGAGCAAATACGATGGAACGGTTGAATAGGACAACTAAGATATCAAAACCGTAGCAGTAGAAAACAGCAATGAATGATCAAGAATGATGGCAGTTAAAATGCTATGATGAGTGAAGTGAGTCAAAACTAGCATAGAACCAAGATAACCAATTGTTTACCGGGTTCGAGACTGGAATCATGATGGAAGCTTTAGAATGACTGAGATAAATGCGGTGCGCTACAAGAGTATCTTTCTGACAGGACAGATAAACCAAGGTTTGATAGCTGATGAAGAAAGTGGAGAGGGTCGAACAAGCCAAAGAGTGTGACAGCATTTTCTTGATTTCATCAGACGATAAACGATAGATCACCTTAGTCCTAATACTGATCAGAGGTCGTCCACTTTTTATAACCCATTAAGATTGCTCCTAGCTTGTTACAAACTAGTAAGATCTCTCATGTTACACACACGAACAACTTAAAACTGTAACATGAACATTTCAAATTCAGGTAGTTGACAAGTGAATAGGTTAACCAACTTCAGGCTTTGGTAAAGACAATGTCACAAAATGGTTAAGATATTTTGGCCTATATCTCTTCTTTGTTTTCTGGTCGACCGAATTCGCCACTTCTACTGCATCCAATAAGGTGAGAGATTTTGAGGTCATTCAAAATCTGCACATACGTAGACGCTAGTCCACTATATGCATAAACCTTCGACTAGTTGTCACACGAACAGGACAGCATAACAAATACCAGTAGATGCAACGAGTTACTACAAACAGTCATTCAAACACAGATAAGCGCATCGGTCACGTCTGCTAAGCCATGTTTGAACGATCAAGGGACTGTTAAATTGCAAGCATTTGCCAATACGATATCACAATCCGTGTTGTCAACGATAACAGATAGAATAACGGTTGACAAAAAGCAGCTTGATGCTTTTTTCCTACAAAACTAATTGCTACAAAAGGCTAGACGGATAAAATTCACAATATGCAGAGACCAAAGGTCTCTACTTAGAAAAGCATAGTTGTGAAAATGGCATTTACGTGTACATCGTCAACAAACGACACCAAAAAAGAATTCATGGAAAAAGAAGTAAGAAAGGTTGCTAACAAGACAAATAAAATAAGTTAATCTTAACCTCCGGGACAGAAATTTGTTCAGGACGATTCACATAATTTGCTTTTAGATATGCTTTTGGGGACATTCAATTTAAAAAGACCGGGAACACAACTGACTGAAAACCAAACCACGATGAGTAAATGTCACAAAATGTTGTCAAGACAACGCGACCGGTCCTTTTTTATCACACAGAAAACAATCACACATTATGCAGCTCTGGAAATGAGTTTTGGAAGAAACCAAAAACATGGGCGTACATGTGTAAACACATGTACACACTAACGATCCCCCCTGTCGACAGTTGACCTTAGATACTTCGCTTTGATCTCATTGGTTAACCTATATCGTTATGTGTGATTTATATGATGCAAGCGATTTGCAGGCGTGATATGTTTTGCAGACTACGGGTACACAGCCATTAGCCACAAACTAAGCAATTCGAATATATGGTACAGAGGGCGATGGAACAATGAACAGGTGCTTACTTTAGAGTAGCCATAAATTTGGCACGCATACGCGTCACATGCCTTGAGCCAAGAAGTTGAATAAAAACCACCAGGCTACGAAGGGCAATCCAACGATGCTCCAACATTGTATCGTCATCCAACAAAGTATTGTCAAAGAAGGCTAAAATACCGCAAACGAATTGTCCTAGGAAATCAGCCTGTAAGAAAATAATGTTAACGTTTGCGATTGTATTCGGGTGTATAATGCATAGAGGGTAAAGGAAACAATCACCGAAAAGGAGTTGAAGAAAAGTATCCTGTTAAAAGAATATGGTTTTTAGGACAAGGTGGTCATATAGCATCGTTTTCAAGACTACTGTTGTATAACAGGCAGTTTCGTTGTGAGTAGTATACTACTCACAAGCGACATTCGGGAACAAAGGGCAAGCCCCAACGCCAGGAAGACGACGGACCAGAAGAGACTATTGGAATAGTGTGTACGCGCTATGGGAGAAGTGCCACCAGGGCGAATGACAACGTACTGCCACCCAATGTATGTGAATGCACGTCAGTGGTCCCATGTTTAACATGACCTGTACGGGAGTTCGTGCAATAAACGAATTTGCAGGCCAAGCGTCTTTGCGGTCACAACACCACAACGTTAAACAATGACAAACAGGTTTCGGCAGGATTGATAGGTAAAGACAATAACTGAGAAGAAAAAAATCAGATAGGTATGTTGTCAGTTCGCACACTGAAGATAATCTTCGTTACATGACTTGTTCAGTTAGACAGGTATCGTTGACGGCACCATCCCAGAGATGACAAATGTAGATTGTATCCTATTTGGTAATGATTCCAAATTCGTTAGTCCCCAAATGTCAAGTACGAATGTGCTAATGCTTCATATCAATGATTGCTGCTCCAAGCACAGGCGTTAGTAAAGTCAAATGAATGATATTAACATTAATAACATTAACAATAATAATAGTCGGGAACCTCATGAAAAAGTTAGCTAATGATCACAGTGAGTATCAACCAGAAAAAATCGATTGGTCCAATTTCGTGGTTAATGCAAAAATAGGAAAGCAGGCTGGTGCACACGCCTAGTTAAATAAGGAATTACGGAAGAAGTGTAAGTGTGTTTAAACATATGCTAGACAATATGTGACACCCACAAGTAAGATTTCGCTAACTCTGTTCAGTTAGTGTCAAAGTTTGAACAACCAAAATAGCTTTGTTTTGAAGCCAGGTCAGTTCAACATTTCCAAACAATCTGAATCATAAAAAAAATAAAATTCTTCAAAAGCGTATACCATCATTTACCATCGCTGATGTGTCCTCGTAGAGAGCGGTGTGTGATCAAATGAATGAAACCGGTTCCGCTTACTGTTCATATCAGGTAATCACCTGAGAACATAAGGGAAATACTTTGATGCTAGGCAACACACTTTTTAAGATAAGTGTAACATGAAAAGCTGAAAAGAAATAAGTGGAGTAAACAATGACAAAAATAAGAACCTAATGGATGAAACATAAACCGGATAACAATCGTCACTCACAGATGCAGGACCCTTTGTGTAGGCGGTTCCAATTACACCAGATTGTGTATCGCGTACAGTCAACACACGAGATGCGACCCAACGAAGACCAAAACTGGCGCCCACTCTAAACGGATACAGGCGCAACACAAATTGATGCAGCAAGCGGGAAACGTCGTTTAACCGAGCGATGCGCTCGATGGGCATACTCAAGTGGGACTGCGTGATTTTGCGGATAGGGTGCAGAATGAATGAGATCCGGATTAAACAAACATACAGATAAGCTATTTTATCAGCCTCTTATTAGCTGTCACAAGGTAAATTGAATCAGACATCGGTAATATGACGTCAACCATATAGAAATTCAGCCAGTGGATTTTTTTCGCATAGGGGATCTGCTAGTACCAGCACAAAAGACACAAGGTTGAAGCAGATGGTATCATTCTTTGATATAAAAATTAACCGTCACCAACTCATTTGGGTTATGTTGTTCGACAAGCGCACGCGATCCATGATACGTTAGGTTACATCCATAACGAAAGATCAATTGCGTATCATACATTAAGCTTTTTGTGTGACAGCGTCAGTGACTGTTAGAGACGAAGCATACAGGTTCAGATATACTATATTCTAGTACTATCGGGACACCAGTTCCCTGTCGTCCCGAGGAAAGATCGTCAATTACTGGGTACGCAGATGTGCATTAGAAAACCAGGATTTACGACTGAAGATTGAGTATGGCAATAAGAACAACTTGCAAGCAACGTCGGAAAATAGGTTAAGGAACGATTTCCAAAATTGTGAGGATGTCAATGGAGTGACCTAAGCGCTCTAGAAAAGCAGATCCAAAAGAGAAATCACAACACTGACAGTTAAACATAACACTACTTCTCAGTAACCATTTTTTCTTTCAATAATATTGTTCATGAGGATCACGGAATAGAATGGACTTGCAACGTCCCGGTGTTGGTTGATTATGTGGACAGACCAATTTTGGATATGGTCGCGAAGGCAATAAATACTGATAGATCCGTTACTCTCGGAAGTCGTATGTAAACTTTAATCATTCCGGTTGTTAACCAGGAGAAGCGAATAGCTCTCAGGACATCTTGTAACGGATTTTTCACTTACTGAGTTTTAGAGAGTTCACCAGTTACGATGATGATTTTTCTTGCAGATTATATTTTCATTTTTACCACTAATATTTATTTTGTTTCACTCTTAAACCCTTTTAATTCCGTTCATCCTAATCATCTCGTTTCTCATGAAGAGGAAACAAACAATAGTTTATCTTTTCTAGACATTTCACTCACTAGACGACAGGATGGCTCACTACAACGCTCAGTGCACCGCAAGGCCACTTGGAGCGGTCAGTATTTGCAATTTTCTTCTTTTGCACCAATTACTTATAAACGAGGTCTGGTGCGAACCCTGTTTCATAGAGCCCGGGAGATCTGCACCGATGACTGCTTGCAAGGAGAGGAGGAGAGATTAAAGAAGGTGCTGCTCGCAAACGGCTATCCTGAGAAGTTCATCGATATTCACAGCCAGAAAAGACTGATCAAGACTGCCGTGAGTACGGTCCCTAAGAAGCAGGTCTTTTTGAACCTACCTTTCAAAGGCGATCATATCACAACTGACGTAAGTCAAAAATTACAGTCTGCTCTAACTCGTACATACCCTGCGGCTGAATTGCGGTTGCTACTCACAACTAGGAGTGTCGCTCAGCTTATTCATAATCGTGACCTACCGAAATGTTCTGTCTCACAGTTGCGGTGACGTCTATATCGGCAGAACAGATCGGTGCCTACGACAAAGAATGGCTGAACATATGCCTAAGTGGTTGGTGCGCGCCATGACGCAACAGAGCGATGAGACGAAATCCGACCTCATCCATTGCAAAGCACATCATGGAAACAGGTCACGTTGTTGACCCCGCCAACTCGTTTCAAGTATTGTTGCGTAATCGGAATCCGAAGTTGCTTGCCTTCTCCGAGGCAATGTTAATCAATACTCGCCGTCCGGTCCAATGTGTGCATAAATTGTTGTTTGTTTGCCCTGGAATTGATAACAGTTCCTGTTTCATGTAAACCCAATCGTTGATTGTTTCTATTGTTGTTGCTATCCGCATGTCCTATATATTCTAATGTTTTACGTTCGTGACTGAAGAGAGTAAACGAAATGTTAACATCTCGCGACATGTCTTCTATCGTTACTGGTGAACTGGATCAAGGAAATTATGTTTTAAATTTCAGAGAGTTGCTAATTTACTTCCGGTTGGTCGTTCCTTTTAATGTTAGCATTTTTGCCCTTTCACGCTCCACATCTTCAGTATCCATAGCCTTAATGTGGTGGCTAGCGAAAACGCAAAACTCGCGATCCGGTGCCAATATTTATCAGCTCAATACACATGGATAGTCTGAATTCCAGTTTTTTATTCGGCTGTACCGACCGTTGAGGCCGGTAACCAGACGATTTGTTGCCTCCAACGAAGCGTAGGATTAAATATGGAGTATCATGAGTGTCATGTGATTCCAGCTTATACACTGAAGTACTTAACTGAGGCTCAAAGAATACTAATCCAACCATTAACAATGTATGCTGAGTAGTACACATTCATGTACAGCGTATAATAAGGTTCGGAACGGCTACCTGAGAAATTGCCACTGAGAAACACTACTGTCAGCTGCACACTATATTCAAATGGAGAGGTCAATTGTTTAGCAAGTGATGTGTCTTGTTCGACTATGTGATAACAAGGTATCGTTACAAAACATCAATCGTACACAACGGGAATAACACGGTTGAACTAACTTCGAGAAAAGCGAAATGCACCTCCTGTTCCTTCTTTCAACGTGCGTGTGAATATGTACACCAGAGTCTCAGGTAGAACGCACAACTGGATTATTTTACTCACATAATCCTGAAAAAAAAACAAAAGTAGGTCGATCTATAATTATTAGCGATGAATTTCAACACTTGCCACCTTACGAAAACATGAAAATAAACAATACTGTGTTGGCTTTAAAAATATAAACCTAAAACCATAAAATACACGCACGGCGACAGCCCATGGAAGTGTTTCACTTCGTTGCAAAATACATCAAACAGGGCACACAGAAGATGTAGAGACGAAAAGATATTAGATACGCTGACAGCCACAAGAAACTGACTCGATCAGAGTGAAAAGGAATGATCGGAACTGGTAACACAAGATAACTAACCTGGCCGGGACGAATATACGGAACTTCAGCGACGAGTTGCCGGATTTGCAAATGACTTTCTTGGTTTCCGCGCAACATTAACGCGATAAACAGTGGTGAGACGAGCTCCTATATGCAGGAAAATAAGAAAAGTCATAATTGAGTATATCGACCGCACGGCCTAGTGAACATGTGAATATAAGTGTTTTGCGAAAACATCGTGAACGCGGTAAACATACTATCTACGGTTTGTAGACAAGTAGTGCGATCTGAGTTTCATCGGATGAACATTACCTTAACACAACGGTTTTATCCAGTTGAAAAAGACGAGCAAGACAGTCAATAGCCGGTGTGACAACCTGTTCCATGTGGTCGGCCACTACCTTTAACAGTAAAAAAAAGAAACACGGACACATAACGGTGTAAACAGAGATAGATATAACCAGGTCAAATCATTACAGTTGGAATACCTAAAACCAATAACACAATATTCAACAAATCAGTTTGTTTTATCGCACCAACCATCTATATTGAGGTGATGACGTAAGCTGGCGACAACCAAAAGTTTTATAACTGCGCAAAGGAAGCAAATTTTCAAAAGTATAAACCAGTTGGACAACCGCAAAAAACAGCCAAAGTCAGAAAGGCCTCACATGACGCACATCTTTCAAAACGTACATAAGCGCAGGGCATTTCGACTGAGCTTGCAGAGCACAACTTTCAACGAACACCTTCGGGGAAATAACTATACTTTGATTACTGATGATTTGTGCAACTGCGTATCATGATTAACAATCATTCAAATATTGAGGCTGAACAAGATTGAACTAAATGCACGACTGCTTAGTAATCTTGTAAAAGTGAGTTTGCATTCGATATACAGTTTGATAAGAAACATGCAGCGTTTTTCACCCGAAAGTACATGAATGAACTAATCAAAAGACTGTTAGCAGATTATACAAGTTCAAAAATTGTTTTGTTCGGTTTCCGGCCCAGGTCCTGAATCACAATTTGGATAACATAATCGGTTTTTGAAAATAGTTCAGTCAACAGAAAGTCCATAAGATCAATCATGCAATCCAAATAGAAAACAAGGTATGGCATGGTAATTGGAGTAACACTATAAGGCAGTCGGCGTGATGGATAATGAGAAGAAACTGAAGTTTTGGGAAAGTCATAAGCAAGAAAATCTATCAACGAAGCCACATCAATTTGGTTCGTTGTCTGTAAAATTAAAAGAAACGACAATTACAAGAGGAAGGAATGTGTATAATCTGGCATACGGAACGCTTTAAATGACAGTCACTAGTCAGTTACATTTAGCCATGATCGGTTTGGCCCAACATTTACACGAGAACAAATTTCCGTCAGTCGAGTTTTATTCACAAGGTCACATACAGCGCGATAAATAAAATTATTGTTCTAGAGGTTCACTTGCTTAACAAACACTGTTAAAGACTTCATTTGCAGTAGACGACGAAGAGATGTGCTTGATGGGATGCTTAGTGAAGAAAACCAAGTCAACTGGTAAATCAATGTTTTCCTTACTGTGGTGTATATGGATATCAAAATGTGTCACTGGGTAACGGATTCACAGTGGATAAAGTGCAGTGTAATGGTTGACCGGTACAACACTGGAGTGCGAACTGGTAGAATGATAAGAATGAACTGGTCGTTCCCTATTGCAACGTCAATGGTCAATCATAACATAGTCTTTTAGAAGACGTACGGCTGGATGTATGTGAAATTACTGCATCCGTGTTTTAGGACAGTAGTTCGCGAACTGCACGTGCACTACCAAACCTGAACTTGTACAGCACATACACTGCTCGGTTCGTATACTGACTAGTCAACGGGTCCGTATGAAAAGCATCCGAATAATACTTCAAATATTCTCATAATGATAGACACAGACAACCATGAGATTTGCGTGAAGGGCAGGAACTATTCTGGTAAATAGATTCTTCAATGCGTTCAAGCGTGTTGAAACCACGAAATATAACATACTGTTCACTGCAACAAGTTAGGCTTACCAGAGCAACTTTGTCGCGACAGAGGCGCAGCGTATGTGCAGAAGTCATTTGCAGTGACTTGACGACGAAATCGATCTGCAAGACGCAGGTAACATGGAAACAAAGATTCGACAGAAACAGGTAACTGGATGAAGCAAGATGTCGTTAGGTTGTCTACGCTAAGAGTCAAGTACAGAACCGAAAGAACTCAGATCGATATATACTGCTATCGCTCATCAGTATGATGTACATAACAAAAGCGACTATGACGATACTGAGAAGCAACAGGATCCGGATGGGGACAAGAGAGCATTTGGAACCACGGAATATAATGAATATAAAAAGGTGTAGCGAACAAGCTCGTTTTCGGTTATTCATCAGGCTAATTACATAACATTTATATGGAACAGGGTTGTCAGGGCGAAACAAACAAAACAAGTTCAAGTGAGGTCGGACACGTCATTGGCACACACGGAGACAACGTTTTGATACGATTACGCCACAATTATGACGCAACTGGAACCTATCTCTATACAAAGAAAAACCCGTTTGATTATGTCATCCGCGGAATACGCAATGAAGTGTTAACGCATACACAAGAATTACGGCACCGCTCAAGCTACGATGTGAATTCTCAAACCTGTGGAGTTTAAGAGAAAGCAACAGACCCAAATTTCATTCATGTTACAGCTCGTTCATAGTGAAGATTACGGTTTCGTCTGAGAACTTAATTGACAAAAGCAAGGTGTGTGTGAACGACATTATGGTGAGCAACCAGGAATGGGCCTACTGGCTTCACAACAGTGAAAAGAGATCCGCCACAAGACGACACGTACTGTGACGGCATGCGTATCACAAAGACCCACTGAACCGGGCGGTGAGCTGGTCATACCAACAGAAGCAGGCCAACAAATGAAGATCTGATGAACGATGCGCGGGGCAACCTGAACGGTCAGGCAACATCTGATATGCGCATGAACAGACACACTGGTCGCCGACCCTTTTTGGACGGTGAAATATGTGCTCCGCTCTGCTGCCTTGTAAACCAGACCACTGGCAACGGTCTCGGAATGAGGAACTATAAATCAACCTTCTACTTCAATTTGGGCAGCTGAGTAGTATCCAGGCCGCAACCGAACAATGCACTACACGCAATCAACTACTTAATGCTACCAAGTAAAACTATCTTGCGACTCACCATACTGACTCATTGAAAGCACATATCCCCCCAATGTTTCATTGGCAATCCTCAATTCCCCAACGTTCGTAGGCCACTGATATTATGAGTACTGTTATCAGTGACAACGTTTATTTTGAGTGTTGTTTGCTGCGGCGCCTCTGGTATAAGCCAAAGCTTCGCGTCTTGTAGACGCAACCACTTCTGCAAACACCGAAAATAATTGGGTATATTCCACTGCATTCACAAGCTCATACGCTCTTCAGACTAACAAATTTCAATTTGTATGCACTAAAGTGTACAAGACAACAGATGGAATTGGTCTGTATCTCCAAAACTCTCTCCTCTGATGTGTGTTGCCTAAATGAGACATGCATTCACGCCTTCGGGACTATTACCCAGCTAGCCGAAACATCTAACCATGCAGGTGTCGGTATCGTCCGGAGCAATAAGGTCTAGGGTCTTTGTTGAACTGGATTGAGGTAGACAGTTGACTGCGCAATGAATCACGGAAGTTCACCACAAGTAAGTTACGCTATGTCAACCGCACTCTAATTGACATGTGTGCATACGACCGACGGGACGGCGGCAGGAGACAAGCAGACATCAGTTCTATTAGCGTCCTCATGATTTTCCCCATCGAATGCCTAAGACTGATACTGTGATTCTAGCCAAAAGCTTGAATGCGCGATTCGATCCTTAAATGCGATTCATTCTGGAGGTCTGTTCAGATTTCGACCGGGATTAGCAGGAAAAACTAAGCAGTCTTGTGCTCAAACAATTAGTTGATCCTCTCCGGTACGAACATTCGTCTGAGGTTTAACGCGACACAACAGAATTAACCACGGATAAAGTTACATATAAGAGCACTTATATGTCTCGGTTCTGAACACGCGCTGGTTTCTGCTAACATGTATATGCATTTCGGTGGTGCCCCACAAAGTAAGTCCAAATAACCAATCGTAAATTCAACTGTGCTAGTTAACCAGCAAATCGAGTTTGCCAGATAATACTCTCAACTTACCGAGTGTGTTAAATCAACGGCAGATACAGAAATCTCTTTATTCGGAAAATTCCAACTGTTGCAAACCAACCCATCGTGTTGTGGATCAAAAAGTTTATGTGCAATGGCTCAAAACCATTGATATATGTCAGTCAATGTGACAGACTGAGTACAGTGGAGCAACTCTCGTTGTGAAGCAGGAACTCGCAAACATACTTATAAGGGAGTCACAGAAACCGGTGGTTGAGGTGTGTACATGAAAGGATTCAGCTGTTACATCCAGAATCTTCTGGAAACGATTCTATCTTTTACTGTCCACCGATGCAGACGGACCAGTGTTTACGAAATACTGTGAGGCGCAGACGGGTCATTAATATGTGTATACATGCATGTACGATGACAGCCGGGAACATGAGCGGAGCTCTTTCGATCACTGTTTAACTCAATGAACCCAGTTGAACTCTGTAGTTCATGTCATGCGAAAGTGAAGAACGCAAGAAAAACCGGAATTTTCGAGCATCACAGAGCACTCGATGTAGCCCGTGCCTATAAGGACGAAGAAGAAGCGAACTTGTCAATTTCTTTCTCTAAAGTATTGACAGTTGAGAAACCTTTCTCCTGGGTGAGATCGATAGAGACCGATTTAAAGAAAAGACCCTGTTAACACTTATACCAAGTGCTGAAGAGTTATTCTCAGATCGCCTGCGTCCGATCTTTTGCAATCCACTGAAGTCCGCCGGGTATTCGATTACTGTGAATAGCAGTGTCACGAAAGCAAAAAAACAAACAAATTTTCAACCTTCATCAGCTGTACGAGCACCACCATATCTACCGAAGAAAAACAAAAACTGTGTAGCAGTACGGTAAGGCAGGTCTTTAGTTCAGCAGATAAGGCCATTTTCTGGGAACAAGTGCTGCGGAATTGGGAAACTGAAAAGTACATGTAAATTCCAAAAGTGATATGCAAGTAGACTTCAAGAGCCAGAATTTACGGCTGTCAATCACCATCCTTTCACACCTTCAGTGACAGGGTGATCCAGTACCTCTTTTCTCATCAATTTTGTAATCAATGGTGTTTAGTGCAGGGCCCCGGACGGATTCACTAAGATTAACGTGGAACTCCTCTCAGGAAACAGAATCGCCGATTTGCACTACGTAAATGATACTGTTTGACTTGGTGACATTACACAGGCAGTTCAAGAAACATTAGACTGCTTCGTAATGTGGGTATCGCAAAATGTATGTGCGTTGATTCACTTATGTGTAAAACGCTTCATTAAAACTGGCAACGCTTTTTGTTGTGATTCCGTTCAGAACAGCGGTAATCTGAATGTTACCGGAAAGTCTGTTTACAATACGAGAATACCGCTAAGGCCCGGTTGATAACTGGTACTCTGAGATACCATTAAAAATGATATGAATTCGTTTTCTGCTAAGGGGCAGGATGTATAACGCGTCCATAAGCATGGTACTGTCCAGTGGCTATAAACCTCGCTCGCTGAACATCAAAGAGGTCCGTTGAATCAGTTTCATTTTGCATGATGTAGTGAGTTGGACGCAATTTGCGCACGCCTGTCCAAAAACTGGTATGTCGCACCATCTGGTTGTGGCTGGAAAAATGGCATGATGAGCATCCCATGTCTTAGCGTGGAAGTATGAAGAAATTTACAACACATATCGGCTTCTAATGGCTGAGATCAGAAAGATGTTAAGTGCTGTTAGCTGAAAACAACAAAGGATGTGGCTGCAAGCCGTTGATAATCTCACGAGTGTTGTCATGCCTGTTGATGTGGTCTCTATTATCAATATACATACATGTTTCTTGATCAAAACGATAACTTTGGTAAGAATCACAGACAACAACAACAACAACAAATAACAAAAATTAAAAAGTGTGAATGCAACAAAATTAGCACAACCTTTCGTTTTTCCATTTGTTTGCACCACTTATTGTGGTCTACGTTTTTCAGTCTTCAAGTATCAATTATTTTTATTAACCGTTTTTCATGTGTGGTTGAGTTGGAAACCGGTATGTGACCAAATCTGCGTACGACAACAAAAACATCATCATCATCAACAATAATAAAAAAAACAACGATGATAATAATGATAATGACAAAAGAAATTTTGATCTATGGAGCTCGATTCTTAAAACCGAACAAGATATGAATCACTACAGATAACAACGAAATGTAAGTCAAGCGTTTCATCTTATGACGAAATTTTTAGAAAACATTTATACGCAATGAATTTTTATCAATTTAAAGCTTGTGCAGATACGGAAAAACACCATACGATATGTAGTGAGTTTACAGTCATTTTCCAAGATGAGCTCCACATACATTTGAATTCCGAGCACATGTGGCATATTCATCCACAA
This sequence comes from Paragonimus kellicotti, assembly GCA_014220965.1. Classification (NCBI taxonomy): domain Eukaryota; kingdom Metazoa; phylum Platyhelminthes; class Trematoda; order Plagiorchiida; family Troglotrematidae; genus Paragonimus; species Paragonimus kellicotti. The sequence goes on from LOND01000026.1 coordinate 99,500, forward strand.
AAATCAAAAACACTTACTTGAGCATACACTGCACCATAAAGTGCGTGCGTATATTGATGAACTAAACCAAGTCGGCAGAGAGCGGCAAACACGGCGGTTAACAGATCTGCAAGAGAATTTGTTGATATGGTTGAGGCGGTGTCGTTGGAAGCACGCCTGTTAGCCGAATCGTTCGGAGTGGAAGAATTGGGCCGCAACAATAAGAGTTCAATGTAGCGTTTAGCAAGACAACTTGCAAGCGCACCATACAGTGTGATCCGATACTCATCGAACGCCACGGAGCCTAGAGACGATGACGGACCTTGACGAGGAGTGACAGCCAACAGAGAGCACAGGCGGGAGTGTAAAACAAGCCAGTTACCCAGATCTGTGGAGGATAGTCGACCAGCAACATTTGCCATGATTCTTCTGAAAAAAAGAATATCAGCAAAACTAAAGTGAGCTTGCTACTAAGTGATATCAAATGTGGCTGAACAACATAACAGTATCCTTGAATTGAATTTCAAAAATGTCGGAAGTGGCAAGAAACGTTGCATGGAATTATAAATGAATTAAAACTGAGACGTTTGGTCAAATTATAAATCGTGAAAAAAAACGACAAAATACGGAAAATATGGACAACAGCAAGGAAACAGAACCGCATGATGTTTATCAAAAAACTGAGGTAATATAAGGAAAAAAGACGAGATATGCACATCAGGTACAAATCAAAAACAAGATCATGCATCGCCAACACGAGTGGCATGACAGACAAACTGAATAAACACACACAATCAGTGTCAGCTTTTCAACAAGCGAGAGAAGAAAGACCAGAAGTGAGCAAGATGTTACGCTGACTTCAAGATCAAATGAATTAAGATACCCAACATCGCCATTAAGAATATTCAATGATACTCCTGTCCTGTTCCGCATTGGTTCGGTCCAATACCCAGAAATGTAAATTGATTAGCAGCCAGCCTGATAAATGGCCAACAATGACATCCACATCGCCAGAACGAAAAGTGTGCTAGTACACTTCCATAGAGAACACAAACCCATGGGCTATCGCGTCAAAATTAAACAGTGAACAACCCCGCGACTATGAGAGCATTTGAGGAAAAAGAAAACTACCAAATCCGGTTAGCCTGAAACAATGCACAGCGGGAGGTATAGGCACTGGAGTAACATCGGTTCTAATGACGTTCTAGATTTATAAGGACCCGTATCACGATATCTGCCTCTTGTCCTTACAGTCAATCTGACGACATAAGTATTGCTCTGTCATCCACAGGACCATGCATGTGAAATCAATATCGATTATTTCTGTGAGGATCTCCATATACTATACACAAATTTGCACCCGAGGCATGCATTCATTATTTCTGAGGACAAACAGATAGCATCCATCATTCACCAAAAAGTTTAAAATAAACTGGTAGTTATCGAAGTTCCAGGCTGTTCATGAAGCCCTCAATGGAGGATTCGCGGTGTTTTCCATTGTAACAAAATAAAATATCAAGCGGTCCGAGGGCGAGGATAGACATCGAGCATCCCACTGTTGAACTGTGACGAACTCCAAGCAGTGAGTTGAAAGGTAACAACACTGCTAGCAGCTTGTCACATTCATAGTGGCTGATGGCATTTTTAACATGCACTACAGACTAACACGAGGCGTGCATCTCAAAGAAAAACAATATTTTTTTACAAGCATGCATCACCGAATCGTTCAGAATAGAAATATAAGCTTAGCTAAGGCTTCCTGTATGTGATTACGAGTGCAAACAACCGGAAAATGTGATAAACTAAAAACACGAACGTCAACAAGCAAATATTGTAAACAGTTTCATCGCACAAATCCAAAACACGTACCCAACGATTGCAGGAGTAGAATAAGTCCAGAGACAAGATGCTTTAGAGTGGATAGAGTGAGAGAAGGAACCGCGAACATCGTTGATCGAGCACGGTAGAATGCGGATTAGCCACACTCCGTTAACGTGACAACTGAGTGAGTGCGTCCGCCAGATCAACGCCGTCAGAGTCTATGAAGAAAACATAGAAGAAAGTGGAATGGAAGACGTATTGAAATACGCAAATGCGATTGCTAACAAATCAACACGTGTAATGATAAGAAAAGACAACGTACAATTCGAGAGCAGCCGTTGAGCAAACAAGTAAATCCTATAGGCCATTGACTCGGACTCGCTCCAGGAAGATATGTAGCATAAAACATCAACACACTGTGGCTACTGCTTAATGAACCAAAATAGCCTAAAAAATTGATGAAATACGGTGTCAGTTTCCTAAAGTGAGTAATAGGAAAAGAATGAAGAATCTGCTTGAATATGTGGTAAACAACAAAAAATCTACCAGCTTTTTCTGTTCAAAACACTAGGGCAACAAACAGCAACCAACCTTCAGATGCCCCTTCCAAGTTGTTCCCTTCCAAAAATAGATTGAGCAAATCAAACTGTTCCATCAACGAATAAACAGGAGTGTCGTGTTCATCTGTCTGTTCATCTGAAACGAGGGGTGCTGGGAAGTTTGGGCAATTCTGGCAGTAGAGAGATGCGCAACCGATGCAACGGCTCTGGATGCAGATCAGTTTTGCGGATAAATGAGCCAGCAAAAGGGCAGCGTGTTTGGGTATGGTTACCTGCCGCAGATGACTGTTTTAGAGGAAGATGCATAAAAAGATTTGCAGAGTCTTTTGTATAGGTTTCATCCTTTAACCATGTACAAACCATGCACATAAATTTGTGCTCCCCAGCCTTGACAATAAGTCCTCTTAAAAGGGATGGCTGAGACACACACAGAAGTTCCTGTTCGTAACCAATAGTCACGTTATCTGATGATGCTCACGGATGCGGAAGTATAAATCTACTTTCTACGTAGTTCAGAAAAAAACTATGATGTTAACACGGAAAACCAACACAGAAGACTAGCCATACCAATAATGTTGCTTCAATACAACTATAATTAGTAAGTACTGATTCGAGAGGTAGCCGTTGGAAGGAATATAAATTAGCAAGTGCGATGAACAACCTAGCCAATTGAAGTTAGACGGTTTTAGTAGCAAACTTGTACACGGACTACACCAAAATACCAGTTCAGCCATCCCAGTAAAGCAATATTACACGAACATAACTGATCGAACAAAGATAGTTGTTATATAGTCTGCATCCAACAGTTACGTTTCCACACATTAAAATAGGACCACATAACAAGTCCAACCTTTGTAATAAAGCAGGTGTGTAATTTGTTCCATAGACGGCAGACTTAGAAAGAGCTGGAACAGTTCGAACCCGACAAGTCAATATATTTCAAAAAATTTCGGAGAAACAAAGCTGCCTTGAAATTCACGTACCGAACAAGCGTTCGAAGCATTACTATGGCCAAACGGAGACAAGAGACGTTCTCAGTGCTGATAACCAAGCTGCAATTAAGCTGCTGAAGCCAAAAATCTGCGTGTGTATCCGCCTGAACACATAACACAACAAGAGAGCCAATAAGATCGGCCAATGTGTTCGGATCGACAGCTCCCATTCGAGAAGACCACTCGGAAATTGTAAATACCAGCTGTAGACTTGGGCCAATTAGCGATTGCAGAATGGAGGAATTGCCTTTGGAAACCTGAGACTGAATTGTTGACTGTTTTGGGAATGGCCCGATAAAAAATAGAATGAGTGTTGACATGGGCGATGATGAATGCAGCACAACGTTCAATCTATTAAACAAGACAAACAAGTCAGAGAAAAAATCATCAAACTGCAGCAATAAGCAGTCTGTAACAAATTTCGGTCACTTAGTGAAAATCGTAAAGTTTTTACATTTTATGCTGGTAAATGTGAAGGAATATTCAAAGTGATAATCATGTCTGACGTCCAATGTTTCCCCATCGCAGCTTTGAACATGGAGGACAAAGTCCATCATGTGCCAGATCACGATGACAACGATTAAGCGAATAAACCACACCAACACTGTAACCGTCCGACATCCGTGCTATTTTCCTGCACCCTCGGATGCATGTAACCCATTTTTATATTTACCACTATCGTAAATCCGCCATTGCGTGTGTTATTCCTGATAGGGAGAAGTCGCTGCTGATTGGAGATGAGTGAGTGCGACTAACGTTAAGTGTTCATCTGTAACTAGGTATCTGTCAACAGACAGAAAAAGTATTCTGCAGTACGACGGAAGCAGAGGGGAAAAAGACGCCGTAACGGAGGGGACAATACACAAGCTACTGAGCTCCGTATATAGGGGTGTTGACACAGACTTTCGAGACGAAACGATAATCCTCGCACCATGGGATCTATCTACAATGCATGACCGAGATTTCAACTCGACGAAAGTTCGACATATTTTCAACCGATATCAACAGTCCTTGTTGACTGAATGACCCGCAGGCCTGTCGCAGCCCATTAATCTCATTTTCACCATCAGTTTCCAGATTTTATCATTATTCGTGAGCGTTACCACACGAGCAACCGATGATCCTGACGATAATCCACGAAGCAGGAACCTAATAAAAACCGACGAATAAAAAAGAATTAGGCAAAAAATAAGAGATCTGCGAG
>LOND01000026.1:105363-124806 GCA_014220965.1 Paragonimus kellicotti
GTTCAACGCCCGAACACAACGCACTAACAATAGTGAAAAACTGTCGCAAATATAAGCATCTCACGGTTTCCACACTTCAAGTAACGCACTCCAACATAACAAAAAACAGTGTGTTACATGACAGCCACTTTGTGCACCTCAAACATGCACACAACGAGACTATACAATAGTCAGTTACAAGTGTCGTGAATTTTGCAGCAACCACCTGAACTCGGATCATGCTGCCGTGCATGCCCACTTCGTTGGCTCATTTGCTCAGAGGCTAGACACTCACAAATGAGGTATAATTAACTGACATTCGAGCGAACAGCGTGCAAACAATACTCACCAGGAAGCATTGGTGAACAAATTGCTTAGTTCGAACCAGGTGAGAGAACCTACCGAACACTGGGAACAGATCGCAGCAGATATGAAATCACACTGTGAACAGATGAGTTTCGTAGAAGAGGGGCGGTTGCGCCAGATTTACATTACTTTTACACCGATATACCTTATAAATAAGAGTAGCGCGACTACACTTGGCTTTGCGTACAATGACCACCGTCGAGAATTTAAATGCCAGCCGACCAAAAACTTAAGCAGTCTGTGAGCACCACTTGGTCGAACAACCGAAAATGATGAGACCAGACTGCCGATCCGAAAATAGCAGAAAGCTGTTCCCCCTGACTCGTGATTGTGCTGGCCGACGAATCAGTAGGAATGACACCACGTGGAAAAAACCCGTTCACCTAACACTGAACAATCGCCAAGACCTAATAGGTGGACAGAACATCATTAGGAACAGTCCAGCTAGCCGCGACCAGGTCATGTGGAAGGTTGACCCCGAATAGTCACTTACTGCGCTCCAGGTGGTTTCTCATCGGAGGTGGAGGTTGTTCTTCCTCCTAGATTATTGAAGTTTAACAAGCTTCCATGACTAAAACTTATCTCCCCTTTCTACAAGGATACTTGGTACAGGTTGATATCATCACTGACGAAATTCCTTCAGACGTTTTATGAAGCAGAAGAGATACATCGAGAGTGGTGCTCCGAACAATAATGCATCTTTTTCGTTCGCAACAAACCTAAGAGTATTGACACTCTTACGGCCAATTAATGGTTGTGGTATTTTTGGACCTTATGGCTGTCTTTGATTGGGTAACTCGTGACGTTCTGTGGAACTACCTTCCCAAGGGATTTCCAGAGGGAATACATGAGTGTGAAAATCACTGTATGCCCACTCGGTAAGCAGGGTGAGGGTTATGGACAACTGTCTCGGGTGTTCATCACTTCTTTTAATGTTCGTCCAAGAGTGATCGGCATTTTCATTCCTGTCCAATTTAGTCATGCACGACATTCTGGAAGGTGAGATTGCGGAATCCAGTGGATATGGCGTTGCCATTTACCCAACCTTCGTAACAGAAAGCGTTGAAAGGACGTCCGGTTGCAATTGAAACGAAGAGTATGTAATGGTTGTGTGTTGTGGTTTGTCCTATGGTTCGAAAATAGCTTGTTCCTGACAACGATGTCAATAGACTTGCTGTGCTTCATTGCTGTTGTCTACGACAACGTTGAGTGGGACAGTCGCGTGGGTACTGTTGTCGTTTGCCAGCGCCTGATTGAGAACGTTCAATGTACGCGATCAATTAGTTGTGTAAGCTTAACTGTACAGTCTGTGGTGGTTAAATCAGCTATTTCGTATGCCAGCCGACCTTCTGCCACATTAGGAAGCATATAGTGAGAACGTCAATAGTTTGCTGAAACCATGTGCTGGTCTAGAAACAACGGGACCACGAAATATGAATAATCTGACTTTATCACTGAGCAGAATGAGTAGTTATCGCTCGCATGGCCAGGGTCCTCGTGATCACTCAAATCATTGACTAGAAAAGCCATCCGACATAGCAGCATGTCGAGATCCATGATGTATTTGCATTCATAACATTTCTAGTTCTTCTACTTGGACGTATTTAACTCGTTTTATCCTTCCTGATGATTTGTTTTATTCGAGTTTATTCCTGTCACTGTTGCCGTGATTGGCAGCTTGAGCCACAGTACCTTTTGGTTAAGCTCATGGTTGTTATGAATGAGTGAAACGAATGATGACAATTCCCTTGTAAGTAATCTATCAACGGTCTCGAGCGGCCTATCGGTAGCAGCAAGAGGAGAGTCAGAACCAAAAGTGCTTTGTAACAACACTGTGCTTAAAATAATAGAGATTATTATCAAAACAATTATTCACCTAACAGTGAATTTGTAAACTGAAACGCGAACAAGTAACGGATGAACCCGCTTGTTGCAACCTCGTTTTTATTTGTCCCATCGTGGTAGGTGACGACAGAATATATGTACGGCTACCTCAATAGAACGGTAACAGAGGTTTTACACCAATATTAAAATTGCCCCAAGACCTTGTTTAAAAACAGAGTATCAACAAAAACAGGATACTGCGATAAGTTCATTTTGAGGGCCACTATTACGGGCAAATGTCAGATGGCTGCACTAATTGGGGCATTTTCATTCCCAGGGGATGTAATTGTGCGAAAAACTCGTCTTCGGTTAAAGTCGAGCCGGCGATAAAAGCCATACGGATCTACACTGCATGAGCTCTGCCACCATCGAGATATGCGGTTCTTATCGTCAGATCGAATTTATCATGAACCTAGACTTTCCAGAATCCGACACCTAAATCAATCTCATTAGGACTAGCTATCAAAGACATAAAGACTTTAAAGACAATAACACGCGTGAGTATCTCTTGGCTAGCACTCAATTTGAACCCTGGCAATATCACATGCAATCGGTCGTGAAGAGATCGCTTTTGGAAAGTTAAAATATGCTTAGATCAAACGATAGAAACATAAAAAATTAGGTTTAAAATGGGCAATACACCAGAAACGTGACTGAAAGATAAGGTTGGACGGAAAAACACCGAATAGTGAAATTGTCAGCACATCAGTGTACAGTAACGGTGCTTAGCTAAAAAAAATCACCCGGTCGCGGGATTGAGTCCGATTGCCGTGAATGTTCCCGGCTGTTTTGGAACCGATTAATAGCACCTAGCACATATGTGGCTTTATGTGCCACATGTCTCCCTCTCTTTCTAGATAACAGCTTTCCTGGATAAGGGCACCGCACAACACGACCATCTGAGAGCATTAATTTTTGAAACAGAACAACGGGTAAACAAAAAGCAGTCACATTCGGCACATATGAACGCAGTGAAAAACCGTGATTCAGAAACAACATCAAAAAAGTAAACAAAACAGTCTGCATTAAGGTTGAGTTCAATTGTTATCATGATGTGATCATTCCCGAACGAACTATCATCAAACACCATTCGCACGTAGTTAGTGAGATCTGTCGGGCGTTCTGTAGACAAAAAAAAACAGTTGGTCGCTAAGTAATCGCATAACTATCTTGTAACTGTTCATAACAAGGCTACATAACTATACAAAATAAGTACTGAGGAACCTAGACAGCGACTATTGTATACTGCACTGTCCGGTTCGTCAGGTTTATTCAGTTGACTAAATCCCGCATCGTAAACCTGCAACATATTGTTCCATGTAATATCAGTACTAGTTGATTTTTATGTCCTAGTGATCAGTTTTCGATATGAAAAATTGAGACACATTTAAGACGGCGAAACGTTTATTCTTCTCTGATCTACCACGCAAGTACCATCAACCAATTTTTTCAACTATTTGTGTCACAACCGTGAAGTTCTGTGTTGTATAATCCTTTGACCACGGTTTGTCTTCTTAAAAGGTGAAGATTAGGCCAAATTTAAGAGGAAAATTACGGTACTCTATGCTTCAAGTTGACAGAAATCAGCGGTCCATAACGAACGAACTACATATGGATCGTCCAGTGTTGTTATTGTTGACGATGTTGTTGGTACGATAACGTTGAATAATAATGTCAAAAAACATCACAGTTCGCTACGATTAGCCTTAGAACGGAATGCAGCACATACTACAATTCACCCAACATTAAGACACAGAAACCAGTTTGTTTGCCAGTGGCTCCGCCTTCCTAAAGACACACCAATCAGCTACATCCACACTCCCAATTCGTTTGGGTGGTCTGGGCATCCCGAGTTTGTCCACCACTATTCCCATCTCGCGCAAATCTCGAGTGGAGAGACTTCTCTCCAGTCAGTGTCCAGTTTTGCGGAATGTGGTCAAAGATATTCGTTTGGCCCTATCTTGAGGGAGGTGAACGTCCCGGTACGCGTACAGGGTGTAGTGGTGACGAACAAGGAGGAAGCCCACGCGGCGTGGATGGATAAACTCTATCATTCGCTAGACGGCCGTGGTCTTCAGGAAGTGTCACGCTCTCCACTCTCTAATCGTTGGCTGTTCAATCCAGACCGCATCTTCCCCAGAATCTTTATTCGTGCCATCCAGCTCAGATGTAGTCTCTTGCGGACCAAAGTCCGAAATTCACGAGGTGGCCGAAGTGACCACTCAGTTCTCTGCCGTGGCAACTGCGGTCAACCAGAAAGCCTTGCTCATATTCTGCAATCATGCTGGATCACTCCATGACGTGCGTTGTGCCCGGTACAACCTGCAGGGCCAAAGACCTGGCGAAACGACTGCGCAACTTGGGCTATACAGTCTTCGAGGAGTTGCGAGTACCAACGACGAGCTCGTTCATCAAACCCGATGTGATCGCGGTTCGTGACGGCGCTGCTGTGGTGCTTGACGTCAGTATAGTGGATGACTACCGAAGCCAACTTGCCTGGACGGACAAGGTCGCGAAGTACAGAACCGATTCTCATAATGCCGCCATTCAATCGGTCCTCCATACTTTGGGCTGTGATGTGAACTCTGTCTTCTCACTTCACCTGTGATCATTTCTTTTCGCGGTATTATATTTCCACCCTCATGTAGCGCCATTCTTCGACTGGGACTGCCTTCTTACGCAGTCACGGATTTATGTCTACTGACTGTTCTAGGTTCCCTGAAAACCTACGACACATTTATGCGGGGAACCTGGCGTTAACTGTTGCCACCTCTCTGACAGTTGTCTCATTATGAAGGACATTTTTCTGTCCCGATGCGTGAGCCTTGACTGTGATAGCACCCCTGTGCCCTGAAGAGCTTTTGATTTTGTGAGACTGACCGTTTACCTTTTCTTTTTTAAATCATTTTTTGTATAATTTTTTCTATTAAGATCCGTTTGTCTCGTACCACACAAGTAACTTTTCATTTGATGACTGAACTATTAACGCTTGCTACTCTTGTGAGAGGACTCGTCAACTGTTCAGTGTTGCTAACTATGCAGCGTCCCACATTTGACAGACAGCTTGTTTTCACATTCACCTTCTTATACATCTGTTGCTTAATTCTGGTGTCACCGTTTGATTTTCCCTTGCACGAAGATGTGTATACTGCCCTTCAAAATAAACGATATAAGAAACCAGGTTTGACATTGAAAACAGAACTAATTATGTTTTCGACGTCAAATCTGGTTTTTGTATCTTAAATTTTAGTAAGAATTTAGGCTAACTTTACGAAATGCAGTGAGAATCTTTAAATAAAAAAACAATGGAGATCAGAAGTGACATTCAAACAATGAAGCTCGAACAGTTTTTAAATTACTCAACGATAGCAACGACAATTATGAAATTGGAAGTTTCGGGTACACGTTAGAGCTCCTATGTGGCATAAGGCGAGTATATACCATATGCTCACGTACGACTTAATCATCTATCCAAAAGTACAATCCATAGGCTGTAGCTATCTTTTCAAAACGAGTAACAGTTACGTTCGCTAGCGGATAAGCAAGAGAATGAAAAGTACCTGAAAAGTCGACAGCCAATCCAGTAGAGACCGGACCAACGTATCCCTCAGAACATCTTCATTTGAAAGAGCTGTAAACAGGTGAATAAAGAGCTCTCAATGGAAAGAAGAGATGAAATGAGAAACACAGACACCATCTAAAGCACATAGTAACAGTATATCAGGATAATCGTCTGTGTGCGACCTCAACAAAAAGAGCAAAATAGGACCGATAAAACTGAACTTTTGCGATAACTAATATGGAGACAAGGCAGGATAAAATAAATCGGCGAAGCACGGTATCAACAACGCGTGTATACCTCTGAGCAGCACGATGGACTTCGTGATAAGACGTAGCGTAGCGTAAGTAGTAAACCAACCAGGTGCCTCTTCCTCATCACATGTAGCTTGCACAATCTTATCCGGATGGGACAAAGACAGCGTTGCGTGTTTGATTGTTTGTGCGGCAATATCCACGAGCCTCTCCTTAAAGCTAAGGGAGCAGAATAGTAAAAACAAGTGTAGAAAAACATTTTTTTTAAAATAGGGTTCAAAGATCAGTTATGACTTCATCGTTTCTAATTAAGCCATCTTATAGCTAGACTCATGCCAACTGATCGCCAGGTTCTTACACTTGTTTTATAAAACAGTCCTTACAACAATAAAACACACGTAGTAGGTTTTAAAAGTGCTTCTCGGAACTCGACGCTTTGGCTACAAAATGACGGAAAGTTACGCAGACACAGATATAATCAATCAAAGTAACCAGGGTTAAACTGCCAAATTTGATTTTGAATAGTACGTACAGAACTATCCCCGCTACAAGTTACTCTCACAATACATCACTTCTAGTTGGAACGACTGAAGTTCTGTTGAAAATCCTACCACACGGAACAACACCCATTGAGTGTCAAAAAGGAAGACAAAAGACGATCCGGTCAAGCAGATTCATTTTTCAAGAGCGGTCATTTTAATTCGCTTCCCATTCAGCTTCTCGGTAACATGATACGTGTCGCGGAATAGTAAAAACTGTACAACAGCGTCGGTTTGTCACTCGAAGATAAGGAGACGTTAACTTAAGTGAACTTAGAAACTTGGACATACGGCAAACACGTGGAAGGAGGTGACGCAGTCATTAACATGGCATAAGGTGTTCAATTCATAGAGCACACAATCACGATGAGTGGGAGAGAGAAACTGGATTGAATGATTTCACTTTCAGCGGAAAAGCTGGAAGTGATCACTTAAGTGAACGGCGTTGAAAGAGCAGTTGACGCTGGAAGTACAAATGTCTAGTTAGCATCATTAATACATGGCCTAACCATCCAAGTCTATGCAAAATTAACGGGGGAAAACGACACACTACCAAAGTTCCGCTTCCTAACCTCCTCGTTGCTTACTCGCTGGTGCCACCCGATACGAGCGATCGAACGCAGACATCGGTGGTCAAATACCTGAAGACGGTTCACGTTTCATACTATAAGCGGCCAATTTTTGGAGCTGTAAAGTAGCACAACCAGCACAGATGCGATACATACGCAACCTTTAAGTTTCGGAGTAACGCCTATACGCTACTAGAACTGCTCTAGACTGGGGAACACTGTTCAACTTTTGAGGACGGGGATCACCACATCACTTTCTAGATATCTGTCGCCGTAAACGGAACAACCTCGAAAACATTAGTATCCAACATGAGAAAAAAATGAGCGATCAGGGTGGGCTGTAAAAGCAATATGCACTTCAAGGTTAAAAACCACACTTCGGGGCATTCAATGTTACGTGAAATGGCCGGTGGTACCGTCTGTACCACTCGAAAACTGACAACAAGCAACATCTGCGATTCGGCATACTCAAGAGGAACGATGCCGTCTACGACGCCCTCGTCGATCTGCTGAACTAAACTAAAGACTGACATCACTATACTAGCCGGGAGTTTGAGTGCTCGACCTGATCGTCTTTCTCTAGAGAAGAACCGCCAGGGAGATAGGTTTGGTGACCGGGCGCAGCGCATTGACAATTGCGAAAGACTGTGCGCATCACAAGGTTTCCATTTTTCGAGTGCAGCATTTCAACACAAGAAGAAACAGCGAAGACTTCCCTGTGCTTCTCAACCGTGAACACAGCTCGACCATATAGCATTCCGTTACACGTGGCACCATTCTGTTAAAAACTGACGTGCATTTAGGACCAACCACTCCACTTACATAGAGCAAAGATAACGGTATACTCCCATCGCCTAAAAGTCTGTCTAGTTGTGACCACAGCATAACCAGCGGCCGTTTTCGATCAAGATTACACTATAATTGATAGCATTCTCGTGCTTCTCGCGCGCCCAGGCCAATCGCGACCACTTGACAGATGGGCTGAACATTTTGAAGAACAGTTCAGCTGGCCTCAACCAGATCATGTGGACGACGGGACCCGAATGGTCAGTTATTGCGTTCCAGACGGCCCTCCGTCGGAAGCAGAAGTGGTCCTGGAGCTCAAGTTATTGAAGCGTAATAAGGCTCCTGGACCAGACCTCTCTCTCTTCTCTTTTCAAGGATGGTGGAGAGAGGTTGATATCAGAACTGACAAAACTCCTTCCAGACGATTTGGGAACTAAACGTGGTACCTCGTAAGTGATGCATATCAACCGCAATTCCCGTTTTCAAAAAGGGAGCCTGGTGTCTAGGTGATAATCCCAACGACATCAGTTTGGTATCTGTTGCGTTCCAAGTTACTCACTGGCCTCATTTTACGTCGGCTCACTAAACCCAGAGAAAGCCAGATACGTGAAGAACAGGCAGGATTCCGATCCGGTCGAGGGTGCGTTGACCACATTTTTACCTTGCGACGGATCTTGGAACATCGGCACTCTTATAGGCAGCCGACGGTCTTGGTCTTTTTGGACCTGAAGCTGCTTTCGATTCAGTTGCTCGTAACGTTCTCTGGAACTGTCTTCTTCGCAAGGGAGTACCAGGGAAATACGTGAATCTGTTGAGATCACTCTGCAAGCAGGGTGAGGGTTTATGGACAGCTGTCTCGGGCGTTCATCACTTCTAGTGGTGTTCGTCAAGGGTGTCCGATTTCCCCCTTCCTGTTCAATTTTGTCATGGACGACATTCTGGAGGGTGCCTTGAGGAGTCCAGTGAACTTGGTGTTGAGCTTCTTCCTGGCGCTCGGTTGACCGATCTGGAGTATGCGGACGACATTGTCTTACTTAGCCCCTCTGCCGAAGACATGCAGACCATGCTGAACAAGGTGAGTGACCGGGCTGGTTTGTATGGAATGCGCTTCGCACCTTCAAAGTGCAAAGTGTTACTTCAAGACTGGGGCATTTCCACTCCTACTTTCTTTATTGCAGGTAATCCGCTTGAGACTGTGGACAGTTTCACCTACTTGGGTAGCATTATCTCGTCAGCTTGTAATATTGCTGATGAGATATCAACGAGGATAGCAAAGGCACGAGTTGCCTTTGCCAACCTGCGTCATCTGTGGCGTCGAAAAGACGTTCGATTGTCGCTGAAAGGAAGAGTATATAATGCTTGTGTACGTTCTGTTTTGCTCTATGGTTCGGAAACGTGGCCTGTTCGCAAGGAAGATATCAACAGACTTGCTGTATTTGACCATCGTTGTCTCCGCCAAATTGCACAGTCTGCGATGGTTAGGTCACGTACTCCGTATGCCAGCTGATCGTTTACCGTACCGGGCATTATATACTGAGACCACCAACAGTTGGGTGAAACCACGTGGTGGTCAAGCGACAACGTGGTCACGAAATATGAGAACCCTGACTGCTCCACTGAGTAAAGTGGGTAGGTGTCGCCTGCCTGGATGGGGTCCTCGTGATCACTCAAACCGCTGGTTGGAGACACTTCGAAATGGTGGTGTACCGCAGTCAATCGCGTATCTGCATCAAAAAACCACTTACAGTTCTGCAGTTCAATATTATTAGTAACATTATTAACAGTATTACAACTGTATAATCTTTTCAACAACATTTCTTCTCAAAGAGTATTTCACGTCACTGGTGAGGTGAGCGGCGACCCGAGCCACAATACATTCTGATCAGCCTCATGGTTATGATGATGATGAGTCCTACACCAGGCAGGAGGTCCATATCAACACTGTATAACTGCCATAGATACTCCGCCACTAATTGTGTCTACAGCAAGTAAACAAAAATGGTGAAATCAAAAGCCTGACGTATGCAAGAATTGAAAGCGTTCACACTGGACTAGAGCCTGGAATGAACTATAAGTACAAAACACCAACGGTATGTTCTTATACTTGTTCGGTGCACTCATGTGTTTCACTGAACCTAGTATAATACGCCGGTTGATAAATGGAACGGACACCTACAGAGAGGAATAACAGCCACTGATTGACGGCGAAAAGCAAGAATCTGCTTCTGAAATTGACGAAAAGAGACATTTCAATAAAACGTCCTCGTTGAAGACGGAAACCTGTCCGTTCTTCTAAGAAAAAGGCGACTTGGACGACGGCGTCGCTGCGATCAGATGGAACATAAGTAGACGCATTAAAAAGACGCCTGAAGGTTTCATGTCTACAGCTGGTTTTAACAGAACACGTCAAGTGGACGGCACACAATCCACCATTAACGGTAATCCAATCCAACAATGCGGTCGTTACCGCTGCATTGAGGAATATACCAACTACAGCCAGATCGGTAGTGACGACCACGGAATCACCCAAGATATACAACCAAAATCGAGTTGACAGAATGGGTGGTATCAGTCGCATACGTGGACCACCGTCCTGGAGTGTAGTTTCTGAAATACAACAAACATCGATTTTAAATTAACATAACATCGGAACAAGGGCGTCCTGTTGACTCATCAGTCACAGATTGTGAACTAAGGAAAATTCCTTTGACGACTCGCACTTTAGAGCTAAATAAGGGACGAGGTACACCATAAACTTAGCAGTAAGACGTGGGACTTACTGGGGTAGTTTTACTGTGATTAGCTGAATCTGTTGGGAGATCTGTAGAACAGTTACCAGAAGTGGGTGTAGGGAGAACTGAGTTGGATAGGACAGTGAAGGAGGGTCAGCAGTAGCATGCTTCCGCCTACACACCCTGATGTGTGCTGCGGATACGGCAGCCCGGTTTACACCGCAAAAGTGCCTAAGTATTATGGAATTATTTGTGTTGTGAAGATTTACGGATCGAGACACTGCCGGGACATCTGAGTCGAGAGAGAATAAAGTACAGGGTTCTCGAGCAAAACCGTAGACTCGAAAGCCTTCACTGTCTGGCGGCGATTGGGTAGCGGTGTACTGGAACTGGTACAGAAAAAGTGCAGCTATGTAAACGACTCCTAACCTGGAGGACCAAAGGACTGTGGTGAGACTTGACTAATGTAGGTTTAGTGACATCATGAGCTCCGTATCAGCCGTAGTGAACATGGGGAAAACCTAAGAAGGTCTATTGAAATATATCGACAAACATTGAAGGTTATCACATTTGTCGAATGAATCATCACACAAGGACGTAGTAGGCAATAACAGTGTATGCAGGCGACTGAACGAACACGAGGCACATTGTCTGAATCGTCAGCCTAGCGCACATGCGAACTGTTTGTGTTACAC
Organism: Paragonimus kellicotti; assembly: GCA_014220965.1. Lineage (NCBI taxonomy): Eukaryota > Metazoa > Platyhelminthes > Trematoda > Plagiorchiida > Troglotrematidae > Paragonimus > Paragonimus kellicotti. Next base: position 116,727 of record LOND01000026.1, read on the forward strand.
TGCGATCACACTGGATATATGGCAGGAATCACTAGTCCATTTGAGGTTGTTGGTGTACGCGCGTGTTTCATGTATATCGTGCGAGCGTAACAAGTGAACTGGCAACTGACAAGAATATTACTAGTATTCGTGTACCGAAGTCCATGATTTTCGTCTAAGAATTAAAGTTAATGAAAACCCGGACCATTACGGAGACGCCAAAGTAAAGCAGTGATACAAAATGAGTGACTGTCCCACACCCTTGTAATGTGTGCATACCTTTGGCACGTGTAGCTTATTAGCAGATGATAAATTATATCCGGTGAAATGTACGCTATTCTTGATCGAGAGACGTCGTTGCCAATTTAGGCAGAATGACTCCGTCTGTTGTAAATCCTTAATTGATTCACACCGGCTATGAGCCTGACAAAGTACTGTGGCTCGGGCCGTCGCACACCGCAACGGTGACGCAGAATAACCCAGACTTAAAAAAGTGCCAAAGATAAAATGAAGTAAAACAAGGCCAAGCAGAAGAACCGGAAGTGATGTTAACACAAACAGGTCGCTGACTATGGCAGTTTGCCATCTCGGATAGCGTCCATAACTATGTCGTTGCTTGGCTACGACGTGGTTGTACCCAACAGTTGGTGGTCTGACTATGTAGTGCCCGGGGCACATAACGGTTAGATGGCATGTGGAGTACGCGACCTAACCACCGCAGACTGTGCAACTTGGTTAGATGACCGAGTGACTGCGTAACCCGAACGATTTGAAATACGATCTAGCAAACGTGCGCGTTGCTCATCCGACTTCACGTAGGCCAACTGACACAGGCAGCAACGGACAAACATAACAAGGCTATTGATAACTTTGTCATGGACAAGTTGTGTTTCCAAATCACGCAGCAAACATGATCACAAGCAGGTGTTGCACACAGTGTCATTTAGAGGATCTGTCCGGTTATAAAGAGCCCGATAGGTCCAACACTACACTTGCTGTACGTACAGTAGACAGTATATAAAACAAATGTACGATAAGCGTTTGGCTTCTGATGTTCAGACGAAGGTAATGGTTCATTTTTTGTGCTGGTGCGGTACTTCTGAGTCGTCACGATCGAGAAGAGAGTTTGACTTGGAGATTCTACCTGAATTACTCGATACCGGAAGCTAATATGAAATGATGCTTCATTTAAAGCCAATGACTAACGCGTCAATTTACAATCCATGCGAAATAAATCTATCTATCTGGAATGCCCAGGGCATTCCTGTTCAAAATAGAACGGAAAGTAATCAGGATTTTCAAATAACCTCTGTGATAAAAACAGATGCGACGGACCACATCATCAGTTCTGGAACTAAAAGGAAGTCCGTGATCAATGAGTGAATTTTCTGTCAACGTTTGAATACATAGTTAATGTAAATCATGCACAGTTCTCCGGGAGATGTAAAGTCGGAGTACGCCAACTTCATTAGATGGGTAACCAGCGAGTTACCGACTCGCCCATAGACACAATTGGTTCAATTGTGTGAATAACATCACTGTCAATAGAAAACAATAAGTAAAGCTGTACTAATCCGTCATCATCATCATCATCATCATCATCATCATCATCATCATCATCATCATCATCATCATCATCATCATAGACAGCAATACATCAGTGGTTCACACTGATGCTTGACTGCAACGAGCCTGTCCGTGGGGCGTAGGTCGGAGAGTGGTTTGCAAAATAAACAGTTTCATCTGACGAATAAGCATTCGTGGGCAAAGAGTGATAGTATGACCAGAGAACGATGAATTCACAGTTGGCAGAAGAGTCTCCTAATGAATGTCCCCAAGTCAAACTGATAGCACTACAACGTAGCACATACCCCGTAAAAATAGGTTTCAAACCCCCTTAATGGAGATATATAGGTCACTCGCACAACGTGTTGTCCGGAAGGCGTACTCTTCGTATGATGTGAATGGGAAAAAACTGAAATTCCGTACACATCCACACACCACTTGGTGACCGACGTTGTGGAAGAGTCTAGCAAATTATGAAGGCGTTGAGTGCAGAAAACGGTTTTACCACGAAATGTGTCTATGTCAAAGAGCTCGTTCGTAATTTCAACAGGACAACGTTTCAAATCCTACAAATTTTCCTTTTCTGTTGATCCATTTGCCCCAGTGAGAAATTACGCGTTTTTGAAAGACTTATTGAATGGAAATCCAATAAAGCGAGCAGACCTGACAGGTTACCGATTTCAATGAAAGTCCATACATTTTATACAAATCCCCGGCACGATGATTCATGCAGTGTTCCTCACAAAGCAAAGCTACCGAAGGTTGGAAGACGGAAACATCACGTTACGCCAATGCTCATCGGTGACGTCAGTCGATTCCAGTGTGAACTGATCGAGAAATCCTGCTTGGGCAGTCAATCGGCTGGATCATTTGGTGGATTCCATATGACACAGTTGGTTGGGTGGGTAACTAGGTCCAAATGTGAAATTTCCAAGCTTCCAAGGTGGTTTCGCAACTCGGCTAGTAGAACACTTGCAGAGTATGGGTAGGCTGTACCTTTCGTCGATTCGAATCCAGCTGAAGTCCAGAATTTTCTCAACTGAGTCGTCTCTAAACTATGACATCCGCTAAACCACTTATTAGTAATATAACCTCTAAAAGGGCAAACTCGTCTGATTTTATGCACGCCGTAAGACTGGAGGTTTTCGGAAAAAACGAATGTTCGCGCGAATGGAAGCTCAAGTGAACTTCATGGACTCCAATGAATTCGTCTTTCGTCGCGCAAGCTCAACCCTTGATGGTCTCGCCGGTCTAGTTCGTTCCAATCCGTCATCGTCTGACAGAAAATATAGAGTTGTTCTAATTATTTCAAGTTGAACATCACCCACAATTGATCGCAGCTGTCGCATTCCCATAGACTTCCAGTCGGCCCCTTTCGAAAAGAAGCACTAGACTCGAGTTTCGCTCTCATTAGAGCTCGTCAGTAGTGCATATCCTTGCCACTGCCGGGACTAGAACTCCGGCCTTGCTTTCGTGAGGCAACCGTGTTTACCACTGCGCCATTGACCTCACATTAGGCACGACCGAATTATCATATGTGAACGCTCAACCACTTTCGCTTGTGAGTAATGATCAGGTTGCCCGGTTTTCGACCAGGAGGGGTAAAGCGTCCATATGAATTTATTCGTCACGGTTGCGCAACCGGATGCTAATGACCTAGATGATTGTCACTATCAAGAATCTCATCACCACTGATAAAGTCTTAGACATTCACTAGAGGATCCAAAAGAAAAATTTCTTACTAACGGAATGAGCAGAAACGAGTTAAATAAGCCTCCTCACCTATCTTTCGTTCATTAAATGACTCTCTGATTACGGATTTCCTCGAACCTTATTTTCAAACATACACCAAAGACACATATAACTTGCAGCTCGCGATGGAGGTCACAGACATCATGATGGTGCACCAAATACCAACGTGATACCGTAGCGTGACTGACACGAAACCCAACTTGCATCATGAACATCAGTTACACTTGCCAGTTTTTATGTTCGAACAACTGTACGACAGGCCAACAAGCAGTCTTTGTAAGCATTCTATAGACTATCGTCATCGCTATCTGTTGCCTGGCTAAAGAACGGTACTACAGTTTAAATTCCCGTCAGCCGAATTACAATGCGGACATGTCTGTGAATGTCTAGAGACTCTACGCTTCAATCTGTCAGACAAGCCAGTGGTGGAATTCGTCCAAACGAACACGCAGAGAAAGTGTTGCTGAACTGAATACAGGGTGACAACCGCCTTTATCGTATGGGACTTGAAGCTAATTATGTGCTAATCCATAACTTGCAACGATAAATGATACGCTATGCCAAACACCATTCAAATGAATATTCACCTTATTGATTGTGCCTAAGGACACCTCTTCTGCTCATTGGTCAGTTGAGGTTTATATACCCATGGAAACATGAGTGTTACCTAACGTAAATTTACTGAAGTTTCACAAGGCAGTTGCGTCAACTGAACTCTATTCGAGATGACGAGTCAAACTTGGTCAAAGGGCTGATGAGTTTGCCTCATTAATTACGTCAATGAGGGCGATTCGAATGACTTGAGTATATTTACCATCCGCATCTCCAAAAACAACTCACAAAGTTCATGTGCAAACCATGAACAAACCAGCCTAAACCCCGTCACGTCAAAGCCATTTGCAGCTATCGTAGTCCGCATAGTAAAAAAACGCGTGAGCAACACAACTGTTAGAAGCAAGCTGGGTTCCGCCCAGATCGTAGCTGCAATGAACACATCTTCACACGCAGGCGGAAGCCTGAACATTGCCATTCGTTTGAAAGGCCGACAAATATTGCCTTTTCAAACATCATGAGCCTTTGATTCAGTTGATGGAAATGCACTCTGGGACTGTTTACTAAAGAATTCTATGCTTAAGAAGTATGGAAGCATCCTGGAAGCAGAATTCAGGTCAGGTTAGCAGTTTGTAGCCACTCTGCAACACTTCGAGTGAAGTGTGAGAAACTGTCCAGTAGCAATTTTTTACTCGCCTTTGCAGAAGAAAAGCTCCGAGAGTGCGTTATGACACTCCGTCAATGTAAAGGGGTGAGAATGTTCAAAGGTACTGGAGTTCAAAGCTTAGATTAGTTACATTGCACTTTTCTAATCCCACAAAGTCCTAGATGGAGCAGAGGTTGTAATCCGTCAGTTGGATACAACCATTTTACTTTTTAAGTGCAAGGCGTTGCAAAAGTAATAGGTTCTTGTGTCAACACTCATCCTTCATTTTGAGATGGTGGAGATAACTGGGAGGGGTATTATTTCGCGAGCTACACTGAGGTCCGCGGAATATCTGATGAGACCACAAACCGTAGCACGGAAGATCAGACGATGTTTGCCAACTTACGCGACTTCTGCAGTTGGTACGGTTAATCTTCCTGTGAAAGGTCGAATGTTCCCCACAACTGTACGAGTACTCTCAGTGTACAGCTCCAAAGCCTATTTCAACCATACGCAGGACATTTGCAAGGTGTTTGGTCTCAACAATCGATGCCTCCGAAGCAACAGTGGCGTGCAGAGGGCAAACCCTGTCCGTAGTGAGGAAGTTCGACAACGTCTTCGAAAAGGACATGCTGTCAACCACTAGGTATAATAAGCTAGTCACACAGGTTTGGTGGCTTAGGTATGTTACATGAAAGTCAACTCAAAGCTTACCACGTCGTGTCTTGTTTGTGAGTATTCGGTTAAGCTGGAGACGGTAGTCTAGTGAAGCGAGTTCAGGGAATTAGAACTCTGACGATAACGTTTGTCGGAGATGGACATTCTCGGCTCCCCTGTCGGAGTCTGAAGGCTAAGGAACACATTTAGTTGAGTATGCCGCCTGAAATGATTAGGGACGGAATCCAATGGCGCTTGCGTTTCCAATTGTCGTGTTCCGGTCTATTTTTCTTCATCGATATCCTTTCTTCCACAACTCAAATCTAACCCGCATACTGTAGTACGTACGACAGCTTGTGTTAAACATGCACTGTCGCATTTCGTACAGATGTGTCGAGCGGCAAATAATAGGTGAAACACATACTTCAGTCGGAACAACTCTTGCAATTTCGAGCATGTACACAAATAAAACGCGTTGTACTCAGTACCCGGGGAAAACTCTTGGTACAAAGAAACGTCACGTGCAGGCGAAGTTGAAAATGACATGACGAGGATATAGGTGAGTAGGATTCAACAACTATTTCAGCATTACCACATCCTTGTCCCAGTTACTTTGAAAGACGGCAGAGCAAACAAGCTCATTTTCACGGCTCCATCATTTCGTATACATAGCACATACCACAATACTACGCGGCAACCGTAGATGAGGTTCAAAAGAAAAGCAATCGGTCTACAAGATCAAACGAACCAATGTCAAAAAGCAGTCATGGTGCTACTCGAGCAAAGGTTCGTGTCCAGAGAGTGAGGGATGAGTCTGAGTAGTTCCGAAGCCTAGAAGTAGCATCTCTGAAGGCGTAGAGAAGCGTTGTTCGGGAAATTTTCGATAGTCTCTGCTGTGACCAAAGTTCTATGTCCTTCTTCGGGTTATCATATGAATAATCGCCTTCAACTAGTGTGATACGGCACAAATGAAACGTTTAGCCAGATAACGGTACAATAAAAAATAGTTCGTTAAGTACGCATTACTTCAACAACTAGGCCTTCACTGCTTAATCAGAAACCTACGAGTTGCGACTGGTCATTAAGGGAGACGGGGACTGAGCACGGAGTAAAACCGTAAGACTGACTTAAGCAACTCACGTCAGGCGATGCCATAAGATATCCAGTAACCAACAGCTTTCATCACATCAGAAGTACGACTCACAAAATTGTTGAGTTCAAATCGGTGGTCATCAACCGCCTTGAGTAACGACCTAAATCAGCAAATTCTCATTATGCAACCTAGGACATTTAATATACCGAAAATGCCGACAAATATTCGAGTCTAATTTTTAACATCAACGTCGATAGTTAGCCAGTAAAAACATCAAATAAGTGGATTCACATTGTGTCATATCAGCTTCCCACCGCACTTGTCCCGTACAGAGCTACCCAAACGAAAGGGAACCATAACGGGCATCTGAGCGGCGCCAAGCAATTTCAATTCATTGAAAAATAACACTCGTCTTACAGGGGAACACATTAATCAACGTACCGACTGATCGACATTTCGAATTGATTGGCGGCGGTCGATCGCAACTTGGCTTACAGCAGCTTACATATGAGTTCTGATCAGCTGAACGTTCAGCATTCAGACTACTACTACTTCAATCAAATCTCATCACACCGCTCGATCACAATTCGGCTTTCGACAGCTTATGTGTGAGTTCTGATCAGCCAAACCTTCATCATTCAAAAAACTGCTCCAGTCCAAACTCACTACAATACTGACTAAACGGGTAATCCAGGCCGAAGGTGAATGCAATGGGATGATGAACGAGACTTGAGGGAGGAACATCATATCGTTGAGCAAAAAGTGATGAACGCGGAGCACAAGCTCACTTCGTACGCACTGGAAGCCTTCAAGTCCAAGCTAGATCAGGCCTGCAATCGAGTGTCCCCAGATCTAAATTAGATTTCATATGTTGTCGATTTTCCGCGTGTGTAAGTGCGCAGGATAAACCGGGTCGCCCTATCTGCTGCACATGGCAGGGTGGATAGGCGAAAATATGCTACTGCCAAACACTCACCCTCATACTGTTCCCCCAACCAGAATCCTCGAGCAGATAATGCTCACTCAAGTTTCAGTAACCCGAAGACCAACCTGAAACAGGCACGGGGACGCAAGACGCTGTGTTGGAGCATGGAATGTGCGCACGCTGCTGGATCGATGCGGCGCAACAGGGCGGCCAGAACGGCGCACTGCACTGATCGCGATGGAGTTGCGTCGCTATGGAATCGACATAGCAGCCTTGAGCGAGACAAGGCTTGCGGACCAAGGTAAGTTGCGGGAAGCAGGTGCTGGGTACACCTTCTACTGGATAGGTTACCCGGCAGACGGTGCTCGGGAGCATGGTGTCTGTTTCGCAGTCGCTGATCACATCAATGCTTTGATGATAGGCGAACCGCACGGCATCAGCCCTCGAATGTTGTCTATGCGCCTGCGACTCGGTCGAGGTAAGTGTGGTACATTTCTCAGTGTTTATGGTCCAACTATGTGTCACACTGATGATACAAAGGACCAGTTCTATGATCAGCTGTCCGTCACAATCCGGTCGACACCAGTGAGTGACCGACTGTTTGTTCTGGGTGACTTGAACGCTCGAGTCGGGCGCGACTCAGTAGCTTGGCCGGGAGTCCTCGGACCCTACGGCATTGGTTCAGTCAATGAGAACGGTGATCGTCTGCTCCACCTGTGTGCTACTCACGAGCTGGCTATCACGAACACCCGATTCCAGCTGGATGCGAGCGACATCACGACGTGGACTCATCCACGAAGTGGTCATCAACCATTTGCTTGACTACGTGATTGTGCGGCAGTGCGATATTCGTGAAGTACGTACCACGCGGGTGATGCGCGGCGATGAAAGCAGCACAAATCATAGACTG
>LOND01000026.1:125810-152332 GCA_014220965.1 Paragonimus kellicotti
GAACTACAGCAACTGACCACGGTTTTCGCGACCGCGACATCCAGGGTTGGATTGGATATTAACACAGGTAAGACATTTTCTACTTTCAGCCTGCTGTCTGTTCACCTTCACCCCAAATTCGCATCAATGGAGCCGTTGTCGATAGCTGCGCGGATTTTGCTACTTGGGTAGCAATTTGTCCACCGATCTGTCCGTGGACCGCGAGTTGAGAGCTCGTGTGGCAAAGGCTAGTGTTGCGTTCGGACGTCTTGAAAGACGTGTTTGGAAGAACCACAGCCTGAAGCCGAGCACTAAGCTCTTTGTCTACCGCTCAATGGTGCTGTCTATACTGCTGTACGGCAGTGAAACGTGGACATTGTATCAGCGGAACGTGCGCTATCTTAGCCGCTTTCATTTGCAATGTCTAAGACGCATCTTGGGTATTCGGTGGTCGGACATGATTCCGAACACTGAGGTATTGCGGCGAGCGGACATGAACGGGATGGAAGCCATGCTGATGCTGAATCAGCTTCGTTGGCTGGGTCACGTCCGTCGGATGGGCGATGACCGTATTCCGAAGCAGCTTCTGTATGGACAACTGAGATCAGGTAAGCGAAATCCTGGTGGTCAAAAGCGGAGATACCAGGATGCTGTGCAGGTGAGTCTTTCACGTTGTAAAATTGATTTCAGATGTTGGGAAGACTTAGCGTTGAACCGGACGGTCTGGAGGAATACGATTCGGACGAACGTCCGCGAGTTCAACGAGCAGTTATTACGCGGCCGAGAACGGAAGCGCGCGGTACGCAAAGGAACCATCGGTGCCATAGGTCGTGGTGACATGACTATATGGCGTTGCGATGTGTGCGGCCGTGAATGCGCTGGCCGCCTCGGATTAGTAGGTCACCAGCGTACTCATAGTGCACCGTCGGCGAAGAGACGACGAGTACGATAGGCTGAGGTAGGTCATGACAGTATATCTGTCAGCATCTCTGTTACTGATTGCATCGACCAAGAATATGGTCGTTTGGCTACTAATCCGCTTCTCCTTTCAGAAACCTGGGTGTCTGCGGTCTTCTACCCATTGTTATCTTCAGCTTTGTTGGTGTATTGTATGATGAATGGTTTGCCTGTTCTTTTCGTAGTCCAATCTGAATTTTGTTTCTTCATCCTCTCTAGAATGCACTAACATTCACTCGTATACTGAAATGCTTCTTGTATTACATTTTACATATCTTTCTTCTCAGTTTAGATCTTGTCATTGTAGTCTCTCTCTGTTTATTTTCCGAGAGATAAGGGTTTCCTTTTCCTGCTAGCCATTCAATTGGCTAACCAGCATTGGCCGGCTGGACACAAAGGCCTCACTCACACACCTACTGGTCTTATTCCTTCGGGTTTACACCGGATACGTGGTGTGTGAGTGGAACCACAAGTGGTGCAGCGCAAGCCACTTGGGGTGATGGTTTGAAGCGCAGGCGTCCTCTGGCTTCGGTCACTGTGACAGGCTAATCCGTTTCGGATGCCGCCAACCAGGTCGCCGAGACAATCGGTATGGAGAGTCAGAAACGTTCGCACTAGTTTAACGATAACAACGCGACTACTTCCGACTTGGTAAGATAGAAGAATGCAGCGTTTGTCGCACCCACAATTGATCCGGATAGTGAAGCCAAAAGAGCGACATTCCAGGAGTACTCGCCGTCAACTGGCCGAACGTGTTCGCGGAATCAAGGACGACTGGTGGAGGAAGCAAGGTGAGCGGATGCAGGACTACGCCGATCGCCGACAACACGAAAAGTTCTACGATCCGCTTAACACGAGTTTCGGTCCATCCATCCAGCCAACTAAAACAGTGATTGATGTGGACACCGGCTCTTCGTGAACGCAGCCAGAGGAGTCTGGCGTAAACACTTTGGTAGCCTGCTGAAACGTCCTACCACAATTGGTAGGGTGATCGTGAACAGTCTACCGCAACAAGCCGTCAAATCTTCATTAGCTCTGGCCCAGGATTTGATAGAGGTGTAGAGAACGAATAGACAACTACGCAATGGAAAGGATGCAGACGAGGGTGGATTTCTGGGCGAAATTTTACAAAATGACAGGCCAGGCATTGGAATGTGCTCCGCTTCAGCTAGTTCACTTCAAGTAGAAGCAGGAAGTAATGCCACAACACTTCAAGGATGTCCTCATCATAGCAAGCAATGCGTCAGCAGCTATCGTGGCATTAGTTTGCTGAGTTGCGCTGACAAGGTGCTCGCAAGAATCGTTCCGAGTCGACCGAATTCAAAAGTGTTGGAGATCAATGTTCCTGAGGAGCAATGCGGATTCCGGGCGAGTCGGAGTACGATCGACCTGGTGTTCGCTGCTCGACAAATTCAGGAGAAATGCCGGGAACGCAACCAGCCCCTGTATGCTCTCTTCGTGGATTTCACCAAGGCCTTTGATTCCGTGAGCCGCGAGGCGTTGTGGACGGTGCTTGGTAAGTTTGGATGTCCAGGTAAGTTCGTCAATTTGATTCGAATGTTGCATGTGGGTATGAGGGCGAAGGTACAGTCGTGTGGATCGACTTGTGATGATTTTGACATTGTCACTGGCGTGAAGCAGGGTTGTGCCCTAGCCCTAATCAAATTTGGCTTACACTTGAGTACCATACTAAAAAATTGTTTTTCAGGACTCTGGGAGGACGGCGTTGAGGTAGAGTACCGGACGGATGGGCGCCTGCTGAATATTCCGACGATTCGGCGCCCCAACCCGGTTACATACCTCAACGATGCGCATGCTTCTATTCGCAGATGACAGCGCGCTGTTCGCACACAGCGAGGACAAACTACAGCGACTGGCCACGGCTTTCGTGACCGCAACATCCAGATATGGATTGGATATCAACACAGGTAAGACATTTTCTTTCTTTCAGCCTTCTTCCGGGCGGAGGTGCTGTTCCTGCACCTGCGCCTGAAATTCGCATCAATGGAGATGTTGTCGACAGCTGCGCAGACTTCTGCTACTTGGGTAGCAATTTGTCCACAGATCTGTCCGCGGACCGCGAGTTACGAGCTCGTGTGGCGAAGGCTAGTGTGCTTTCGGACGTCTTGAAAGACGTGTCTTGGAAGAACCACAGCCTGAAGATGGTCACTAAGCTGTTGTCTACCGCTCAATGGTGCTGTCTATACTGCTGTACGGCAGTGAAACGTGGACATTGTATCAGCGGAACGTGCGCTATCTGAGCCGCTTTCATTTGCAATGTCTAAGACGCATCTTGGGTATTCGGTGGTCGGACATGATTCCGAACACTGATGTTACTGCAACAGGTGGACATGAACAGGATGGAAGCCATGCTGACGCTCAATCAGCTTCGTTGGCTAGGTCGCCTCCGTCGGAGGGGCAAGGACCGGATTCCTACGTAGCTGCTGTGTGGACAACTGCGACCGCCAATGCGCTGGCCGCCTGGGAATAGGTCACTAACGTACTCATAGTACACCGTCGGCCAAGATACAACAAGTACGTTAGGGTCAAGTAGGTTATATCAGTTATATCTTTTTTGTTTTGTTCTGTTCGCATCGACAAACGATCATCATCGTTTGGCAACCCACTCGCTCCTCTCTTCAGAAAGCTGGGTCATCCATGTTCTTCTACATTTCCTTCCCCTCAACCTTGTTGGTGTATTGTATGGTGGATGTTTTGTATGATTTTCAGTCCAAACTTGAGTTCCGTTTCTCCTCCATATCCCCTCTAGAATGCACTAGCATGTACTCGTATACTGAACTACCTTCTTGCATTACATTTTACACATTTTTCTTTTCAGTTTAGATCTTGTCATTGCAGTCTCTCTCTCTGTTTACTTTTCCGAGAGATAAGGGTTTCCTTTTCGTGCTAGCCATTCAATTGGCTAACCAGCATTGGCCGGCTGGACACAAAGGCCTCACTCACACACCTACTGGTCTTATTCCTTCGGGTTTACACCGGATACGTGGTGTGTGGGTGGAACCACAAGTGGTGCAGCGCAAGTCCACTTGTGGCGATGATTGAGCGCAGGCGTCCTTCAGTTCCGATCACTCCTGTCACAGGCTAATCCGAACGAGGGGCGCCAACCAATCGGATCGTGAACGCGAGCGGCGACGACTGCTTAATTTTCCCTCGACCAAGCAGGCTGAGTTTAGTCGATATTGGTCAACCGGCAAATGAAAACTCAGTAAATTTTTATTTTCGAGTGAAACTACTGAGATCACGATACCCAAAAAACATGTCCACAAAACTATTCGCTCTTTGAGATGAGTCCAAAAAAAGACGAGAAACAATTTGTGGCCGAGCGGTAGAAAGTGACCGAATGAACCTACTGTGAACCAAAATCGGATTAACCACGATGAACCGGCAAACCTGACAAACACATACCATAATAATTAATCATTTTTGTTTTTGTATTTCCAGTTATACACTCAGCAACACGTAAAACCTACATAAGCAAATACCGTCAGCCGGGAACAGAAAAAATACATTCTTCTGGGTGACTGATTCAACAGCGGTGAAGCTGACAAGCAAAAAATAACAGTGATGCAAACTGACCTGAAACAAAGCTGCAAATCCGAGTTAAAAGCACCCCACAGGCGACTCAATCGAAACCACACATCTCGAACGATGCGCGCTGAGTGACGCATGGAGTCTGGTAAACGCAGATCGTCGAAGAACAGTTTCCAAGAAGTGGGATCCACTTGACGCAGTTGGCCACTGAGGTATCTTTCAATCTTAAAGGAAAACAAACGGTGCGAACAGACCGGAAATAAGTATTTTATTATAAAAGGGACTGGAGGGTAGGCCTAAAGGTATCGTGGCAGTCGATTATCACCACCTAACTTACACGTAGCCATGAAGGTACGATCAGCTTTGAGCAGTACCAATAGGTATTATGGTAAGGGCTGAATTCGACCAGGACACCAGACCACGAAATGGCAGATCGTTAGATGAGCACAAAATGTATGCAAAACAAAAATTGAGCAAACACACTGAAAACCCGTGTGGGAAAAAGCCAGCAAACCTAAGGATATGAGTATCAAGCTGACTACAACAGTGTCGTGTTCCAAATTGATTATGACAGTAATCGATGTGACAAGTTATGCGACAAAGCCCTAGTTGATAAGACTGGTAAAATTTTCACACCCCGTTGCCACGTAATTGACGGACCACCTTAAAGCTTATTCTATTTGGTAGTAGCTAAATCAAGCCATCTACTGAGGCCATCCCGCCAGCTTTGAAAAATGCCCGTGAGAGGTCATGTAAGCGAGAAGCCCTATTGTATGAAAGGGCCGAAACGCAACAATGGATCCCAGTTTTCGTATCACATTGCAAGTTTGCGGTGGCAACAAAGTGGAAGCAAGAGGCCAGTCACATTGAACATCACTGTTTCACCCTGCCGTTTATCCTTGCAGACTTATTATAGATTAATGTGCCACTCGCTTCAATGATAGTTGCGCTAACAGACGGACCCATTGAGCCAGTAGCGCAGATGGGCTCGAATAGTCTGCTAGCATGCACCAAAATAAAAACGGTTTCTATCTCATTCATACCGTCAGTTAGCCAAGCATCACGACTACCAATCATGACACACTTGAGCATCCAATGGAGATACCTTCCAATTTTATTATGTGAACTGCCATGAGCAATATTCCGTTTGATATCTAATAACTCTATTAACATCACTGAGATCCGAAGTTGTTTAATCAATAAAAAACCCGGGCCGCCCAGTCTGATAGCAGAAAATGCTATTATTAATATATACTTACCGGCCAAACTTTTTCTTGCTGAGCAACAACTCTATCGCCTGAATCAAAGGCTTACCTGATGCTTAACAATAAAACGTTTATTAGGTTTCTATAGGAGTGTCGGTGTTTCAGCATCTGGTAAATGGAAAACTTGGGAAACGCAACCAAACCAGATAAACCTAGACATACTCTTCAGGAACGCGGTGTTCGCGTGCTAGTTTCGGCCCACGAAGCAGCTGGTAGCCGTGTTGATACATAAATCAGAATTCCAGCGTAATCAATATGTGGGACTTTCTCGAAAAGATGTTAGCTAAATCCCAGTCAGTAGGAATGAGGTCATTAACGCAAAGCCTCTGGAGCAATGTCATCAGTACCTTAACTAATGCTGGATGCAATCCCTGGGAACAGTTGCAGGTATCTCCTCCGGATTGAGCATTTGGTCAAGTTTTGATAATCTGATCTCAGCAAAAGCTTCCGCTTTAGTTGGCGAAGCCGAATAACACGGCGAATTTTAAAAGGCACAGCCAATGGTGATGGTGGCTAGATGATTAACTGTTTGGAGTGTTTAGCACAGTATTGTAGATATCGCTGCAAGTCGTGAAAAAGCTCGCCATTTACCTCATTCGTTCCAGGCTTTATGTTGCGGGTGGCTCGGATGACATTCGGAGGTTTTCCGAAACTACAGCAGTTTGTTTCGTCCAAATAGCGTGCTGTATCCACCAAGTTCCACGATCCTCTCAAGTAACGTTTTATAGTTCACAAGAGTAACCATGCGGGCTGGATTATACGCACTCTTAAACAGAGTACTTAGAGACATTGAGACGTTCAAGGGACTGCATAGAAACCAAGCATTTGAAAGCCGGGTAGGCCGTGATACCACACGAGATAGTGCCATATATATATATATATATATATATATATATATATATATATATATATATATATATATATATATATTATATACAGAACGTGTCCAACGCGCCTCTATATACTCTGTTAGAGTAACTGTTAGATCACAGGCCAGCACTTACTGATGGATGCTGGGAGTTTACAACCTACCCAATTTAGCTGTGTCTACTAAGGTTTGACGATGATGTGACATTCCACCGAGACGTAGAGTAAAATTGACATACACAATTGCGTTCTCGACGCTCACGTAGGTGTTCCGTGTAGATATGCGATACTTGAAACAATGGAGCCAGCGATAGCTGGTAGATGCGTAAATCCAGGATTGACCTAGAGACAGAAGTCGCCATGTGATATGCGGGAGTAAATAGAGTGTCGGAAATCGGTACTTGCTGAGAACGGACTATTATCGGCACAACGTTGTACAATACGTTCAATATCATTGTATCGAAGAGTGCCGTAAAAATAATGACCACCTCGAAAAGACTCATCAGTATTCAGCATGTCCACCTAAGTATTCAGGCTTCCAACGAACACTGCTGGGCTTTTCCAACGTGCATAACTTACCCCACTGATGAGTTGACAGTAAACTGTGAAGATGGAAAAAGCAGGAGGGTAATGAAATAAAAAACGACTCAACAGAGGTGCAGAAACTGTACAGCTTATGGTGGAGCGGTAGTCTACGATGACAGAGCGCAGTTCACTGTTAGCATGTCTGACGAAAATTGAAGGAGGCGTACAAAATAATTTCGTAAACATAAACGTTCACGTTTGCGTTGCGGACAGGAGCAAACAAGCTGACCCACACAGTGAGTTCTGACCATAAATTATATTTGTAACACAGTTGACTGAAGTCTAGCAGAGCACAAAGCACACATGAATCTGTACTGTTCTCATCGAACTCCTTACACACTTTAAAACTTATGTAAACGGGTAACTGATCCGGATAAGTGTCATTTATAGTTAACGTTTAAAGGGCAAAATCAGTGGTAAACAGAAGCAAATACACAGCGTAAATACACCAACTTCTGATAATCCATTCGAGCGGCTTTTCCTTTCAGGCCAAGAGATCAGGGTGCACGAAATATGGACTCACTCTTACTTCGAGCATCTCCATTTTATAACAGCAGTGGACGTAGTCGTTGATACATATAGGAAGTTGCGGACACCTGTTTGCCCATGGAAATGGCAGGTAGCACAGTTCTGGTGTCGATTTCTTCCAGTCATCCAAGTTAATGAGGTCCGCGTTCGAACGGTCGATATTCTGGTCAAGTGAAATCCGCGTTGAAGCGTAACTGAGAAGTGCATGATACAGAGATCCGTGCTCGAGCTGCGTAGCCCACGGGCTTGACAGCAATTGCTTACAAACCTAAGGAGAAACATAATAATAACGGCAATGTTCAATCCTCATGAGCTCAATTCCCGAACACCTATCAGTAATCGAAATACAGTTAAAAAGAGAAGTCGTAATCACGGGATTGTCAACTGAGGTAAACAGCAGAGATACTGTGTTCCTCCTCGAAATGGTCGATCAACTTGGACTTTATCCACCGGCGAAAATGAATGGGCATTCAGGTGTAACAACTCGGTCGTACCTGATGTGGGGTGAATGGTGCAGTCACCAACACGGTCATCCTGTGAAAAAACAGGCAGAGCTCAAGTCCCAATCGCAAGGAGAACACGTTTGAGTAATTCGCTTCGACGGCAGCAAAATTCTAAGTCAGATGCGTTTTCTCGAAAGATGTCGGTAGAGACGTCTACTTGAATGTGAACTCCACAATAAAATATGACTGGTGTGCCAATTAAAATTATCAATGCGTTGACAGACTTGATCGGAGTAACCATCAGAATTCCCATGAACATAACGGAAACGGATCATCTCATTTTAGGCCTGAGTCGTTCGTAACAACAAGCAACGAGGTGAAAGGAACAAAGCAATCCCTGTCGATGGTAATTAATGAACCTATACTCTATTAGTAGCCTCGGTCGCTCAGGAACGTACGACGAGAAACTGAAATGGACTTCATCGCCAGCTAATACAACCAGGTAACTGGGATGAACAGAGGAACTCCTACTTACTTAGAGGAAAAACGACGAAGAAACCGGTCGTGGAATGTCGTTTATGGTGACGGAATGTACCACGGATGTACCACGATGAAGTTGTGTGCTGAAACCAACTATGCAACTTAATGAGCAGTCACAAGAGGACGGCTTGTCGCGCGACAATCTAAGTAGATTCACAGAATCCCATAAACAAACGACGTTCGTTGTGACACTCGTCTGTTGTTAAGTTTCCAATACTTATACTAGGGTGAGCAGATTTAAACAGCGAGGTTAACCTTGTAAACAGATGTTTGTCTTTGGTAACGACAACCGCAAAATGTGCATACAAACAGACGGAATAACTGAACATGTTCCGAACCTTTGCTACAGCCATCGGCAATTACGGGGGTGAGAAAAACCTGTAAAAGATATAGTCTCACCGACAGAAGCGATTTGTTGTACCAAGCAGAGAAACTGATCGAATTCAGATCAAGACACGGTTCTCTCTGATTCTGTTCGACAGAAAGGCTGCCAAGTTCAGAAAGCCAATTCAGACTACACACAGTCAGCTGTTCCAATGCGGTAACGTCTTCGGTGAATGAAATCACATCAAGTGCGAAATGTAAACGACCACCGATCCAGTTGTTCAAAGAACCGAGAGCGAGTACAACACTATTTGTCAGCGAGTTTGCGGCTAGTACACGGGCAGGCGGTGGGACAGGGTCAGTGAAGATAGCAGTCGTTGCTTGGAACACGGCTTCAAGGGCTCGCTAAAAAAATAGGGGATTAAAAGGTTATCGACAATTTTTTTTAAAAAACAAACAGTGGAACCGGCTGAGAATTTCGAATTTAAGAACAATCACTCTAGTTTCATTCGACACAATACTGATATTCCAATGAAAACACATAAACATCGACAGCAATAAAAACGACGGACACTGATGGTTAACTGCTAAACAAACATGAGAAAAAAACAAAAGTTTAAACACAAAGACGGGGATGGACGAGGCACATCAAATGCGCCTTGGAACAGTAGACATACTGAGAGCTGATGTTAACAGATGCAGGATAACATGCGTACGCTTATGATTTAGAACGAAAAAATAACCCAGAACAAAATAACAGATGAACGTGCCGGGTGTTAGCATCAAAAGTGATAGGTCAGTATTCTAACCTGTTTGCCACGAATATCACAAAGATCGATTACCAATTCAAACGTGCGGAAAGCCCTCGGAACCAAATGAGGAGCATACGTATGAAAGCTGAAAACAGCGACGGATAAAGTGTGACTGAAATGCAAAGAAAGAGGAATAATAAGTAAATTGAAAACTGATAAACAAACCAAAGTACGGCGACCAAGTGATAGGCTTCGCGTAGCATTGTCAATCGAATCGGGAAGCAGTGAAGCAACAGAAATCCATCAGTCTGCAAAATAAACGAGATCATGCAGCATTAGAGGAAGAAAGTGAAAATAAAGACTATTACCTGATTAAGTTGGTCATTGTTACCGTTCTCATTAACAGCCACATTCAAAGCTATACGAGATTCCGAAGATCCGAAATGTTCTAATGTCAGTTCGAAATCCGCCTGATCATCCGATTCGTCGAAACGTTCCAGAGCAAGTACTGAATCTAAAGTCAGATATGCAACTTGTTTACACATAATTCGTAGGTCGAAACCATAGTTCGTAATTTTGAAAGAATATTCGAAAGAAAAACCGTGTGATCATTCCTAGATCAAAATCTCGTACAATTTGAACACACACGCACATAATGGACGTGACAATTATACACACAAAGATGGGTGTTTACGGCTTAATCCTCATTAAAGCTTTATGTTGAGCGGGATAATTGCAGGGAACCAAAAACTGTTTCTGAACACATGAAGATTAGCTGAAACGGTTGACTGATGATCCACCAGCAAATGACAAATTCTCGCATGGAACAGGACACTGAATACGTTTGTGACATCCACCTTGCGATCTGCCACGAGTAGGAGCTCAACAATTGAGGGAGACAGATTCAGGTCATTGGAAGCAGTTGGTGCAGTCAATGTAGCTATTTGGGCTGGAAAGCACCTTGTAAGTGTTTACTGCTTCGGGTGTCCAGAAAATGCAGCGCTTACCGCAACTACGCCAAAAATCGTACACTACGTGGGATGAGACTTGGTTACTCTGGATCCTCCAACTATCAAGACAAAGCAGCCAACTAATAAATCAGCCGGCTGACTGACTTCAACTCATGAGAAAGGGAGACGTAAAAGCTAAGAGAAGTAAGTTAAATACACCCTGCAACGCCAGTGATCGCGACCCCGTGGTTAAGTGGATAAGTGTCCGGACTAGCATTGTACAGGTGCCTAACAATTTGGCATATGATCACTAGTCGTGGGTCCGATTCCACTGAGTGTGAGGTGTTGATTAGACCTAACAAGGTCGATGCAAATGTCCACTATTCCCTTCGTTGGTTAGTGGGATCAGATGAATGTACCTAACAGTCTACAAGTTGCGAACGCACTCCAAAACAAGAAGGGAACAATGCTACACAGAATCCACTCTGTACGTCTCAGGCATAAGCAAAAATCAATCGTATCGCAGTTAGCTACATGTAGCGTCACACCGTTAAAAACCGACGTACCCCCTGGGGTAACCGCCTCGACACAGATCATGCTGTATTTGGTGCTTGTACCATAGTCATTGGCGAAGAGGTCATGCGTTCGAAAACGTAGCACAGCTAATTGCTTTCCAGCGAGGGTTTTGGGAACACGTATCCAGCGGTGCTGAAGACCAAGTAGGAGTAGAGAACCTAACGAACACTGGAAGCAAATCACAGTGATCGCAAAAGGGTTCTATGAAGAGGTATACGCTGGGGGACCATGGCAGTTGCAGCAGAGCTGGATGTAGATCACAACTATAAACATTAAAGGCAAGCGCCGTTCAGTTCGTTCAGGTATTGAACAGGAAGATTGCCGAAACTTTCAACGCAAATTGACCAAATGCTTGCACAAACACGTGAGGATTACCTGCTCGAACGATCAATATTTGGAAAAGGTTTGTTTATCGTCGCCTAGTCACGCCAACATGCCAGATGGATTGAGCACAGTGAGGAAAAGTTCAAACGATCCCAACCAAGTTGAACAAACAAGGGGAGTCAAATGGTCAGCTAAGTTCCATAGGGTCCCTTGTCGGGAGTAGAAGTGAGCATGGGGTTAGAGTTGTTAGAAAGCTACGAACTCAGATAACTATCTACTTCCCGTTTTCAACGAAGGTGAAGGTTTGAGAAACTGAATAACTACCTCACGCTTGCTGTCTAACAAAACTAAGATTGAATTGTTTCAGCCAGCATCTAGTTTATTACAGACAGTCTGCTTGAAACGATGAACGGTACTACATATTCGGGTGGCGCTACCTCGTCAGCTCGTTATAACGCTGAGGAAATGCCGGGGAAAATCGGAAGTGCCTGCTACCTATGCCAAAATGCGTCATATGTAGCATCATAGAAGATGTCTGGTTATCATTAAAAACGAAGAAGTGCCTATGGATAAGCCAATTTACCAATGGTTCGGAAACGCTACCTGTTCGAAACAAAGGTGTAAACAGAGCTGCAGATACTGACACCCGTCTTTGACAACTGGGCCACATCAAGTAGGATAATCGCGTGAACAATGCACCGGGTAGCAGCGAAAATACGTCATTAGTTAGTCAAGGAATAACAGTGAACACTGCAATGATTCGATCACGCGTTACGTACATAGGCGTAGCGTTAAAATCACCCGACAAAGTTCGAAGGCAGCAACGTCGGTTTGAAAAAAAAAAACAGATAAGTGGTCGGGCAACAAAATTGTCACAAAACACGGGCGATGACGGGGTCGTTAAGTAAAGCCATGATAGACAGTCCAGAGACGGACCGCTTCAACGTCGTCTTAGGATACATCAACACTGAACAGTTTTATTGTTTATGCTATTCGTCAAGTTCTTTGTCCTAAAGTGGGTTAATCAGATTACAGTTTGTAATACTACATGTGCTATTGATGGCAGCCAACAACAGACTATGATTTCCTTGACACTGACGTACATCTATAAATTCATTTTTCTTAT
Source organism: Paragonimus kellicotti (assembly GCA_014220965.1). Classification (NCBI taxonomy): domain Eukaryota; kingdom Metazoa; phylum Platyhelminthes; class Trematoda; order Plagiorchiida; family Troglotrematidae; genus Paragonimus; species Paragonimus kellicotti. Next base: position 138,579 of record LOND01000026.1, read on the forward strand.
ATCATGAACGCCCGCCCAATGCAGACAGTCAGAGGTTCTCCTATCATTATGTAAGAGATACGAATATAAATACAATTCCTAGGGCCATTGAAAATAACTAATTCCGAGTACTACGAATGCCAAACGAGTTCTTTTGTTCAGTCGCTACATTTGCACAGACTTAGATGGTTAGGTCATGTACTAAGGATGCCAGCTAGTCGTTTGCCACACCGAGCACTGTTTGCCGACGCTGCGGCCGACTGGCGCAAGGTGCGAGGTGGACAGATGATGACCTGGCGTAGACAAATGAAATCGTTCACGAAGGGGTTGGTCACTGTAGGTCGGGTTCGTCTCCCGGGCTGGGGCCCTCGCGACTCACAGAGTCGGTGGCTTGAGACGTTAGGTGAGATGGCGGCTAATCGAGCTCAGTGGCGTGAATGTTGTTTGGCCGAGTTGTCTGTGAAGTGAGTGCACTTAATGATGCGGGGCAGTGAAAGCCGTAAGGAAGCTGTCTTGCTGATGACGCCTTACTTTCACTTACAGCTCGGTTGTTTGTTTGCAAGGTGTAGGCACCTTGATGTTGTATGTTTGAATATAGACGTAGCTATTTTTAGTAGTTAGGTCCCCTTCCCCTCCCTTCTTTTTTCTTTCTCTTCCTATATAGGGTTTTTTTCCTTCGTGGTTGTGTGGCAGTTAAGCATCAGTGTGAACCACTGATGTATTGCTGTCTATGATGATGATGACGATGGGTATTACGAGTTGTCATCTCAACACCATCATCACATAAGTAGAGCTGAAGTATTTTATGAAAGTAGTGCAGAATGGCGAAATATTTCCTAAAACTGACACAACAAACATATGTACAGATTCCATTTGGGTCCGTTTCTACGGCGCTCGGCAAGATTAATACGCCTAGGGGAGTATTTATTAGGGTTCGGGTAAACCCAACCCAAATAATAGGGTTTCGCTACTAGAATTCTGATATCTCAAACTGTTACTGAGAGATAAATGCACGTATATCCACGTATGTTCACGCGGCCATAGAACCACTTATTTTTAGAATTACAGACAAGTATTTCTTGCAAACTCGCAGACTGTCTTGTAAATAAAAACACTGTCCTTGATTCTTGTAATTCGGAGTTCGGGGCAAATTAGAAGAGCTTCAATTCATTTTACTCGTTCAACATCGATATGGCTTCGGTATTTCTCTCGTTGAGTACCTAACTTTGTGACAAAAGCAAAGCCGTTGTTTACAGTTCAAATAGGGAAAATCTGGATACGGTCTCCTGCGATAGTTAATACGGTTTGTGAATAAAACGCCAGTTCCATTTCCATGTCTAAAATTACCTCATTGATCATCGATGCATCTAGTGTCATCATCAGCACCGTTTTGGAAATGTATATAGTGATTATTGAATTAAACAGAGCAATGGTATTCGCAAATGAAAGAGGCGTCAGCAGTATTCTGGATTGCCAGAAGACTGTTAAGCATTAGTTTGGTATCAAATTTAACGTTGGTAGAGATCATCAAGCTTGACAGTATTTATACGACCCACACAAATCTCCGGTGACGCTGATACAACGATGGAGTCCAGTCTTAGCGGGTTATGACAACAAAATAATTCATCCATTCGGTAACCGGAATCAGCAGGCAAAATTCTTGTCAAGATATTCCAGCTTTTCAGCTGATGAGGCTTGCATCTATGTCTCGCTAGCCTTTTCTACTTAGCCGACGGGACTTGATGACGAAAACTGGAAACGATCACAGTCCGGTTATTTCCGCAATGGCCAAGCATTGTTCATCTAGTAAACAGGAAAAACATCCAGTACTATTCAAAAACTGACGAGTTGTTAGTACAACCTAACAGTGTGCGCTGTGTCAGAGAGATCCACCGATCGTCCCACTATCTTTAACAAAGACTGAACCAGAGGATTTGCACAAAGGTCACTTGAGCGTGGAGAAAATGGTATCATCGGGTTGACAGATGTGTTGGTGGAAAGAGAAAAATTGGGATATTAAGAACATCGTAACGAACTACGATTCTTGTCCCCACAAGGTGGAAAGGAGATCTAAAGACCGGACAATAAGGTTAGATAGTTATTTACCATTAGCACGACCGAATTATCATATGTGAACGCTCAACCACTTTCGCTTGTGAGTAATGATCAGGTTGCCCGATCGCCTCGAGAGGAGACACAGTTACTGTCTTAACTCAAAACGACGACCATCGATTAAGGACTTCTCTCCAAGTTGAAATCACAGAAATCATTAACTTGTTGAGCGATATTTTGATTACTGATGAGTAGTAGGGGATTTTGGTTTTCACATAAATTGAAAATCACCCACAATTGATCGCAGCTGTCACATTCTTACAGACTTTCCAGTCGGTCCCTTTCGACAGTGAGGTCAATGGCGCAGTGATCAACACGGTTGCCTCATGAAAGCGTGGTCCGGAGTTCTAGTCCCGGCAGTGGCAAGGAGCTCTAATGAGAGCGAAACTCGAGTCTAGTGCTTCTTTTCGAAAGGGGCCGACTGGAAAGTCTATGGGAATGCGACAGCTGCGATCAATTGTGGGTGATGTTCAATCTATATGAAAACCAAAATCCCTTACTATTCATCAATTTACTTTCAACGTCATTTACCACGCAAGCATTCCGCAAACACTTCAGGCACCATACTCCATCGTGACGTAAAACAGAGTGCAATTTTGTTTCGGCTTCACAGCATTGCCATCCAAGGGTGCAGAAAGTATGGTGAAAACGCTCAAAAGTACAGGGATTTCTACTACTCTCAAAAAAAAGATGCAATAAATTGGTTGTTTTTCGAAAACCTTCTGCTTCATTACGGAAACGTAGCCAAATGCACAACGAAGGAGAGCCCAGCGATGCTATTCAAATCCAAACGCCAGAGCATCGCATCAGTATGCAGTGTGAACAAACTTTTGTGGAAACGATCTGCGAACAAGCCAGAGGACCCATTACTCGCAAGCTTGACAATAAAACGCCAGAATACAGTAACCTGCATGATGGTTCATCGGAGACACGACAAACCGATTCTGTTTTGAAGCAACGAAAGCAAAATAGTGGGCAAAGCAGAATGCCCCGTATCTGTACATGTACCAGCCGACGGACAGAGAAAAACAGCACGAATAGTATACGTGAATGCAGAGGCATATGGAGGGAGGAACGCTGTAGTGAATACGCATTTGAATCAGAACTTATCAAGACCCCGACACAACAGACAATCTAGCAGCGAATCAATCTAACTTCGCTTTGAGATAGATCAGGACGGAAGATGCAGTTTTACGGTTATGATTTCCGCTTTTCGACAAGTTCTATGTGGTGTACCAGTAAGAGATAGACTTCGATTCCTGTGATACTGACCAACACCTTCAAATCCGCGTTCTCGTATCATGAACAACCGCTCACTGCAAATGATCCGAGATCTTCTACTCATTATTTGCGTGCGAGGTTCGAAGTCGAGTACGATTCATACGACCACCTGGTTCCTAATATAACACAGTGTCACTTCAACATCATCACTAAAGACAGCAACACATCAACGGTTTATGCTGAGACTTAACTGTCATACAACAAAGAAGCAAAGAACAAGCCAAAGTCAAAACGAAACAAAGGAAAAGGAAGAGGCCTAATTACTAAAAAAAAATCATGCTTAGGCCCAAACATTTAACAAAAAAGTGCTCACAGTTAACAAATACGTTGAGTAGTGAGTGAAAAAAATGTCATCAGCAAGACAGCTTCCTTACGGCTTTCACTGCCCCGCGTCATTAAGTGCACTCACTTCACAGACAACTCGGCCAAACAACACACATTCACGCCACTGAGCTCGATTAGCCGCCATCTCACCTAACGTCTCAAGCCACCGACTCTGTGAGTCGCGAGGGCCCCAGCCCGGGAGACAAACCCGACCTACAGTGACTAAACCCGTCACGATCGGCTTTAGTTCACCACACCAGTCATCATCTGTCCACCTCGCACCTTACGCCAGTCGGCCGCAGCGTCGGCAAACAGTGTTCGGTGTGGCAGACGACTAGCTGGCATCCTTAGTACATGACCTAACCATCTAAGTCTGTGTAAATGTAAGGGTTGTGCAAACGGGCTCGTCCGACAATCTACCAAACACCCGCTTCCTAACCTCCTCGTTGCTTACTCGCTGGTGCCACCCGATACGAGCGATCGAACGCAGACATCGGTGGTCAAATACCTGAAGACGGTTCACGTTTCAATTCCGTGCAAACATGTTCCGCAGCAGCAAAGTAATGCAGTCCATATTGTCGCCTTGCATACGAGACCCCTAAGCCTCAGACAGACACTTCTCCGTCGCCACAGGTGTCCCAGATTGGCAAATAGCGCCATAGCCTAAGAAAAATACGCGCTTTCATTCTATTCCCTACACCTCCACTGTTGCCGCTGATTCAGCTACCCGAGTACACAAATCGGTCAACCTCCATGACTTCATTATCTAACATTAAATCTACGTAATCACAGCAATCTTGCAGAAGCACTTTGCATTTTGAGGCTGCAAAGCGCATTCCGAGCGCATTCTGAGCGTAAAATGGCTGCTGGCGCTGTCTATCCTGCGGGAAAACCGCCAACCGACAACACCTGAGCGTCGTCACAGTCAGTACCAGTCGGTCAGATAGGCAACCCACGTCAAGATTTTGTACGTGCCGTAGACAATCCTCTGATATTTCGTCTACAACAAAATTAAACAAAAAACATGAGGGGGACAATCATGAAGTACGTCATTTTTCGTGTGAAAACCGACATATGGTTCACTTCCGAAGTTTACTAAGATAAAGTATAAGAACAAAGAGCCCGCAATATAGTTACGATACACCCCAACGCTTAAGTGACCTGTTGACTGGATTGAACACACATTTGTAGTAGAGAAAAACGACCACTGTTGGCCAGCGGTACGCAAGAATCTGCGAGGAGTGAATATTTAAACAATAAATACTGGTTTAGAGGGATACTCTGTTCGCTTTTCTCTAACGTCGTATGCTTGGCTGGAAAGTTTGTCATCACTGAAATCGTTTGTCACGAAGGCCAGTCGATAAAGCAACCTACCACGGCCAATGGCGCGCCTGAACCTACAACACTGCTTCCATTTCATCCTGAGCCCCACACATACTTTGGAAAAAAGTTTGCCCATAGAATATTCCTTGTTACTGTTGTGGTGAACAGCGGTCTAAGTCAAGTAAAAAACGACGTTTTTGAACACAAAATTTCAATCGTTGCCCCAATAAGGTGAATTGCGTCCTTTGGACCAATATGGAAAGCTAATCGATGCGCGTAGTGGCTACAGGGAACAAGACAAAAAGTATGAACGTGCGTACCAGTAGTAATGAACAACACTGCATCAGTAGACATACCGTTAAGCACTGTTAACAAGAGTGAACAATGCGAGATGAACGTGTCCAAGTGATGACGCTCTAGCAACAAGGCGAGCTTTCTCATAGCGAATCCAACTGTGTTCAAATGACACGAGAACTGTGGTCGGCAAGCGATCAATAGAAGCCGATGAAAACACCATGACGCCAAGTCTGCTTGCAACAAAAGTAGACAACATATTAATAGTATTCACTATTGCAGGTAGATCTATCACAATCTCTGAACACAGAAGACTAACCGTTACGGTTACCTAACGATGAATTTATGGCCACAAAGCAACCTTAAAAGCCAATGCGAAGAAATTGAAAATAACTGTTATCACATTTAAACTAGAAGATTACATGCAAGAAGTCGAGTAGCACGTACTCTAGGTGTGAGGCAACCTGATGAGCACAATGAATGGAGCATCCCGGTAAATGAGGCGCCTATCAGCTACAAGTATCCTTTACAGTCAACACAATCAATCAACGCTTGCCGTCAGGCGAAAGTGAGCCATATGCGAACTGGCTAGTTTGGGCAGCACACGCAGAAATGAACACAAGAGGTGGCTGCAAGTTGGAACCATGATCGTATAAGTGGCAGTCAGGATGGCTAACAATGGACCGACTTAAAATAAAATTTTCAGCAAGTAATTGAAACATAACAACGAGAAAGTCAGGAGAAAGAAAACGTATTCAGCATTTGCGTGCAAATACTAAACAAATACGGAGATTTAACGTATGCTTCACAAAAACGTCTCAAAAAACAAGCACACATTGTAGTGAACTGACTTTTTTAAATTCACCGAACAGAACTGTTTTCGATAAATTCCCATCTCCCACTGGTCCAGTAATATAGAGTTAGGTTACTGTAAAGAAGTTGTTGACCAAAACCGAAACAAAGGACTAGGCGAATAGATGAATAAGAAAGACGATTTCATTGTGGTTATGGTCACAACCGAGAACATGTCTTCGATCACTGCTGATCGAATTAAGTAAATTAGACAGGACGCAACTGTTGCGTTGGTTGAGTGTACGTGCTAGACTATGGTAGTCCTAACGTGTAAGCAAGTTGTTTTTGAACGCGAGTCTGGATGGCGTAATCGGATTGCGGCCGCATCAGCTGTAAACAGGATGCACAACGTGCTCTTTTGGGATGCACCGATTGTGTCACGGTAGATATTTCAAAACATCCTTTTCCATGTCTACGTATTTGTCAAAGTCAATCAGGTGGGCCAAGATGAAAGAGCTGATGTTATTAGTTGTCTCTGAGCGGGATTGTTCACGAATTCTTTCCGATAAATGCGAGGTGGTGTGATTTATATACACCGAACCACAGGAACAAACAAACGGATAGTCAACGAATGAGTCAGCATGGTTCGGCTTATTAATTTTCAGACCAGGTGGTACCGCCCGTTTTGAATGAGATATCGCCATAGAAATTGTAGTATACTTAGTACCATTGAACGCTTCGGTTAGCTGGGGTGCTAACCGTCGGCGTGTTGCATTCATCATCATCATAGACAGCAATACATCAGTGGTTCACACTGATGCTTAACTGCCACACAACCACGAAGGAAAAAAAACCTATATAGGAAGAGAAGAAAAAAAGAAGGGAGGGGAAGGGGACCTAACTACTAAAAATAGCTACGTCTATATTCAAACATACAACATCAAGGCGCCTACACCTTGCAAACAAACAACCGAGCTGTAAGTGAAAGTAAGGCGTCATCAGCAAGACAGCTTCCTTACGGCTTTCACTGCCCCGCATCATTAAGTGCACTCACTTCACAGACAACTCGGCCAAACAACAACATTCACGCCACTGAGCTCGATTAGCCGCCATCTCACCTAACGTCTCAAGCCACCGACTCTGTGAGTCGCGAGGGCCCCAGCCCGGGAGACGAACCCGACCTACAGTGACCAACCCCTTCGTGAACGATTTCATTTGTCTACGCCAGGTCATCATCTGTCCACCTTGCGCCAGTCGGCCGCAGCGTCGGCAAACAGTGCTCGGTGTGGCAAACGACTAGCTGGCATCCTTAGTACATGACCTAACCATCTAAGTCTGTGCAAATGTAGCGACTGAACAAAGAACTCGTTTGACAATCAGTGCCAAACACCCGCTTCCTAACCTCCTCGTTGCTCACTCGCTGGTGCCACCCGATACGAGCGATTGAACGCAGACATCGGTGGTCAAATACCTGAAGACGGTTCACGTCCTCTACCCTGAGCGGCCACGTTTCGCTGCCGTAAAGTAATACAGCCCTCACTGTTGTCTGATATACGCGACCCTTAAGCTTCAGAGAAATACCTCTCTGTCGCCATAGGTGTCTCAGATTAGCGAACACCGCTTCTTAAAAAGGGAATTACTATCGAGTGACCCCAGCACGGAGGGATGGTCTCCGTCGTCCACACAAGTTGAACTGAGTCAATGCCTCTACTAACGCCTCTCCACCTTCTTTGAAAAGTGCCGGCACGAGATCATCTGGACCAGCAGCCCTATTACGATTGAGAGCCGAAAGGCAATTGCGAACCTCATGAAAGAGGAAACCGAAAAAGATGGGACGATATCAGTTGCTAACGCGTTCTTCAGGAGTCCACGCCGTTTCAAACAGACTGAAGACATTCGTTTGAAACACATGCATTTGAGCGCATTCGTCTGGCAAGGACTGGTTTCGTAATTATGCAAGCCGCTTAGAAAGCACACGGATGGATTGCCGTTAAGATCGATGCTCGACGTTAGTAGTTCTTTGTACAGCACTGCTGCACAATGATTTGTGGAGATAAATTGCAAAATGCAATCATTATCACAATCATTTTCAGCTTTGATCAGTATTCGTGTGTGCAATGGCCCGGGCAACCGCTGATCATGACAATTGTCCACGATGTCGCACAGTAATAAATAAATAACAAGGAAAAGCTACAGATAGAAAGCAAACCAACAGAAACAATTAGGTTTCATGGGAAAGAAGAATAGACAAGCTTCCGGATACAGTCTGCCACACAATACAATTTCAAAAGGTGTTTCGAACATGCAGTGTGAATAGGCACGAACTCCCAACCAGATAGACGACGCCTGCCAGCTTTGCCTAGCTGAGCGGTAAAGATTTCCACAACCTGCGACCATGTCATCGCCTGGCTGTTCTACGGCTTTTTCCAACTACCAGCAGTCATTGAATAATGCGCGCTGCGTTTTCGCCATCTCGTTTATCGGATACAAATTCGCACATTTCCAAAATAAGCGCCGATGAACTGTCACGTTTGACAGATATATGTGAATTCGTTTACTCCATCCCCAAACTCGATGTTCCCGTCACTTATCAATGGCCCTTAGCCGAAACAGTGTAATTTCTTTGTGAGATCGACCTATCAATAAGTGATCTGTCGCAATTATCATTATTATGTACTAGTATCATTCATTCTCAAACGGCGAATTTTGTCGCCAAACTGATAGTGTTGGTATGACCTCACTTGTTGGGCTAAACGCTGGCTGGCATATTCGTGAGTATGCTCGAAAATAACAAGTTGGACGAGATAATAATTAAAACCAGTGGTTATCAGAAGGATATTACTGACTGATACTTCTGTGTAGTACAGTGTAGTGTAGTGCGTTCGTTGTCTATGGTGCCGGTGTGCTGTGTTTCAGAACGGCTTGATGTTGCTGTTTTGTTGTTGTTGTTTTTTTTGCCTGATCTGATTCTGTGTATGTGCGATCGGTTTGTCTGTGCAACATTTTCCCTGTGTGAATGTACCGAATTTCTTGGGTTGTGACTGTCGAGCCTGTTCTAGGTTTTCGATGTGCATATGTGCGTGTGCGTCACCTGCTGCATTGCGGTACAGGCTTTTGAGCCAAAGGTTCTGGTTGAGGGCCCTAATCGCTCTCCTGTCTAGGTCTGGGCGTCCTGGCAGTATCCTAAGTCCACAAAAACTATGACTGTAAAGTTGTTGATGCATGAACTGAGAAAATTCGTCCCCATCGTTTGCATTCCCCATTTTCCCACTAACCTGACACTTGTTCCCACTACCTCACCCACCCCGTTTTGTTTTATTGAACTAATGTGTCATCAAGTGTCCTTGGCGCGAGTAGCCATTCTTGTCCTGGCTTACTGGCGTGACGGCTGACCTTTGACCTTGCTGGTCCTGTTGAGACACTGTTGATTTTGTTGGACGAGACTATCGTCGTGAACGATTGACGTACGGACTCTGCTTTACTTAATCATTGATTGCATTTCTTTAATAGTACGTAGAATGTGAGATCCAATCTTGTTTTTCATTTTTGCGGGATCGTTTTTTGGCACGCGTCACACCTACAACGGTCAGACGCGGGTCGTTACAATGACCATACAGAGAGAACTAAATGTACCATACTTGACATCGGCGTCGAGCGGGAATAAACCGGCCAGCACCTGCCTTGCTGCACACGACGGGTAGATAGGTGAAAAGTATGCTGCACCCGCCAAACACACCCTCATACTGTTCCCCCAACAAGAATCCTCGAGCAGATAATGCTCACTCGAGTCTCAGCATCCTGAAGACTAACATGGAACAGGCGCCGGGGATGCAAGACGCTTCGTGTGTTGCAGCATGGAATGTGCCACATTTATCAGTGTTTATGGTCCAACTATGTGTCACACTGATGATACAAAGGACCAGTTCTATGATCAGCTGTCCGTCACAATCCGGTCGACACCAGTGAGTGACCGACTGTTTGTTCTGGGTGACTTGAACGCTCGAGTCGGGCGCGACTCAGTAGCTTGGCCGGGAGTCCTCGGACCCTACGGCAACTCTGGTCCTCAGTAATCGAGAACGGTGATCGTCTTCTCCACCTGTTGTGCTACTGCACGAGCTAACATCAGAACACCCGATCCAGCTGGAGCGAGGACATCAGACGTGACCATCCACGAAGTGGTCATCAACATTTGCTTGACTACGTGATTGTGCGGCAGCGCGACATTAGTGAAGTGCGTATCACGCGAGTGATGCGCGGTGCTGAATGTAGCACAGATCATAGATTGGTCAGGACTAAATTATTTATCCATGTACGCAAGTCTGTTTATTGTAGGTCTTCCGGACAACGGCAGAAGTTGGATATCAAACGATTGGAGAACTGTGAGATGAAGACTGTTTTCCAGCGTGCAGTTGCCGCTCGTCTGCACGACGCGCCTTTATCCACTACCCCTGAGGGTATGTGGCAATTCATCAAGGAACGGATCACGACGGCAGCCCAACGCGATCGTTTTCATCGACTATAAACGTCCGAACTGGTTCGACGACAACAATGTGGTTATCGCTGAATTGGTACGAGAGAGGAATACCGCAGTGGACCCGGCCAATGAGGCGAAGTAAGCCACGTGTCAGAGTATCCGCCGACAGCTGGTCGAACGTGTTCGTGGGATCAAGAACAACTGGTGAATGAAACAGGGCGAGCGAAGGCAGGGCTTCGCAAGACTGGTAAGACAACATAGGAGTTCTACGATTCGCTCAAAGCGATCTTCGGTCCATCGATCCAGTCCACTAAAGCACTGGTAGACATGGACACCGGCTGTTCGTGCACCCAGCCAGAGGACATCATGGAACAGGTCTGGAGCAAAGTCTTTGATATCCTATTAAAATCAGTCTGCGACATTGATCGGCGTGGGAACCGCCGTGAACAGCCTGCCGCAACGAGGCCATCAATATTCACTTACTCTCGCCCCCGATTTACTTAGAATTGCAGAGGGGCGCTGCACTCGCAACGGGAGGAATGCAGGTGAAGATGGACTGCCAGGTGAGATCCTGGAGAATGGCCGACCGGCGCTGAAACGTGCACTGCTCCAGCTGGTTCACTCCACCTGGGAGCACGACAGTAAATGCCAAGAATTCAGAATGCTTAATCGTTACCCGCTGTTCCAAAGGTAAGGCAGCAGCAATGCCCAGACAGCTAGCGGGGCATTCGTTTGCGGAGCTGCGCTGACAAAGTACTTGCAAGAATCGTTCTAAGCCGACTGAATGCGGATGTTTCGAGGCCAAGGTTCCCGAGGAACAGTGTCGATTCCGGGCGAGCCGCAGTATCATCGATCTGATGTTAGATGCCAGTTAGCTTCAGGAGCAGTGCAGCGAACGCAGCCAGCCCTTGTATGCCCACTTCGTAGACTTCACCAAGGTCTTTGATTCCATGAGCCACGAGCCGTTGTGGACGGTGCTTGGTAAGTTTGGATGTCCAGGTAAGTTCGTCAATTTGATTCGAATGTTGCATGTGGGTATGAGGGCGAAAGTACAGTCGTGTGGATCGACTTGTGATGATTTTGACATTGTCACTGGCGTGAAGCAGGGTTGTGTGCTAGCCCCAGCTCTATTTAGTTTATATTTGACTGCCATGATAACAGTTGCTTTTCAGGACTCTGGGGAGGACGGCGTTGAGGTAGAGTACCGGACGGATGGGCGCCTGCTGAATATCCGACGATTCGGCGCCCAAACTCGGTTACATACCTCAACCATGCGCATGCTTCGATTCTCAGATGATAGCGCGCTATTCCCACACAGCGAGGAAGAACTACAGCGACTGACCGCAGCTTTCGCGACCGCCGCCGCGACCCCGGATTGGATATCAACACAGGTAAGACATTTTCTTACTTTCAGCCTTCTCTCTGTATATCTTCACAACAAATTCGCATCAATGGAATTGTTGTCGATAGCTGCGCGGATTTTGCTACTTGGGTAGCAATTTGTCCACCGATCTATCCGTGGATCATGAGTTGTGTGCTCGTGTGGCAAAGGCTAGTGTTGCGTTCGGACGTCTTGAAAGACGTGTTTGGAAGAACCACAGACTGAAGCCGAGCACTAAGCAATTTGTCTACCGCTCAATGGTGCTGTCTATACTGCTGTACGGCAGTGAAACGTGGACATTGTATCAGGGTAACGTGCGCATGCTGAGCCGCTTTCATTTGCAATGTCTAAGACTCATCTTAGGTATTCGGTGGTCGGACATGCTTCCGAATACTGAGGTACTGCGGCGAGCGGACATAAACGGATGGGAGGCCTGCTGATACTGAATCAGCTTCGTTGGCTGGGTCACGTTCGTCGGATACGCGATCACAGTATTTCGAAACAGCTTCTGTATGGACAATTGAGATCAGGTAAGCGAAATCCTGGTGGTCAAAAGCTGAGATACCAGGATGCTGCGCAGGTAAGTCTTTCATGTTGTAAAACGATTTTAAATGTTGGGAAGAACTCTAGTGTTGAACCAGACGGTCTGGAGAAAACGATTTGGACGCGTCCGCGAGTTACGAACGACAGTTATTGTACGGCCGAGAACGGAAGCGCGCGGTACGCAAGGAACCATCGGTGCCATAGGTCGTGGTGACATGACTATATGGCGTTGCGATGTGTGCGGCCGTGAATGCGCTGGCCGCCTCGGATTAGTAGGTCACCAGCGTACTCATAGTGCACCGTCGGCGAAGAGACGACGAGTACGATAGGCTGAGGTAGGTCATGACAGTATATCTGTCAGCATCTCTGTTACTGATTGCATCGACCAAGAATATGGTCGTTTGGCAACTAATCCTCTCTTTTATAAACTTGGATGTCTGAGATCTTCACCCTCTTATCTTCAACTTTGGTGTATTGTACGATGGTGGTTACCTTTCTCTATCACTTACCTTTTTCATTTTTACTTATAAAAGGAACATACATGACGTATATTATGAACAGCCTTGTTAACTATTTACATATCTTTCTTCTCAGTTTAGATCTTGTCATTGTAGTCTCTCTCTGTTTATTTTCCGAGAGATAAGGGTTTCCTTTTCCTGCTAGCCATTCAATTGGCTAACCAGCATTGGCCGGCTGGACACAAAGGCCTCACTCACACACCTACTGGTCTTATTCCTTCGGGTTTACACCGGATATGTGGTGTGTGAGTGGAACCACAAGTGGTGCAGCGCAAGCCACTTGGGGTGATGGTTTGAAGCGCAGGCGTCCTCTGGCTTCGGTCACTGTGACAGGCTAATCCGTTTCGGATGCCGCCAACCGTAGTGGACAGAGCTAGCTACACACGGAGGCTTCTAGCAGTCTTCAACAAGGTGCATAAAAGCTATTTTGCCCTGGAAAAGGTTATCAACGAACAAATGCCATTTTCTGACAACGCAATGACACGCAAATATCATGGGTCCTAAGGTCAAACTACATATTTGAGGAAAACCTGAAACGATCAACACCTGCATCTCCACAGTTAAACCGCCGATTAGTCTCAAACGTGGTCTTGCATGTCGTTTGGCCAATGTGACAGGGATAACCTGCACATCGGTTACAATAAAAGTAGAACTAAGCCAACGATGAGATACCTTCACAAACAGCACGTACTCTGAAGAAATTAACGACAAAACAATGCAAGTGGGACACTCT
>LOND01000026.1:172909-203933 GCA_014220965.1 Paragonimus kellicotti
CCATCGGCTACCTGTAAGAATGCCGATGTTTTTAAGATCCGTCGACCGGATCGGAATCCAGCCTGTTCTTCACGTACCTGACTTTCTCTCGGGTTTAGTGAGCCGACGTAAAATGAGGCTAGTGAGTAACTTGGACGCAACAGATACCAGCCTAGTGCACTCTGTGGTTGTTCACACATAGGCTTCGGACCCTCTTTTGGAAGACGGGGATCATTGTTGATAAGCACCACTTAGCTACTGGTCTGAAACGCATCTTGACATGAAATCCCTATCTTACCCACCGGAAGTTCGAAGATTCCGCAAAAATTTAAGTCCCTCGAAATTCCAATATACTACAAGACGTCCAAAGAAACATTGTCGTAGTCAGTGACAACACACGTTAGGAGACGTCACAAGTTACAACCAAGGAGCTATATCTAACAGCCACTCCTTTCATATTGGGGTATCGAACACTGAAACGATTTGTCTTTAGAGTTCGATATCTGCACCTCCAAAATTCATTCTAAACAGCTACGAGATGTTCATTAGTATGAAACAAAGTTAGATCATCAAGTGAGTTCTGTTCTCAGCACCAAACCCGTATGTAGATAAACCCGATGAGAAGTGGCATATACTGTTTCGGTTAGTGAGTGATAATTGATGAAATAGACAAATGAAATACAGCCTAGTAATTTGAGTGTTTATATCACAATTGCTCGTCACAACAATACGAGTATACCGAGGTGAGCGCAGTTGGATAAACAGGGCGCATGAAACTACTTGTAGGTCTTTGGGCTCAGTGACTGAGTTGTTGATACGCGAGTGTGAGGTTGGTAGTTTAAGTTTCGTGAGTCAGTATGATTTTTCTTCTAGTATTACGCATGCGTCAGCTTTTCTGAAATGCAACCATGATAAACTGTATAGGCACCGCTTCTCCAGACACAGTATCAATGTAAGAGGAAGACATGAGGAAAAAAGATGACCTTATTGTGCGCATCCTGCTACCAAACAGATAAACGCCTAAAAAGTCTTTAAACTGCGCCCCAGAACAAGCATTAACAACTGGAGAAAGACGATTTCAATGGGCAATGTGACAAAAATTTCGTCTGCCGAGTGTTTGGGATCTCTTTTGAAATAACTTTTCGATGACCTTTTAGCCCAGTTTGACATGCGAGAGAGAAGAGTTTCTCCGTCACTCCTTCTGAAAAAAGGATTAAGAATGGGGTCTTTTCGGAGCCTTCGGTACTCCGGAGAATGAATATCGAGCATTTCGGGCCCAGACTCATACGAAACGTTCTGGAGACCTGGTATGATTTTAGTCGCGGCTCTCGGAACACGCCCGAGTGTTTTCGTCTTTCTCAAGGCCAGAAAAGGCAACTGAATTAGCATACTCAGTTAATGGTCCGGCAAAAACCAGTAGAATTTGAAAAGCTTTCTTGTCAGTTCGAGGAAACGTCTGTTATATCACGCCCAGTAAGACGAATCGATTTTTGGCTTCTTTTTCATGATGAAGTGAAAAGGACAAACTGGAAGATAGCCATACGCCAGTCTTTTTTACGCTTCACACTAGCGCAAACAGATAGACATACACTTCTGTTTGTGCAAAGTGTGTTACCAAAACGTTGTCAGAATTATCACCAAGAAACATGTGTACCCATATGGTAAGATGTCAATCCACTGATCAGTGCCTAACCACATCGTTGTCACCTTGCAGTGTCGAGAGTATGGAAGCTCCAGATTTTCAAGTCACCCACATACAGAAGACAGTGATTGGGAACCCTCTCCGGCAAATAATTGGTCTAAATTGAAAAACAGTAGTGAACAAACGATAGATCCTTGTGGTACACCCGCTGAGATAGGTGCGAGGGTGGGGAAATCAGAAATAAAATAAATGTTTTGTCTTAGCACCATACATTTGAATACATACTACGATCAGTTAAATGCATACGTTTCACGAGTATGTATGTATACGTAGTTGAGATTGGTCACGGACACTCATGAGTGCCAGCTAGCAGTAGCCTAGCAGTGTGCCACAACCACTCTTTGCCGACGCTGCGGCCGACTGGCGCAAGGTGCGAGGTGGACAGATGATGACCTGGCGTAGACAAATGAAATCGTTCACGAAGGGGTTGGTCACTGTAGGTCGGGTTCGTCTCCCGGGCTGGGGCCCTCGCGACTCAGAGTCGGTGGCTTGAGACGTTAGGTGAGATGGCGGCTAATCGAGCTCAGTGGCGTGAATGTCGTTGTTTGGCCGAGTTGTCTGTGAAGTGAGTGCACTTAATGATGCGGGGCAGTGAAAGCCGTAAGGAAGCTGTCTTGCTGATGACGCCTTACTTTCACTTACAGCTCGGTTGTTTGTTTGCAAGGTGTAGGCGCCTTGATGTTGTATGTTTGAATATAGACGTAGCTATTTTTAGTAGTTAGGTCCACTTCCCCTCCCCTCTTTTTCTTCTTTCTTCCTATATAGGTTTTTCTTCTTCGTGGTTGTGTGGCAGTTAAGCATCAGTGTGAACCACTGATGTATTGCTGTCTATGATGATGATGATGAGTGTTCCGTTCGCACCGGAAACAAAACATGCAACACTTGTGATGGACATGCTGTAAAATAACACTAAAAACTGACGAAATGCATTTAATCACCTAACCATAGAACCGGTTTGCAACACTTTACATTTCGAACCCACCTCCGACCAGATGCAACCATTCAGCGATGTTTGCGTAAAACGCGCCTTCCACAAGGTTGGCGAAAACCACGTTCGTCCTTGAGGATTTCAGCGATTCAGCGATTTGTTCACGGGTTCGAGGTTGGGGCCCAATTCACCCGGATCCAGTCAATTTGTCCGTTTCGATGTCAGCGGTTTTCTGTTGACCTGAAAGGCAGTCATTGAAACAGGATATAGCACCGCTCTTGGGGGTTTCAGAGAATACCGAGAACAGGGTGGAATACTAATCTGATAGAAAAGAACAAAATACTAATCTAACAACTTCTTAAGTAAGTGAGAATCTAATAACACTTTGAAACGGTCCCTAGAAGAGCAGCTAACAACCTCTAATGGAAGGTCGTTCCAGTGGTTGATAACCGTGTTGCATAAAGAAGGTTCGGGCCGAAGCTTATAGGAGCTTCTTGTCGTGACCCCTCCGACTGTTATCGACTACTGGGGTAAAGAATTGCTGCACGAGTCCTGCGCTAAAGAAAAAGTGCGTAAGGATTAAGTCACCGCGGAGTCTTCGAAACTCAAGTGGGTAAAGATCAAGAATTTCAAGACGAGACTCGTAGGAGAAATGCCGCAAGCCAGTGACCATTTTAGTGGCTACTCGCTGGACACGTTCGATGGTGAGTATGTCCTTCTTCAAGCCGGTGTATACGACTTGATTAGCATACTCAAGCAGTGGTCGTATGTAGACCCCGTAGAGCGACTGAAAGGCATGCCTGTCTATGCGGGGAAAGGCTCTTTTTATCATCCCAAGAGTCCTAAATCCCTTTTTGGCGGCCATGTGATGGTGGTGAGAAAAAGATAAGCTGGTCGGCAGCCAAATCTTCAGCTCTTTCCTGATGTCAGTTTTCGTGATAATTATTACACTTTGTGCACCATGTATCACGGAATAGGTTTCCGGGTTCTCCTCCGATTGACATGTGCACACTTGCTGTCGTTTAGAGGGAGACTCCAGTCATCCGACCAACCCTTCCCAGGTAGACGGACCGACTAATAAGTGACTCATGACCGACTCATGAGTGACTCATGACCGTCTCACGAGTGACTCATGAGTGTAACAACTGAACACTTTTGAGTCACTCATGAGTCGGTCGACGGAAAAAATTTTCGTAGCCCTTATTTCATTACCAACGGTTTTCGGCACGTTTCCTACCTGACGCACTAAACAAACACGACCCATTTGCTAGCTGAATTCCCAGAATATCACGACGGCCTAGTACGTTGATATCACCATATCGGGAAAATTGTTAGAAGACGACTTCGAAATGTAAATAGTTTATGCAAGCATGATTAAATGTACAAAATTTAAGACGATTCATTCGTCTTCCGCATGTTCCGCTTCTCTTTTATCCTTTGAAACTTTCTCTCGGCATTCTGTACCCAATGTTGTACTTTTGTAGTGAGTAGGAGCGATCATGCTATACTACTCACACCACTGTAATTCAGTAGTGGAACCAGAGCATATATTTTGGCACCAGAATAATTGCAGGAAAAATACAGGAAGAATTATTGGAGTTTGGCATTGCATGAAATGACTCTTGGTACGTAAGGGAACGTAAAGGAACTGAGCGTTGACGTCTGTGGCCAGCCGTGGCGGTCGGGGCCGAATACCGTATGCAAATTAGTGTTTTCGTTTGTTGTCTTGTTGAGACGCATAAGCCACGCGTTGCTGTCCCGAATAAACAATCCTTGTGCCATCCGCGTTCTTGGCTCACAACATTTCCTCCATAACCACATGAGACACTCCGACGAACTGATGTTTCATAACGGTTTCTGTAAGGTATGGAAATTATTTGGTCAACGTACAACTTACCGACGAGTGCGGACGCAAACAGAGTAGATGCCAAGGAGAATCTACTATTCACTCCTCGCCAATTGATACTGGCAGCCAAGTCGTCTGTCATGGTCGACTTCATTAGGTTGGCGATGCAGTCGGAGACAGATTTGCCGCCCAACTTGAACAGTTAGTTAATCTTATGACAGTAAACAAATGGTTTAATGCAATTACCAGCAATGGGTACGTTTCTCCGTCCTCCAGCCTCAATTTTGGCAATTGAAATCTTCTACCGTCTGCATGGGGAAACGAACAGGAGACGTGGGATATGTTGAGCTGCTATCTACCACATGTTGTTAGCGTAAGGCGTTCAGCTTCAGATGAATGGCGTGCATCTCCTCCCGTAGGCGGACGTCCCGCGTAATCAAGTTATCCATGGTGCTATTTATTCTGGAAAGCTGGTCAGTGAAGGTCAACCTTACGGTTGGGACAAATGAGGATCGAGCAAGTTTTGTGACTACCTTCTGAGATGTTCGTGAGGGAACTTTTTGAGAACCTCCGCACTTTCTTGGTGATAAACTGTTTTTCCATGTGCATATGAAAATGAGCGTGTTGTAATGGAAAACATTTACCTGCGTGCTCATCGACTCTACTCAATCCAACCACTTTCGCTGAGGATTGAGGGGGCGGCGTCTTCATGAAGAAACGATATGACGATATTAGATTCTATATAACGCATTTCACCGGCTGGCAATCGGAATTATCATTGTGGGGACGTTTTCCGAGGAAGACAGGGGTAAACGCCTCTTGTAAGGTAACTCCACCGACATGTCGGGGTGGAGATTTATCGATGTCAACGGAAGTATCTCACTTTCGCGGGAATGCTGTCAGCTTCGTCCGTGAAGTCTGACCTCACGGCAGGTATTCTGCGTATGTTGCATTATGATGATAGACGTACATTTTTTGCTTTCCTTGTCGTTCCATGGGGCAGTGCCATCCGTCCATGGGATATCCGATGGCTGTTCAAGGATGCCTTCACATCTACAGGCTTTTTCGAAATTGTTCACAAACATTATTGGATTTTAAAATGTAATTACCCCTGGTTTTGTGCAATTCCACTTTATATAGTTTGCTTCCTTGTGGAGCAGACGCTCCTTCCAAAGGTAACTGTTACCGTCTGCTTACTGCTCAATCTAGGCCAAAACGTAGCACGTTGATAATCCATATTTATGAGCAGCTGCAATATGTTGTCGTCGAACTCAACCACGTGAAAACATCGAAAATGTTGACAGTGATTAGACGCGGTTATAATCTAAACATTGCACTACTACAGGTATATATGAGAAGAAGGAACATTGGACATGGAGCTTTTTATTATACGATTAGGTAAATGTTTGTACAACGTCCGTTCGATACATCCTCTCCGTGATGCGACGGAAATCTGTGACGCAGGCAAAGTTCGGTGAGTGCACGAAACTTCGCAGCTTGTGCATGTACGACTCAAACGGGAATGCCGAATATGAGTCAAGCGTACCATGCACACGCACATCCGCACAGAGGTGCCTCACAGTGCAAATTGAACACCAGCTGCGACTCACCGTATATCCCTGCGAACTGTGACAAGGTTTTCCACAGTAGAGACTCCACGAAGTTTATGTAGTGCTTACACCACTTGGCACTACACAGTATATATATGGAAATGGAGAAATTCATGAAGTTCTCATACACCTTGTCATCTATCAGACCGCTCAATGCAACCGGTCTAATGTACAGCGGGAATTGTCGGACTTCTGTTTACGAGAGAAGTCAGCGGGCATTTGTGAGCGGATAAGTCCAATCCGATTATTAATTTCTTTAATGACGTTGGAACCAAGACGAGTATTCAAGCTGTAACGGTCCTGATCTCCAAAGTGCGATGATTCTCTTGGTGAATCCCAAACAAACCATGTGCATGTAATCCAAAGGGAAACATGCGATCATGTCTATGTTCAGCGATTCAAAAGGTGAATCACCTATGTGGTGTTCCGACTGTCTTCTACACCTAAAGTCGGCATCATTTCTCGAACTTGTACTGCACGTTGGGGTATACCATTTTTCTGTCCACGTACACACCGCACGCGGTGCACTTCTCACTTGCCGGGAAAATGCCCTGGCGGGCGCATCACCAATTATACAGTCTAGCATGACATTCACGTGGACATTGTAGTTGGACAGCGTAACCCCTTCTCTCAAAACAGTTTTCAGATCAGCGACCACATCAGCAAGGTATTCGTGCACATTCCCAGGTTTGCCTTCGCCGCAAAATATTCCGACTACAAACACTGGCGTTCTCGGCACAGTCAGTCTTGCTAAGATGGGCCACAGCTGTTGACGAGAGCTCTTGAACAATGTCACTCCATCAATGTGCAGCTGCATATGAACGCACTTCAATTGTTCATCCCATCGTCCTCGGACAGCCTGTTCAATGCACTCCTTTTCACCCCCCTCAATTACCCGATTTCCACATACACGTGGTGTTCCCAGTAGTGTTCGGGCATCCATCGGCAATTCGGGCAACAACTCCTTGAACTTGCGGAGCATAATGCTGGTCGCTCTCGGCGATGAAATCGCCTCAAAGGTCACCTTCAACGCTGTCGTCGTTGCTGTTCTTCGTGCTGTGCTCACAGCTGTTATTGAGTGATAAGATTAGCAGGTTAATCGTGTAACAGTATGCCTTACTTCATTCATATCGTCATCGTTTTTCTTATCTTTCTGCGCAGCAAGCTCCGCAGAGGTGACAATGTAGCTACTGGACGTGGAAGGCATGGTTGAACTGGTTGGGGAATCTTCATGGACGACTTCAACCATATGTGGGTTGAGGTCAGCAGCGTTGTCTGCTGAAACGAAGCAATGAAGTTTCGAAGTACGAACTTACCACTGTTATCCGATAAAACATCATCCACTGACAGATTACTGCCACTGGTAACAGCTACTCCCTCTCTGAGAGTATGCCAGCAACATTCCTCATGCGCTAGCTTGATGAGACGGTGGATATTCGAGCGAGAGCAGCCACGGGCTTCTTCACACGACGATCAGCCATTGCGCACGCCAAGTAATGGTAAAAATGGCCGTTCAAACGGAAATTCCCGCGTCATATTTTCCTGCATGTTGACGCGATTAAACAAATATTTTCTAACGAAGTAAACAGGCTTTTAGTAATGTAAGTATACATTATTCAATTTATCACAACGCAAACAGCAGACAGTCATGTCACAATTGGTGTAATAGAGAAAAGTTGAGTGACTCACGTGAGACACTCATGAGTCACTCATGAGACGGTCGACCGACTCAGTGTGCTACTAGGGTTATTACGATCAAGGTCAATCTGTAATGCACTGGGATCACAAGCATTCCAGATTTTTAAGTCGTCAGCATAAAGGAGGGCGTTGCTAGAAATAAGGTCAGGAAGATCGTTGATGTATATTGGAAAAAGCAACGGGTCGGGTGCGGATCCTCCGGAGATTCCAGCGGAGTTCGGAGAGGGAGAAGAAAGGTCCGATCCGGTTTTTACTCTGAAAGTCCTGTTACCAAGAAAGGATGTAATCCAGCAGAGAACCTCTCCTTGGATGCCATAAGCTTCTAGTTTATGTACAAGAGGACCGTGTGGGACACGGTCAAAAGCTTTGGCAAAGTCGAAGAAGATAGCATCCGAGATATGGCCATTGTCTTTGGCGTCTGTCAGGCTATCCATGAAGATTAGCATATTAGTTATGCATGACCGTTATGGAAGACAAGTCCATGCTGGGTAGAGGAGAGAAAGGTTATTGAGAAGAAATGCTTAAGGATGGCGCGTTTTAACAGACGTTCCATTACCTTGCATGGGATGCTGGTGAAGGCTGATCGGCCGGTAACTAGCAGGGGAGTGACGATCGCCTGCCTTAAAAATAGGTGTGACAATGGCCTCTTTCCATGCCTCCGGAAGAGTGCCAGGACAAAGTGTCTGTTTAAACAGACTAGGAGGAGCACCGCCAACTCAGTGGCCGCTTCATTGAGGAACGGAGGAATGATGGAGAATCGGATGACAGCTTTTTGGAACCACAACACTTTCAGCAACCAACTGGAGGTTGGGGAGGTTTCCCCGTCGGGAAGCCGCAGCGAAAGCGCCGAGGGCTTAGTTTTTCTCTGGCGGCGCATGTACTTGAAGAGAAAATTCTTATTCTCGCGGGCTACTAGCAGGATCTTTGACTGTATCCGTTGGGTGTGTTGACGGATTTCCCGCTTGCACCTGTTTCGTACAGGGCGAAAGGCTTTTAGATCCTCCGGCTTGCCCGTTAGCTTCTGCTTAGAGAATAGACGGGAGCGTAAGTAAAGCGGACGATGTATGTTCCACAGAAAGGATGAGCGAGAGAAGAGGACCTCCATAGTTTGTGAGAAACTAACGCCTCATCAGCTTCCTAAATGAGTTCACAGAGTCACACACAAGTTCGAGTGCACTCGAAAATGTCTTTAATGCGTCAAAGTCAGCTTCCCGAAAGTTTCTGAATGAAGTGTTCGTTACGCTTTTTGAAACCAGTAACGGAATAGAATTAAAAGCTGGTAAGACGCGGTCCTTATGCCCCAGAAGTGTTTTGATGAGCACTAAAATATGAATATCACTGGAACATATTCCAGATTTTCAGGGGTTTCAGTGGTTAGCAAAATGATGAAGCTAGAAGCGGAACACTCCTATTTGTTTATTACTGACTACATTTCAGCTTTAAGGGTCATTTGTACCCTTTTTCCCGTGAACTTACACATTTACCTAGACATTTTTCAACAAATAAGGATACCGACAGCTACACTGAGGCGTTTTTACGGCATTCTGTACTCCAAAATCTTCTTTTTTGCACGTTTTACCTCTGCCAAGTTTGCATGTACATTTGGTGCTTAAACCATGCGAATCGATAATATAATTTATTTCTCGGTGGTGTAGTGAGACCAACTTCGACGTCCATAGAAATCCTAAACTCCCTGCGACGTGAGAGTTGCCTTACCAGTACCACCGTGCCTGTTCACATTATCTTGTGAATGTAAATTTACTACAAACCACTAACATCAAAGTTAGTGTGTTGGCGTAGGTATCGCAGTTTTACTCGTGGCTGTATAATGAATCCGCGCTATCTCAAATGCTGTCGGCAACATCCGCTAAGATAACAATGTTTTCGCCAAATGCCGTTGGGAACGTCGCCCAACCGGTCTGACGCTTGTTTGAATTCTGAAGGTCGACTGCAGTTTCCGTCGACATTCGCTTCTCTTTGGCGGCCGTTGTGTGGTTGTGTTGAAGGTACTCTCACGTCGGACTCCATGACGCCTTTACTATTTACATGAAGTCGGTTTGTGAACGGTATGTGTAACAATGAGTAAAGTTTGTCTGCAGACTCACCGCCCTTTCATTACGACTTCAGATTCCAGCTAACGTAAGACTGAATAAACTGGGCATGCGAATCAAAGGGCGTGGAGCTAGCTTCACGACTAGGGTCGCGAGCAGTAGGTTTTCTCTCCCCCTATGTCGTCTGTGTGCCGAGTTGTGGAGGGTTAGAGACAGAAGGAATCAACCATCTTATTCCAGCGTGTCTGTGCGTTTATCTGTCGTCACAATTGCCTTCGTTGTGGATTCAAAATCCGTTTGAGGTAGCAAGACGGATCCTAACCAATCAATACCGTCATTCAGCATGGTGGAACCCTGAGCCAATGCATGGAAAGACCCCGGTGACAATCGGAATGGAATCCCTCAAAGAGAAGTCCTGCCTCACGTGACCGATAGTACACAAAATATTCCCCAACTAAACTAACCGAATCAGCCATAGCGTCGTTTTGCCTCGGAGGTAGCAGATATCGTAACGCTGGCTACCTGCCCTAAAATTCACAAACATTTCACCCAAACCTCTAGTGAACTAATGTGCAACGCTCATCTTCAAGACAGTGGTTACAAAATATCGGCTGTAGAATCCGTCAACGTCAACCTAAAGTGCGTATATGTTGATCGTGCCATCAGGAGAGAGGGATGTGTGACTAGCGGACGAAAACCGAAACACAGACCAAGGCTGACCGTAGGATACAATTAAAATATATGATTGTAGTTTCTGCCTTCGCATAGTACACCCAGACATTCGTGCTTGTATTGAAAAGTGCGGATTTCGTTTCCGTCGTGGTCATTTCAGTGGCCGATCCTCCAAGCACCAGTACAAATGTGCAGTTCACAAGGGTCGCTCAAAAACTATCTAGATTTTGTCTGCCACAAAGTCTACTAAATGACCCTGTATGAAATTCTTTTTCCCAAGAATTCAGTTTTGTGAATGTTTGTTGGAGCCACAGTCCAAAAATCAGAAGATCGTTTCTTGGTCCACTCCATCAAGCATTTCCATCGGCGGTAGCTTACCACACACTACCTTTTTTAAATTTTCATCCGCAACAAATGAGACACTCAGGTGTCTTGCAAGTGAAAGCTCCCAAACCGAGAAATTCGAGAGGCATACGTGCTCCAAAGTGCGCCGCAAACGTGCTTGGTCAGCGTCCTGCCGGGCGGGTAACAGACCCTCAGGCAGTGATGTTGGGCTCGCAACCATAGATAAAAACCTCTAGGGCGACTCGGCAGAACAGACCAGGTCCGACCTCCACGTCCTCCACAGCTCCATTCGCAATGCTAGGTTTTTTCCCCCAGGCTCTACCTCGCACTCTTTTGTGTCTTCTCAAAAAAGCAGAGAAGAAAGTTTTTAGATGTATGCAACAAAATTATCCAAATCTACACAAAAAAGACACGTGAAATCAGACAGCTGGCTTGTGACAAAGCTCAAAATCGTTGCTTTCACCAAAACCTGGATTACGGGTGACGCCAGTGACAACTGAGTAAGTGTCCTCAGATACTCAGATATTTTGCGTTGACTGTATTACTTATAATTGAGAAATTTGCCACCTTCCTACCGTCATTCAGCATGGTGGAACCCTGAGCCAATGCACTTTCACGAACTATTATAGGTCAATTCCTTTTGTTTTCACTACATTCTAGCTTCACGTTCATACCCAAGTTTTATGTTGTGTTCAGATCCACTACAGCCTCACACACTTGAAGCGACAAACCTTGTCGCGTGCTTGTCTACTGTTTCGCAACGTTGCTTTTCCGTCTTATCTCTCATTCGTTCGGACCTCGTGTTCGTATGCCGCAAATATGTGATTTTAATTCTTTTGGAATTATTCTCGGTCAGTCCTCCTGAACTTACAGTCTGGTAAGCTTGTTTAACGCGTGCATTATGGCCTGGCTTCCCATTAAGTGGACCATGTGTTCTTCGCATACTACGGTTTGGGTGTGCGCAGCGTAAGTGTGTATCGGTTACACAACATCTCTTTTAGTTTCGTTCAATCGCACTGAGTATTGGTGTAGTTAATTCGGAATTTCCGGTTTTCTCATTTTTGATTACGTCAGCGGCCCTCTTTTGCAGATATTTCATCGAGATTTGTGGTTAGCTGTTTAAGTAATAAATTTTAGCAACCGGCGTACAAAAAATGACCCGGATAATCCTCCTCACCTCACACCATAACTTTCCCCGACATGCGGAGCACAGCTAGCGACATCTTACCAGATTCATCGACCGGACATTGAGTCTGCTGAACAAACAAGTCTCAATGAAAGTGTGTCTGG
The DNA here is from genome assembly GCA_014220965.1 of Paragonimus kellicotti. NCBI lineage: Eukaryota > Metazoa > Platyhelminthes > Trematoda > Plagiorchiida > Troglotrematidae > Paragonimus > Paragonimus kellicotti. The sequence continues at coordinate 185,031 of LOND01000026.1, forward strand.
AACAACTGCTCCGTAGGTTGAATTTGGACGACAGGGAGCCACCAGTGCTCCACCGATACTTGTGACAAGTTGTGGACAAATCGTTGTTGGCAGAGTCTCTGGAACAGGAGTTGTGGATGCAGCGTCTCCTCGTATTATCCGGTAACCTCCTGTCTACTAGGTGATTCAGCAGCTTTGGCCGATGCCATAGCTATTTTTGATGCACGGCGCCTTCGTCATGAGGCGGACAAGTAGTTAAAAAAGATAGTCCCATGGGTAGTTTACCAGGAGACAAGCACACCAATATAGCAGTCTCTGTTGGCTAACGGTCATTTGGCTTCTCTAGGGATCCTGGTTTCAACCACGTTTCTTGATCTTCCATGCTTTCTGCACGGTTCTATGTAGATCTGCTAAAGGAGGCCTGATAAGAACTCAGTGTCACTTTCATCAGTTGTGCAACTAATTGCACGCGGCGAATACCCGGCCTTTTCCTAGAGACGCATCTGTTACTCTATTCTTCAAGGTCGTTCAATCTCTTTCTTCTCGAAGATTGCTTAACGCACCCGAAGTTTCTACGCACTTTTGCTTGGCACGCATTTGAGTGCCGCTGAGTGGGCTGGGGCACACATCGCGTTCCCTTTTCCTAACCTTGGTTGCTGCCCTTGGCCCCAGGCTTAGCTAAAGCTAACTACTTGTGGCATCTCCAAACAATGTTGGAAATGTATGGTCTGCTTCTAAACCTTACCCAGTTCACTTAGTTTGATGTCTGTTGGAACTACCTTTCGACTGCCCTTCATGAAAGCCGTTTCATGTTGTCGGTGAACGGTGCCAAACGCATAACCACTTATCTACTACAGGTGCTACGGGGAACTCCTAACGATTGCTGTGAGATCCAAGTTCGCATTTAACGTTACTTTACTCACGTGTTCACAGTAGTATGCCTTTATTTCCGAATTCAACGTGACTCGTCTGTTTGCAATACTCGCTCTTACTCCTAACCGTTTGATACGTCAACATTTATTTCATTTCCATAAACTCTATATCAGCCGTAAACGATGGAACTGTATCCACTACATTTTTTAACGCTGGAATTAAGCGGACAGATTATCACGTTTCCGCTGCACTGTTATATGCGTTTGTAAACCTGGTCGTAAGTTACTGTATATTTACATTGTTCGTTATTGAATTTGTTGAACCACATCCAATATCACTATACATATAGTTACGTATAGTCTTCTGAACTCTGCTAATTTTAAGATATATATCCAGTCCAGACCGTGCGGACGGCTAGGTTAATAGAAAGCATAATCTGAATCTTCTGGCGATTCAACAATCCCCATGAACGAAACCCATCAAACGTAAACACCGAATGGAGTCACGTGCGGCGTAAACAGGCAGACATTCGTACCAGTTCTGGGCGATTGAGTTTGCCATCTGAATCTCTTTTGTTGGTACCACGAGATATAAATTAAAACGCTAGACGGGGCTGATCGACAGAAACGAAATTTTAAACCAGGACGTCGGCGCGTTTTAGCGACAACAGCCACCGGTCAGACAGCTTCATCGCTTTTTCTATCTTAAGAAATTGGTCTCTGGAATGAATCCCCTACTCGATACGGAAGCAGAGGTGAGCGTCGTCCCACAAGCAGCAACGGAACCGCAATAAAAGTCAATTACTACCTTCCGACCTGCAGGGAGTATGCCCATTAATTCCCCTCGGTTGTCGACGGTTTAGCCCAAAACATAGTCTTCCCCACGATTTTCGATGGGTTTTTCCCGTTACTGGGTTTTTTACTTCTATGGCTGGCATCGACATCTTGAAGTCCACCGATTTGCTGATTGGCGCCTGTTAATCGCGTTCAATTGATAGCCTGGCGTAACTCGGCGTTCGGCTGTGATCAGTGAGATTATATCCATCCGTGGTCATGTGGGAAACTCCCATTCGAATTTCCCCAGCTGATTAATCTCACTGACGAACTGACAGCCTAAACAACGGACGTTGCACATCACAGTGTCAAGCAAGGGCCACCAGTTTGCCGGTGTCTACACGTCTTGGCTCCTGTCAAGTTGAGGTTACCTGAGATGAGGACAACCATATGATTTAGTTCGACATTATCATTCAGTTCAATAGACTGTGGTGGTCGCCACTGCAACTGGTGGAAACTGGCGCCCCTGTATCGTTTTTGCTGTACATCAGACAGCACAAGCACACCCGCTAGCTACCTGATTACTTGCACTCAAGCATTATCAGCAAAGTTTTCCAAAAAAACAGATATTTGCCAAATTCGATCACGTGTGCCATTACTACTAAATCTCAGCAGCCCCGAAGACGTTCCGAAGACAGGAGTCATGAGGCCGTACTGACGTTTTCACTGGTTACGCATGCTGTTGATCTCAGCAACGCTGTTCAGAATTTGCAACGTCCAATTCGTGACGCCGACCGAAAGCTGTTTACCTGTACTTGGATAATATCTCAGTCGTTATCTTTTTAGAGAAAGGACGTTGTGCGCATTTGCGTTCACTATTTCCTCGTTTGTCGTGCCACGCACCGACAGTTCATTTCACCAAGTGAATGTCAGATTTAACGTCCCTAGGCCACGCCATACATACTAGTGACGTTGAACCTGTGCGTGACAAAAGGCGCAAGATAGTCGGTCACATGGAGTCTTCGAGTCCAAGTAACGTCGTCCTTTCGATGGTCTGCTAGATTTTTGTCGCCGTTCTGCCCTCCATTGTGCTCACTAATGCCACCACCCACCGACTTTCCCAGAGGTCAGGGACGTTAATTTTTATCTAAAGCCGCTGCATAAAGTGCCTCTGTTGAGTAGAAAATAGTCAACGCTAATATGTTATTGCCTTTGCATCATCCGTCCACCCTTCGGCCCTAAAAATGCATTCATCAGAGGTAGCTGTCAGCGGCCTGGTGACAGCAAGTTGGTGACTAGTGTTGCTCGGAAGCTTTGCACTCTGAGTGTTTACAACCAACCGAGTGACGGTATAGCGTTTCCGTTATGTCACTGTTAGCGGTATATTTCGATGTCAGCTCTTGTCGACCTGCCCTGGGAGGGGGGAATTTTCACCGCCTTCATGGATCGCAAGTCGTAAACGTAAGCCATACCGCCAACACCCGGCAAGTATCCCCTTAAGAGGACTCGACAGTCACGGAGTCTCTTTAGCACATGATTGCCGCGATGAGCAAGATGAACGTTTCAGTCAGTGTCGCAGCGATCGTGGTTGCGCTGGCCAACGATGCAGAAGCAGAACAACCCTGCCGGCCAAGTTCCACTAAGCTAGAACGTCTTCTGTGAGTTCACCCGAAGGGACAATAATTTGTGAAATTTCACAAAATATCCGTCTGCGAGTGACTTCCCTGACTTTGCGTCAATAACTTTTTGAACGTTGTCTTTGTTCCTCTGAGTGACATGCCCAACAGCCAAGATGGTAGCGGAATGTTTCCCCTGGCACATCATCATTTGCAGTATCTGCGCCTGATCCGTAACGTGCACGCACTGTCACAAGTATAAAATTCATCACCACACGCTTGTCCTACAGACTAACATTGTGGCCCCTAACAGGCCCTTTTACCGAATACTTGTTGACCTTATCGAACTCCCGTACCCTCCAACGTTTACAAGTACAGCGTAATATGCGTCGGTCGTGGACCATACGGATTCCAAATTGCCCAGCAAAAGCATCGGGTTACCCAGCTCGGTTTTACTGCCATAGTAATCAATGATCTCTTGTAATATCCGTCCCGGGGCTAAAATCACAACTCGCTCCGTGCCTCGCTAGCTTGACGTGCTTTCTCTGTACACTATTTTCCAGGGTCGATACTAATACACGAGGGTCAACGCGCTGAGTCTTTGTTTTCATTGTCGATTGGTTTTCGATAGTGAGTACAGACTGGGTATTATTCTGTTGGACTGGTTCCAACACGTTTGATCTACTTCTGACAACTGCGAACTCCCCAGTACAATCCAATACTAATATATGTCCAATTTTTGTTATAAGTTCTGGCTCATCTATCCTCGTTCCTCAATATACAGAAATTTTGAATCTTCCTTTTGTACTGCCCGTTCAACCTTCAGAGCCCAAAACTGACGAACTAATTTTGCGATGTGCAAAGGTAACCGTTTGTGTACGAGTTAAGCCGGTTAGAATTGATGTCTCAGGTACCCCGTGTTCATGAAGCGTCGCTCAATTCCCTTTGGCCTCCGTGGGTCTGTTCATAATACATCGTTTGCGTTATCTGCAAAAGGAATACTGACTTTGATGGAATATTCCTCACGAGCTAGTCCAGTTGCGACGCCTCTAAAGTATGACAATCCAGTAGCCAGAGTGTTCGGAAAATACCACACTATTTTGAGCAAGTGTCTGCTGCAGAAAAGTAGTACGACAGAAAGACTGTAAGACAGCTTTCATTGATTCATTGGTATGGAATGCCATTTTAAACTTGACGTTAAAGGTGCACACTTGCAAATTCCTCTCGATAGTGCCTCCAACTCGCCAAACACAGTGAACGTCGCACTTGGAATTGCCAGTTATAACTTTTTACTTTGTGGTTTCAATGTTTTCCATCATGTTTTCAAGGCGTGATAGACAGTGTGTGCTTATCTTGAGCATGTCATAGTTTATCAAGATGATATTGTACGTGGTTTGAATAGAAGCATTTATGACGGTAGATTGTTTACGTTGCTTGAAAGCTTCCGTGCTTACAAGGTTGCTACTGATCCCGCGATGCGTCTTTTCGGTACTACAGAACTTTTGTCCGAGATGTTTGGTTGGCGTAACCGGGTATGTACCTGCTCCCGCGCGATTTTCCTTTCTGCCTAAGGCTTTCACTAGAAAACTCTTAATGAGTTTTGTTTGTTTGTGTCCGCTCCAGTATTGTCCTTATCTTATCACAAACACTGCATAAGATGTAGAACCTATTTGCATGCACAGTTCGAAAAATTCCGTATGGACCGATGCTCATGGGGATATGATGCATCGCTTACCAAGCTTTCGTGCCACGGGTGCCGTTCTTTCACAGTTTTCTCGTAGATTTCCATAGAACATGATTACGGACGCGACTCCTACGGTCACAGATGATGCACTGGGGCAAGATGGTTACCTACTCTAGTGTATTTCGGGACTTTGTGTCTGATAGTGCGTCGTTATGACCTGGATCAAACAGAAGCGCTCATTGTTTACCTGATCGTTATTCTTCCTCATGTGATCTTGATTCGCTTTTTACAGTTATAACCCGGGCCATGATGAATTGAAGCTTATTTGCCACCTCGATAAGTAGTTCGCCGATTTGGTAGCAGCCATGGTTTTACGATTGAGCATTGCTGTCTCGAAATACTCTTGCTACATCCAGCATCAACCCTTCGAGTGCATACAACATATTGAATGTCTCCACATAAACTTGCTGCACAAAGAATGTAAATTCGGATTGTTTTTCTGTTCGAACTTTACTGGTAGATCCAATTAATCTGATTTACGATAACAGAAAACATTTCCTCTCCGTTATTTCGGCTATACATGAAGGACGGAATGCGGGCACGAAGCGGGATTTTCGGGAATTAACACTCGTCACGAAAAGCCTTCATTCATTAAGGACTGTGTTTCAGTTTACATGGACGAAGTTATTTTATCTCCCACTGTCCTTGTTGGATCTGTTGAAGTTCGTCTGGTACGTTTGTCGTCTTTTGTCTGGTATGATGCGGAACGATGAATCCGTTGAGGTATGTTTGGTTTGTTTGTAAAAGGCCGATCCTTAATTTGCCTTTAGTTGTCTTTATTGTGTGCAGTAAACAATCATGACATATTTTGTACCATAACTGCACATAAAAGGTTTACTTTCTTACATTTTATAACTGTCATTGTCTGTAAAAACGACCGACCCCATCGTGGGAACAGATGATGACAGCGTACGTCGATTTTCGTCTGTCAAATTGTTTGCACGTGTCGATTCGTGTTGTCGTTCTTTAACGGCCTTTGCATCTGCCACAAACGTCCGGTGATAAAACTTTCAAACTGGACCACAACGGTGAGCGCGACGTTTCATCGCTCGACAGAGTAAAAGAAGCATCCACTGAAGTACCTGATGCGGGAATGTACACCAATTATTGCCTTGCCTCACAACAGAACAAATTCAATTGAGGTCACGAACTCTCTAGTAACAGACAGTGCGAAACCTTCAAAACAGACGCAGTGGACAGTTGCGGAGACCAGCGCGATTGGCAGATTACACCGATTTCAGTGGGAGGTAGTTATGGTGGCCGCATTTTCTTACACATTAACTTTGAAGTAGTTAACTTGCAATGGTTTCTGACAGCAAGCGGTTGGACAAAAAGCAGAATCTTATTTCTATTTTCAGCACATTCGGAGCCGACACGAGAAGAGGTTAAGGTTTTCGACCAATAGATACGTACATGTGCAACTTAACCATTTATCATCCAGGTATGGCGTAGACAAGGTTACACATCGTGAGGGATGCACAAAGCTTAGAATCCTACGAGTAACGTGGACCAGGATTGTCTGCAGCGGACGTGATCGGGGCTGCGGTGCTGCTAGTCACTGCGTCCATACCAACAAAATGCCCTAGTTCCTCATATTTGACAGTGATCTGACAGTTCCGTTTCTCCAGTTTACTCGTTAATATTCACCCTTCAAACCACCGACTTCCAATCACACTCAAGCACTTCCCTACTTTCCATGCCGATCGTCAACAGGAGCTGTGCGACAAGAGTAGACTGGATCCGTCATGTTCATGTCAATGGTTTTGGCCGGATAATAATAATAATAACAATAATATTAATAAAGTTATATTTCTCAACGCATCATCGAACTCCATTCTCTGGTTGTCTTCTAGGGACAAGCTCTTTGCGGCCCCATTTGTACATGACTACGTTTACTTCTCGGTGGTTAGTTGTACCGTTTTTTCGTGACCTCATGCATTCACCTGAACATTTCGTCTGAAAGATGCCAGGCGCACTCAAAGCTGCGAGCCATGCTGAATGCTGGCCTATTGTTTTGCAGTATATTCGTTTCTTTTTATTGTTCGCTCGCCCGTCGTGGTCGCACATCGGAAACAATAGCTGTATTTGTTTTCTTAGTCATCCTTGGCTGACGGTCCTAGTACATCCAACCATGCAGCGGCTCAGTTTACTCTGGTTCCGCCGATTCTTCTCATTTTGTATCAAAGGTGCGTCTGCTCCTTCTTGCCTGTAACTTGAAATTTGAGTGAAATTTCCTCAGTCACTGGTTGCGTGTATTTTGGCTTTATGGGATCCGTGCGAAACAAAGTTACATACAATTACTGCAATAACAAATCGTGTTGCACATTTCTTTAACAATTATTGTGTCACTTACCCTTGTTACTTCGTGTGTTTTGAAACACTGACAAGTGGGAATACGTCATATTTTGTTTCTGCTTAGTGTCACCGACAGGCCTCAGATGCTAGCGGTGTTGGAATTCAACGGTATTTACTGGGGCAACCGGTGTTTTCAGTCGACTGGGTGTGGATTATTTGCACAAAATTTTCAACCCTGACTGACGAGGTGGTACCACCCCTTATGATTGTTCAGTTCAGTTAGCCAAGCGTGTTAAAAATTGAAGCATGCTGTCAGTGGTAAGTTCGATAAGGCGTTACTGAAGCTCCAGTTTGAGACTGCAGCAGTTCAGCCTGTTGGTTAATTCACTGGTTGGAGTGGTGGACAGACTGCCGCCGTTTTAGACCTCGTTATAGCCAGGAACCCTATTGCCATTTTGGACTTGACGATCAGAATACCCTTGAACGACAGTGCCAACAAGACAACACTTCTACAATTTGGCTATCAAACTGGCTATCAGATATCGTAGATCCTTCAGACGCGTCAACACATAGCAAATAAGTCCGAGCGCATAAAATTTGCGTTAGGGAAATTATCGTAGTACCGACGAAGTTAAGAAAGCCTGAACGGTAAATAAAAACAGTCCTGTGCAACTAACTGCCACGCCTTTCCCAGTACGACATAGTCGGCCTAAGGAGGGGGTCTCGTGGTGAACACTCAGGGTTTAAAAGGCGCGTGAGCACACAAGGAAAGTTTAGGTTGCTTATCAAAACTCAGGTGGGCGCATCAGGTTTTTCATTATACTGAGGTTAGAAAGAGGTATTCTGATATGCAAGAGGACTGCGTGGTCAATTTTGAAACGAATCTAGCGGAAAGCAGCCATGAAATTTCAGGATTATCTTTGGCTACGTCCGAGCTATGGGAGCCATGAGCAGAGAACTGGGTAGCACTGCTGAGGCTGCGGGCGGTGTTGTCGAATCATCGCTACAAAAATCGGGGTTTTTGCCACAAGGTTTGCACGGTGGACCCTACAAACGCTGCTGTTGGACTCAAAACATTGACTGCAAGAGGACCTGTGACAGGGTATCTTGAATTATCAGGGAGCGAAATGAGGAGTGGGTTGGACAGACCAGGTGGAAATAAGGTGGTGGGTCCAGCCAGTATTCGTTTAATGATACTGAAACCCTTAAACTATATTTTACGAGAGCCTCTCCCACAACATTTTACTCTCAGTCTCCAGAAGGCCATTATCCCGGGGGACTTGTGGAAGACTGGGGTTTTACACATTTCTAAGAAGGGGAGAGACTTGAGGTGGAAACTACTGACGAACAAACCTTACGTCATTTCCCGTGGAAGGGTTGGAAAGATTGCGGAGCATTTCACTCAGAAACGCCTTGTCGTCAGCTGCATATAGCGTACATACCCTTCATACTATCAGGTTTACCTTGGAAACAACTTGTCCGAAATAGTTTATTGTGTCTCTACCGTTTACACACACCCCATCTGGCATTCGTTTCATTGCACACTCACAAACGGTTGGAAAATCAACATTTTATTCATGTGCGTTATTGTGTACGCATTAACTAGACTGCTGGGAATGTAAAATTGGGGCTTATGGTGAATCCAGCAGAGTGACTGTGTACTCTAGAGTTATGCTTAGAACACGCACATAGAGAAAACAAGTTCATGAGTCGAATATACATTCTCCCCATCTATATTATATACATGCCCTTTTGTAATAATATATTTACCCTGATTAGCCTCCAAACCATAATCAACGGTAGCCGGTATTAAAGATTCACTGACCAGCGAACAATAACTCTCTACAATGAACTGTCTGAAAAAATACTCCTCCGGCACACCACACACAATCACATCAAAATATCGAGTAACATCTTGTGCTATCACCTCTGCCTCGAATCTTTCTTGTCAACTACCTAACATCCGTGTTTGTTGTGGTATGAATGTGTTCAGCTGAAACGTACCGCCGCTACTGAACAAACTGACGTTAAAACTCCTCGGTCGGAGTTTCGAGCAACACCACGTACATGACAGAGCTCAACACGAATAAGCTGGCTGGGTGACCCAACATACGGGGGAAATCTGTACTGTAGAGTTTTTCCTTATTTTTGTTCACAAACGTTGCTTCACTTTTGTACAACAACTTTTGTATCACCCTTACTTGTTGTTCAAATTGATAAAAGTGACCTTGCAATCCAATACAAAATTTGTGCACACTGGCCTGCTCTCTTCTCTTCGTTATTCTAAGTCCTGAGGCGCTACAAGCGTTCAACGACGTAAAGAAAGCACTCAGCGACGCGACGTCCCTCGCTCATTTCAATCCAGAGCCGGCTGCTCATCTGATCCTCTCGACCGATGCGTCTAACCATGCTGTCGGTGCAGTGCTTCAGCAATGCGTCGGCGGCGAATTACGACCGGTCTCATTCTATTCCCAGAAGCTATCACCCGCGCAAGTCAATTATAGCACCTTTGGTCGTGAGCTGCTTGCAATCTATTTGTCCATTAGACATTTTCGTCACTTGTTAGAAGGAAGGAACTTCACGGTTTTAACTGACCATAAGCCTTTAATCTACGCCTTTAACGCTAGTCAAGACAAATATTCCCCTCGTGAAATTCGACATCTCGATTTTATAGCGCAATTCACAACGGATATCCGACACATCGACGGAAACTCCAATGTGGTTGCTGATGCGTTCTCAAGACTGCATGCTAACGCGGTTTCTAGCGTGCAAGACATAAGTCTTGAGAAAATAGCTGAAACTCAAAGGCAGATCCCGACTTTCCATCCATTTGCATCCCACCTTTCCAGTGTTCCCGTATTCCCTTGCCTTCTTCAGAGTCCACTATTGTGTGCGATACTTCAATGGGCACTCCACGTCCAATCCTACCCATTTCTCTTCGCCGACCCATTTTTCTCCATTTACATTCTTTGTCCCACCCTGGTATTCGCGCCACACTCAAACTAATTGCTGCCCGTTATGTCTGGCCCAACATGAACAAAGATGTGCGCTGGTGGACTAAATCATGCCTTCATTGCCAGAGGAGCAAGGTACATCGCCACACCATCACCTCTCCTGGAAATTTCCCCACTCCAGACGCACGTTTTTCTCACGTCCATGTTGACCTGGTTGGTCCATTACCCCCATCACACGGCAAAACATTCTTGTTTACGTGCATCGACAGATTTACACGATGGCCTGTCGCCGTTCCCCTTAGTGATATTTCGTCCGAGACAGTCGCCAAAACGTTTCTCGAGCATTGGATTGCCAATTTTGGCGTTCCATTGTTCGTTACTACAGACCGAGGTTCGCAGTTCCAGTCAGCTCTTTTCCGCGACTTGACTCGTCTGTTGGGCTGCGAACACATCAGGACGACTGCATACCATCCTGCTGCTAATGGGATCGTCGAACGTTTTCACCGACAGTTGAAAGCATCGCTCATGGCGCAGTCGACACAGAGTTGGACAGAGCGCTTACCCCTCATTTTGCTGAGCATCAGATCCGTCCTCAAGGAAGATATACAGTGTTCTACGGCTGAATTAGTCTACGGAACGACACTTCGTCTTCCAGGTGATCTTTCAATCAAGACACACAAGCTGCAATTGATCTGACGAGTTACGCGTGCCGTCTCAAATCACATATGGAAGCACTCCGTGCCTTTCCGACCCGACACCATTCCTGGCCTCAACAACTCAACAAAGATTTGATGACTTGCACTCACGTCTTCGTTCGTTGTGACGCAGTTCGGCGCTCACTTCGACCACCTTATGATGGTCCTTTTAAAGTGATCTCACGAACAGACAAAGTTTTCACCATCGAACGTTCCGGAAAACACGTCACTGTGAGTATTGATCGTCTCAAACCTGCCTACGTTGACACGCATCGGAAAATTTCCCCCGAATCATTTACTCATGTTGCTGAACCACAGAACCCTGAAGCATCCATTCCTCCCACTCCCCACACATCCGACTCTTCACCCACAATTGACAGTAATGACAAAAGAGCACCTTCTCTTCGTCCGTCCTACCGAACAGACTCATACATCATCACCTTTTCCTCATCCGTCTCCACTCCGTCCAACCACGCGTTCCGGTAGGCATGTTACTTTACCAGCCCGTTTTCGTTGATAACTTTCATGTCCCTCATTCTAAGTTTTCAGACGATTATCGAGCATTTACCTTTCACAAATGCTCTGGAGGGGGAGTACTGTAGAGTTTTCCTTATTTTTGTTCACAAACGTTGCTTCACTTTTGTACAACTTTTGTATCACCCTTACTTGTTGTTCAAATTGATAAAAGTGACCTTGCAATACAATACAAAATTTGTGCACACTGGCCTGCTCTTCTCTTCGTTGCGCAGTCACTTGACGACACTACACGGGCCTTTCACCCACTATGACGAATGCTTGTCAATTTTATATCTTATTCAAAAAATACACAAAAATATTAATACTGCACTAAGTCTATCAATGATTCACTTATTACATTTTTCGTCTTACTACATGTGAACACCCTACATTTTTTCATTCAACACGCTAGATTAGGTTCTTTTCCTTATTTCAACAAACATCTCTTTGGCGAGGAAAACTTTAGCGACCAGTGGACGCCCGAATCCCCGTACTGCCCGATCGATTTGCGGGATTTTCTGCTTCGGAACCTTTCTGAACCGTCGACGAAGTCCTCCTCTGGAGTCTGTACAATCGCTTGCCGGATTTTGGAACTTCCCGACCTCCGACGCCCAAGTCGATTTCTTTCAGCATTTTTCCCAGGCAATTTTTTCCAGTAATGTCAAAATCCCCTGACGATGCATTTGTACTTGTCCGGGTGTTATCTTCGATAATTCGTATCCTCGGCTCCTACATAACCTTTGTGAACGTTAAATTAGTGTAACATTACATCTCTTGGACGAAATCTATGGAGAAGCAAACTATCTTCTTTCCTGATGTGTGCATTAAGTTTACATAAACCTAAATCCTTTTATCTCTGATTACGTTTCTGCTGACAGATTCTGCGTTTGTCGTATTACTTAGCCACTTGTTGTTTAGTATCGCCTAAAATTATCTGCAATGATCGCGAACAGCTGGGCGGGTATCGCACAAGTGCGTTGAAAAATCTGCGTCCATTATTTAGTTATAGCCTTTTCTTCGTAGACCAACTTGGAGTCGTGCGGCATAAGCCTTGCAGAGTCAAACCAGTTTCATTCCTAGATGGGATCACGTAAGCCTCATGTAAGGGCGCGTTAATGGAGATCAGTCACTTGGACTGCAAGGAAGCTTCTGACTCATTAAACCACCGATTGTCAATCCTCAAACTAGAGATTTTGTTTCCCTCAAAACTGCCGGTGTAGTACAGAACTTCCCGAGGAACCATACTTTCCTTGGGGAAATAGAAGGGCAGTGGATCATGGAAGATGCAGTGGTTAGCTGGTCGCCCCAGAGATTATTGCTAAGGCCACTACCCTTTTGGGTATTCGTGAATGATCGCAACAAACACCCGATTTGTTCCTGCTACGTCTTTCTTGAAGATGAGAAGGTTGTGGGAAATCCTGAGAGCACATGCATTCATGGGGTCCTGTATGCTACTCAAAGGCGGTCAACTTAGTGGAGCATGTGGCAGGACATATCTGGAAGAGTACGTGCATGTTCGCAGTCCGAATATTGTAAGGAAAACTGAAATACTTGGAAATGTTTGAAATTATTTTACAGGACTGTTAAAGGGAATACGTGGTGAGTTGTTTGCACAGGGGCTTAGCAAATTTGGTTTGTTTCACCCGCACGAGGCAAGCTATAGGAAAAATCCTCGAAGCCTTCAAAATCCTTAAAGGTACAACCAGAGTCGAGGAAGGATCTTTGTTCCAACTATGTGCAACCTCCTATCTCTGAGGCAACAGTCTTAGGCTGGGAAAGGCGAGGGTTGCCGCGTCGATTAGGTAGAACATCTTCGTGACCTAGACAACCAACTATTGGGAATTGTTTCTATTGAATGTAGTATCATGCGATTGTTTGGCAACATTCAAGCGAATGTCCAAAAACGTTGACTATTTCTCTTCCGGGACCTGCTGCGAAAGTTGAGCTCAAATGAGTTCCCTCAGCACTATCCGGCTCGCAGACTTAAGTAAGTCAGTTTTTCATTTTAATTTGCGAATATTATTATCTTTTTCACTTATTGGTCATTTCCTCTGCAGGCTCAATCCTAATGTTTAAAAGTGGAGCACGTAGGGAACAACCTCTTGTTGTTCAAGCATTTTGCTTTTGTTTCGCTCCTTTCCAATGGGACGGTAAGCTCGTACGTCACTGGAAGTTATGAACTTCTTGTATTTTAGCGCCACCGTCAGCTTGAACTCGTTAGATTTTTACTTGATGGCCTTCATGACTGAGCATGAGAGGGAAGTATTTGCTTTTCTCATCATCGCGTCACTGAGCGTCCTCAGAAGCTCACTGATGCAAAACACAACAGCTTTTAGCTCAATCCGCTTCGTCCTGAAACCTGAGGGGACGGAAACGTTAAGTGCATCAGCCTACTCGAAGCGCGGCACAAGCAACTGGCCTCTTGCTATATTTACTGCGCACGAACTGCAAATATAACGACAGCTGTATCACGGCTTCACTCTCGAGTGGACACGCGTTGATATAGAAAAGTGATCGGGAGCCGAAAGCCTGTAAATACGGATGGGGGACGCCTCTTATCTAATAATAATAATAATAATAATAATAATAATAATAATAATAATAATAATAATGTATATCTCTCAACCGGCCCCCAGGCGGCCCATATTGATGACGACATCAAAACATCTTTGAATGTTTCCACTGTTCCTGCGTCAGCCCAGCCTAAGTCTGTCTTTTTATCTTAGAGACCTCCTTGGTCTTCACAGGAACTTATCTGTGAGTCAGGAATCGTCTGATGTTTCATATGATTGTGGTATGCCCGCGTCCCCCGGGGCTAGGCAGAGACCATGTCCAAGAGTAGCTTTAGGGACGGGAGCAGCTTCACCGGAGAAGACGGAGTGTGTATCTAAACATCTTGGCCTTGCCCCAGCTATGACTTGATATTCACCTAGGCGACACGTGGTGATGGAGGACAGGTTGCTTGGAAACAGGGTGCGTTTGATGTATGCACGAATGTTTGTCCATCCATTCAGGTGAGTTCCTTGGGTTCCAGTTGCACTGCCTACGTACGGAATTTGGTAATTCATTCCTGTACAAATACTATGCGTCAGTCATTCTCGACTGTCACTCTTGTTGGCCATATGTGTAATTCACGAATTCACTGTGCAACCATTCCACAGTTGTTGCATTCTGGAAGACTTTCGGCCAATAGGGCGTGCCCCCTCAATTGGTTGTCGATAATGGCAGTAACTTTTTCGCCCAAAGGGGGAATTTGTTGAGTTCTTCGGGTCGCCGGCGTGTTTTGACTGCATCCAGACACCCTCAGTCACGTGGAACAGCTGAGAAGTTCGTACGTTCTTTGAAAGCCGCCATAGCCTCTTTGAACGGAACCACTTTTGCTGGGCTCGACGAAGATTCTGATAATTTTTGCTGCAGTGGAGAATTGAAGCTCATAGGTCGACGGGACGAGGTTCAGTCGAGCTATTTAAGAATAGTGTTCTGTGAAAAACATGCTCAGTCTGAACTCAGCCGAAGATGTTTCTCATCCTGAGAACCAACATCGACCTCCCGGTGGGATGGTATCGGACAGTCTCGGCGATCGCATGTGCTCAGCACTCCATCGACTGATGGTTTTGATCACCACAGACATGTTGATAAGACTGTATGCAACTTACCCGGCACTAGGTTTGTTTGATGGGATGCCTAAAATTCTGTTTCTGAATTTGATTAAGACTTGAAATCAGTTGATGAGGAAGTATCGGCAAGTGACCAGGTTCAAACAAGAAATTTTCAGCGTTTGAAGAAGAAGCAACAGCATCACCAAAACGGCCCAGACTCATTTGGACGGTGGCAGGTGGAGTGACCGTAACGAGTAACTGCACGTCGTGCTATTGTTGTTTACCTGAATGACCAGCTGTACATAATACGGATTACATTAGGATTGCTACCGTGTGGAAACGAGCCGTGAGTTAGAGGTAGGGACACCCGCGACTACTGTCGTGGGCTCTAAACTGCTATACAAAACCGTCCAACTAGTAATTCTATTTATATTCATTCACTGCGAATGCCGATAGTATTGAGTCCTTCATCCCTCTTTATTACATCGAGTGTCTCAAGGTGGCATAAGTAAGACTCTCTTAGGCTTCTGTCACATCATACTTTCTTATTCTGGGCTCAGTGTTAGCAGTTGCAAGTTCTCGATTACTGAGCGTAGCCCATCACCTGCTGGTTTACAATGTAAAGATCTCTTGTGCACTTATGTTTCACTGTTTTCTAGTACACTTGAGTCGGAATTGCGTAACTTACTTCTTCAGTGTTCCAAAACTTCTGGAGGTATGTGTGTCGAACACATTTCGCTCGCACTCGAAGGTGATCTCATTTTGTGAGGGGAACTATCGTTCCATTTGGTTCTCGTAAACCGGTCTCAGAAGCAATTGGTCAACTTGTGGAAAAGATATGTTGACACTCCTACAGTCTTTCATTTGGGCTGCACCCATTGTGGTTCCAGCTGAGCGTTAAGCTGGAGCGTCTGGAATCTGAGTTGACTAACTGATCACACTCAAAAAATTTGTTCCGCTGAGAGTTCGTGCTATCGCTAAACCGGAAAACTTTCTGCATGAGTGTCATGGTTCAAAATATTTTCCCACTCTTGATTTGGAAGACACTATTCTACAGACTTGACTTGACAAGGCCTCCAATGCTTTTACGAACACTACTTTTTCGACTGTTTCTTCGTAATTTTGTACCACTCATTCCGGGTGTATTGTCTCCTGTATTTTAAGATGTAAACACTAACTGCCATCTATGCCCGTTCCATTTGAACCGATCTGAGCTTGAATGTGGTATATGATCTCAGTTGATTTGTTTCGCGTCTTATCGGACATGTGTGGTAACCGCTTCGCTCAATAAACTTACCGTCCTGTGGCCAACTTCTTACTCGTCCTTCCAGTAAACGGCGTTGCCGCGTCTCTTGTTTTCCTTGGTTTAGGATTATGGCGGTCAGAGGCATAACAAAAGGAACGATCCAATACTCACTCGGAGTCTCCCAACCGCCGTGGTATTACTGGAGCTTTAATCTTCCGAAAAGTGTGAGGCTCCTTGTTATTATATAGCCAACACGCTAGCAGCAGGGTTTTATTGCTCTTCCTCACGGAACGCTCATGCTGACAACGCCCTTCTCGTAAACCTAGGAGGCTTCCCATGATTACAGGCTTTCTGTAAATTTATTACGGTTGGCTTTAACGCACCCGGGATAGGCTGCTCATCGGTGTCACTTTCGGACCTTGAGAATAGATTATCATCCCCTACAGAAGTTGACTGGGCAGAAAACTTGAACGCAGAATATCAGCGCCCTGATTTGGCAGCGTTTTGATCAGATCCTTTTGGTGGTGGACTTTGTCGTCAGTAATGAGAGCCGCCTGAAGGATAGAATGGTTATCCAACTCTCACTGCGACATGGTGACTACACCTTTCTTGTTCCAGGTTGCAGTAACCAGTATAAACGCCCGCGGTTCTAAATATCAGTTGAATTGACCTTAGTTATCCGAACACTTATCTAGGTTCACTCATTCTTGAGTGTAACTGTGTTGACCGGCATCCTCATGCTTTTTTGAACGCATTTAAAAGGCTGATGGCTGATTCGTATCGCGCAAACTGTGTAATTTCTCTCCTCACTTGCATCTTCTGCGTAACACATGTCGTCTCCCTGGCGACAGTTCCCATTTATTCGCAACGCATTAACCTCCGGAAAATTCGGGGGAACTTAGAGTTCCCTACACTTTAAATTGGATGCAAGCAGGACATCTGTGAACACACCAAACTCAGAAGAAAAGACTTTGCCGAAAGCTCGCGCAAAGAAAACTTCTTATTCAGATGTTAACTGATAAAAAATGTCTTCAGCCTTTCTCCCGCCACCACAAAACGAAGAGACGTCTTCAGATTCCCAGTTAGACGCCGGTTGGATATAACGCACTTGTCGTTGGTGTTCTAAGTTACATCTATGAACTGGTAGCATAGTCCGCTGCTGCAAAACTCTCGAGGCCCAACTTCTGTTGCTCCCTTCTTAGTACTAGAAGTTGAAGAAGTAATACAGGTGAATCCGCACAGCGTAATGTGTCCAGGCAAGGTATATACCGGTGTCCTTTAAGAGGCGTCAGTTGCTTCCACAGGACCACTTCATAAACTTCTCAAGCAGACACCCCCGACGGACACCGTTATTGGGTGGAAAGAGGTCACAATAACGCTCGTATTCAAGGCGAACTATCAACACTCTCCTGCCAGTTTCCGGTCATTCAGCTTGACTGGAATCCCTTACAAGATAACGGAGCAACTGTTATTAGGCGCCATGTTCAAACATTTTCCACAGAATTTTACCTCTCACCCCGCGTGGCTTACTTTTCAGCGTTTCGGACGTAAAAATTTGCATATTTTCCTTGGCAGTTCGACAGAGCCCGGAGGACATCGCCCCATTTCACGTGCTATCCAGTTCTTCCTTGCCACTGACTTCAACTGCACATCAGTATGCTGTTTTTGTTGAAGTACTAGTCTGCATCGAATGTTTGACGACTATGGTGACGACTATGATAGTTGTTGGCCACGCTCCCTGTCCTCACTTATCCCCTTCTCGTCTATCCTCCTTCCTGGTCCTACACTGGAAATCTTCTTGTCAGTAATTGCGAGCCTTCCTTGCAAAGACTGTCACAACCGTTCGAATTACGTGCGCAGTTTGTTTGTCCTTACTTTCCACTGCTGGACCTTTGTCTATACGTGCCTTGGTTTTATGTGCGCTTTATCAGCTTGCCATTGCGTGACTTGTATTCGGTCGTGTTCCTGTGAGTCACTGACCCCGGAACTTTAAACTTGGTGGATTCTATGTCGCGGTTTGTTGCTAGTTTCTTCCGTTTAGCTTTCTACTTTTTTTGTACCTTACCACCTTATTAATGAGCAACTCGGCGTTAAGACCGTCTTGTTTCTCAAGGCCGAATCGGTTGGTCAGCAGGTTCAAAAATGATAAACTCTCTCAGTACTACAGACGGAAAACTTCGCGATTCAGCTTATCGGCAGACGTTACGAGCAGTCCGAACGTAGTTTGAACAACTGCTGGAAGCTCTGGGTTAACAGGCCTTTGAACAACGGAAGCAGCCTGAAATATTGACTTGCCAACGAAATGCAGTATTTGAACCATGGCGTTCTAATCCGAGCCCAATCCGAACTATGAACAAGTGTTCTTTATACGATCATAAGCACACTCAGCTCATTTGACCACTACGCCAGTCTAAATGCCATAAGCTGGTAAGATGAGCCACCAAGAAGCTGTCCTAGGTTGAAGACCTGTTTGTTCCACAAATCGAAGTCTTCCATCTGGCTCAAGGTGTGTTGGGTTTATCCTGAATCCAAATGATTCTGGTGTTTCTGTTAAGGGTAATACAATGCACGTTTGTAGCGACTATAATAAACGATATTTTTGATAGTCGCATT
>LOND01000026.1:204033-215928 GCA_014220965.1 Paragonimus kellicotti
CAGTAAATGAGTATTTAGTTGGTTCCAAAAGAAATAGCCTACCATTTCTGCCTCGTGTTAACCTAAAAAGCTGGTTAGAAACGCTAATCAAGATGTCGGTGTGCTGTGGCTAACGGCATGCTACGTCCACATAACTTCCGGTTGTAGTTCTGGCTCTTCCGTTATCGTTATCGTTATTATTCTGTAACCTTTCCAGTAACGTTTCATCATTCAGGGTATTCCACGTCACTGTTGATATGAGTGGCAGTTCAAACCACATTCTCCTCCGGTCAGGTTAATGGCTGTTATGATGATTACGGCAATAAGCGGAGGCACCCCAACCGTTCAACTGCTTCCAGTTTCTCGTTCTAACTTGGTTCGATGTGCCCGAAAATACTTTCACGCAATCTATCTCATTGTGTAATGGTTGGAACTGATTTGTCCGACGAAGACCTCTCGGATTTTAAAAACGCCGTGATGAGGTTTTTGTTACTCCCGAAGGATAATTGTACCGCAGTGGAAGAATCTTTACTCCCTTCGTATTGCGATGTGCAGTACTGGACGGTTCATACTTCGGTCATTTGGGAGATGAAAAGATGGAGGCATTTGGACGTCTGACTTGTTGGTGGCCACAGCTGATTGCTGATCCATGCGATATTTCCGGAAATTTATGTTCAATGTGTACATAAGGCTCAACCGCGGCCACCGAAATTGACAACCTGTGAGGCCTGGCACCAAATACGTGCTGACTATTGTGGTCCACTTTCTGACAGAGATTGTGATTTTGATAACCTCAGTCTATATCCGCTTCGGCCGAAGGTTTATCTTGCGTCATCAGCAACTGTGGGTTTCACTATGATTGCACTGTGAAAAACTTTCGGTCAGGAGGGAGTACAGTGCGCTTTAATCATTGAATAAGACACCGCTTTCACTAGGCGGCATTTTGATGTCTGGCTAAAATGTGAGCCATTGACATCTGCTCACTTCGCTGAGATAGCCTTAATTCAACGGGGCCGGTGAAACTTTCTTGTGTATTATGGAAAGCGGATCAGGTTTATGAAGTGATGTAATTTCGGTGAACTGGAGGATGGTGAGGGAACATCGGAATTCTGACTCTTGAACAACTGGAAGCACTCCAACAAATAGAACCGCGTTCTCCGACCAATATGTTCAGTCTGGAATCAGCCGAAGTTTTTTGGCACAATGGGAACAACCATCGATCATCTCGAATAATTGTGCTCATCCTGGTTATAGTTTTCACGATTCTGCCCCTCTGTGCTTACTACCGATTTCAGTGTTTCTGAGGCTATTCTAGGTCCAAGACTTTTAGTTGAAAATGCTGTTGAGAACGAATCATCGCTGTTTAAACTATCTGAACTGCTTGTAGGTAACAATAACCCAGAACCTGTAACAGTCCCGACTTCCACCTAGATTGTAGCGGATATGGCAGTTGACACTAAGCCAATTTTTCATTATTTTTTCCTCAGCACATCACTGGTAAGGGTATGTAAAGTTGCGTTTGGTAGTTGCCTGTCCGATTTGCCCGAACTAGAGAATATAGAACTACTGCGCCAAAACCAAATCTGGGTTTGAGATAGGACAACAATTGCATTTACATGATACTGGAACAAACAGTTCCTCAAGCAACCTCATAGTTTGCTTCGGTGTACACGGAAGGAATTGTCAGGGAACGGTCGAGAAATACTATGCGCGGCTGTACCTAGTACAATCCCGCACGAACACTGTTAGCCTTGGGCAAACAGGCAGGGAAGAAAACTTAATATTCTCACACAAGAAGCACAATGCACAATATTGTACACGATGAGGTGTGTTTTCTATTGCCATCTGGCATTAATGGATTTTTCTTACAATCTCATTTGTGTTGTTGCTGTTCTTGTGTGGCTTTGCTTTGTTTGAATGAATTCTTAAAGAAGAAGCACTTGCTCTGCGTTTGCGTGTATTTCGTCTGGCCGTTATTTGAAATCCTACATTTGCAGGACCTAGTCGTTTGATCTTGCAACCGTGAGCCTGAATGATGGTTGCGGTGAAGTAACGAGGATACTGATCCGGTCCGCCAATTGATGAGACTATCATGCCAAAGACATGTTCATTCACAAACCATTACGTGTTGGTTAGTTACGACAAATAATAATTCAAGCTGTGCCTTCTCTGTTCGCTGTAACAGCGTGGAATCTCTAGAGCTTGCAAATACAACGTGCTGGTCACTCTTGACAGTCTCTCGAGGTCTTCTGTATTGGAGTAACTTGGATCAAACTGATGTGAACTGAAGTTCTAAAAGTAAGCAACGCTACTTGTGATGGTTCTGTGATGTAGAATTACAGTAACTGATGTGGATTATACAAAGATTCCTGTTTCTAAGAGCTCCTGAGAACAAACCTCCTGTTCAAGTATGTGTGTTGTCTAAGAAAGAAATAGCCATCAATTCTTTTTTAATAACTACCTTGAAGGAAGATCCCTTCTGACCCACGGCTGCTGTCGAGTTATTCGAGAACTACCATCCAGGTGTCTTCAACGTTTCGTTACCGATCGGGTACCCTACGCCACCGCTGCAAAACATCCGGTAGCTAGTCCTTATCACCGGGCTCCCTGTACTAGATGCTTAGGGGCTCTAATTCAGGTTTAATTAGTACTGTGCGATGGATGTTGACAGGGTTGATTTCAGTGCTCCAGAGGAAGCATTTTCCAATCTTGTGGAACCCCTTCCCGAACTGTTTAGACTGACATGCTAGACAAGCTGTTTCTAATGTTTGAAAGGAATCCACGATGACGCCTACCTTTAAGGCGGCGACCTGCAGTCCGCTGTTAGCTACCGGCCAATCAGTCCACCTGGCACCCAATGCAAGCTAACGGAGCGCTTATTGAAGCATTCCTCAACAAAAGCTCTCAGTTCATCAACTATGCACGGCTTACTTTGTAACCAGTAATTCATTACAAACATGCTTGTCCTCACGGACGGTCCGACGGATGTAAAAGACAACCGCATCATTTCACGTTCTGACCCCTTTGGTTTCGCCAAGGCTTACGACCGTATTCCACATGGATCAATCAGAAACAAACTATGAGCTTATGGTATCTGACAAAAGATTCACTGCAGCGCTGCCCTTTCTCTTGACGGCAGAACTTTCACAAATGAAACCAGACTTGGCCTGCCGTATACCTCCTTGAGTTAGGTCGGAGTTCTTCAGGGGTCATCGCTACGCAAATCTTCAGTCCATACTCACACAAAACACCTTCCAGTCACACGCTTCTCTACGCCGCCGACTGAAACCTCTGAAATACCAGTGACCCCAGTGCAGTACAGCTGCGTTTAAACTGTGGCCGGATGATCAGAGTCTACTTCTAGTTGAATGTAAATGCACACACCGGTCACTTGGGGGTCTCAGACAAGGTCTTTGCGAGTAATAGTTCACACAGCAAAGTAGACGTCACGAACGACGTTCTGGAGAATGATCATTGCATCTGGATAACCGTAAACTTACCCCTTGCGTGCCATCACGAGATTGCTGTAAAAGTGAGGTTTTCCACCGTCAAGATGATTTAGCACCCCTATCCCCACATAGGCTATAACAGCTTTTTAAACGCTTCACGGGATTTATATAAGACGGCGGAACGAGTGTACTAATCAAGTCGTGCCTATCGGCTTGAAGAAGATCATTTCGCTATTGAGCGTGTCTGGCGTGCGGCTACCAAACCAACTGCTGACTTGAAGACTATCATGTACAAGTGTCAACTTGAAATCCTTGATCCGCATTCATTTGAATTTCGACGGCCCTCAGGTGACTTAACTGTTGCACGCGTCGTTTCTATGTACAGCAAAACAGATCTTCATCATAGCAGCAGGTAGTAACCGACGAGAACATGCCAAGGAACCTCACTAGCCCCATCTCCGGAACTAATTCGTGCAGCAATTTTCCCGGTAGAATTAATAACCACTGGAACGGCCTTCCTTCCCAGAGTTAGTCGCGCTTCTGGAGGTTGCTTTAAAACGATGCTAGATTCTCAACAACTTAAGACGTAATTCAAGTGGTGTTCTCACTCTGTTCTTGTTACTTATTATGGTCCCCAGACACGGCGCTATACCCTACTATCTCTGATTGCTTTTCAGCTCAATAGACTTCCACCCGACACCGAATAAGGCTGGTCAACAGGATCTTACACCACGGGTCTCTTGCATCAAACCCGTTTATTAATCGCTGAATCACTCTATCTGGCCCAGAGCTGACTAAGATGCAGTAATGCTAACGCCTTGAACGCCATCAATTCGGATGTACCTTTTGAACGCAGGGGTACATATTATCATGGATGTTGTATTGAATCAACAGTAATGAGAAACAGGCTCAGTGAAACTCACTAGAGGAAAGTCTGGAGAACATTCGGGAAACATCCAAAGATAACTCCGAGTGCGAACGGCTGCACGGTTGTGTGCTTCGCGACACTGTGACTTGGAATGAAGATTTTATCTTCTCACACTGATGCAGTACGTGAAGATCAGACGAACTACAGGCGAAATAATCGTGGGCAATTGTTAGTAATATTCGTCAAGTTCCGTGTTCCCGAAACGGCCTGAATAGAAAATTGGCCCATTTACCATTTTATTGCTCTTGTTTAGTCATTTCTACGCCTTCTTCTAGTCCTCCATCCATACACCATTTTACAGTAGCCCTATACCTGAAAAACGTTGGTGCCTGACATTTGGGTCGGTCTTATTTTCTCTCTTAATTCAGTCAGTATTAGGTTAGTCCTTAATTCCCCGTCTGCTTGTATCGTTAGACCAATATTTCCCTATTGGTTGGTGCGTAACGAAACTGTCAATTATTTAATTGGGTTGCGCAAACATTTCACCTTGTTTTCCGTTCGAGGGTAGTCCGCCGACTCAATTGAAGAAATGATCGCGCAACTTGTGTGAGTTCGGAACACACCGCTAGTGTAACGCAGATATCCCCATAGACTTAGGACGAGTGAGAGACGTACCAACACTGACTCTCTTTTACTGCTGCACTGTCTGCCGGGCTGTGCCTGTTAAACTACTCCACCCCGAAATTCGCTACCGGAGCGAACTTGGTAGTCGACGCCGAACAACCAACCGGCGAAAGTTCCAACGTTGAAGCAAACGCGGTACCTTCCGGAAACCTGATGTTACCCATTACACGTGAAACATTATGCACTACGAAACACTGCCCGTTACCGCTAGAGACGTCAGATACAGGAGTTCCACTAACCAATCTATTCCAAACGGTACAGTTCTAGGCCATTGGGCGAGAACCCAACAGAAAGGTTTATAAGGACACTTGCCGCAACCAGTGGGCTCAGTTACGGCTCCTAACCCTCTTCGACACATTCATTTATTATAGACAGGTCCATTAACTAGGGTGACGAAAGCCACCAACACCCTCTTAACCGATTGGAAAAATCTCTTGTTATATAACGCATCAGGGAATGGGCAACAACCACCTTTGTTCGGAGAACAAGACGAACTCAGTCATTGACAAAATTCTTGTGATGCAGTCCGGCTTCGGCCAAGTGTCAAGCCTGCACTTTATGGGTGGCGTACAATCAATCAAGATGGACGATTTCGCCTATCCACATGATCCTCAATAACCTCCAGGAAGTTGAGGTTGTACAGCTGACAGTCCTAATTGTTTCCATTCATATTCTGGAAGCCCCGTTAGAGCCAAGACTGACGATCAGTGGGCCATTATGAGGGCGCGAAGATTAGCCAACGACAACCCTGATGCAACCGAGTTCGACCGAATCTGTAGCTCAATACCACAAGGCATACCCGAGCCGCTTGTCGTCGACCACCTCGCAGCGTGAATACGCGATATTAGTAAGAGGAAATGTGTATACAGTAAGCATTCATTTGACGTGGAGAATTGCGCAGCCTGGTCCGTCAGACGACTACCCAGACATGCATCTCTGACCTTTATCCAAGCGCTCAAACCAATGGAAGTCACACTGCTAAACAAGGTAGTAATATCAGATGTTATATTGACCTGGAAGACGAAGAGGTGGGTAATTGTATTATTCGCCGGTACGGTGGCTTAAGGCAGGAACGAGTCGGAAAAGGCCATTGAGGCGCGAAAAAGAGATTTTCACATTTTTCGTGAAATACTAAAATGCATATTTCGGGACAAATATATAGATTTTATCGAGTATAATAATTGTGTTGCAATGAGAAAAATCGGCTATACCTGAAAATTGTTCATATTTGCACTTTTTTGAGAAAAATGTTCTGCATTTTTCAATGAATCATCACGTTGGCCTTCGTGATCGATTTTGCTTCCTAAAAACGCTCCCATCGGAATTTTCATGATGGGATACATACTTCCATTCGGCAGAAACGCTCTACTTTGCGTGGTTCGGGGATATAATTGAATTTTATTTTTTGACCACGTTGCGTTTGCATTTCAGTTCTAACTGCAGTTCTAATGAAAGCTATTCCACCTTGTTTGTGGGTTAGTTATATATGTAAATTACATGTTCAGTCTGCTTTCCTGTCGGTAGTTCGCGTAGAAATCGGTCGACATTATAACGTGGTTATTCCTACCTGCGATATGGTGTAAACATGAATAACACGTCCCACCCTATCATTAAAAACGTGCGTGCTGTTTTGTTTGTTGCTTATTGACTATGCTTGAATGTTGCATGCCATATGTACGCGCGTCAATGCTGACTCATCCGACGGTCAGTTACCCACCTTGATGCTCATTAGTTTTACGACGATAATATTGATTCTCACTTGTACCATTCCGGCTACAACCCCTCAATCTTCGTATCATGGACGTCTATGACTCTCATGACTGTGGGTCTGTCTTCGCCAGCTGCAGATTTTACTGATGGTTATCGGTAGGTTTCCTTTTTGCCAGAATTGCAGACCTGTATAATATATGGTGAACGGTCCGAATACAAATTTCTTTTGGTTTCTCCCATGTGATTCTTATCATGGTTGAGCATAGCTTAAGTCGCTTGGGTGCAGCAGCTGATAGTGGCATGCATACTACATACTCAGGCGTTGCTCATAGTTTAAGTCAACCAGACGGAGCAGCTTCAGAAGTGAACTCAGCGCTCATGAATCAGGACTAGTAACCGCGTACAATAATACGACGACGTACATTCTATGACTTACGGCATCTTAGTTTGAGACAACGTGGGCAACAATTTTTTCACTCGCGTTTCACAGATTTCGTTTCCGCCAAACAACCTCCTGAAGTTGTGACCGGAACCGACGTTCGTTTGATCCACATATGGCACGAAAGTGCTTCTTAGAGAACGACCACAGATTCTCGATATTATGCGTGTGGATTAGCTTGTCCTCAGGATCAACTAAGTTTACGGAGCGGTTGATTGTTCAGTGTCCGTAATGAGCTATTTTATCCAAAGCTCTGTGAGCTCTTCATTTGTCCGTTATTATCATGATGTTAAGCTGGAGGCGGAAGATAAATAATGTAACCAGTCTACTCGGACATCTTCGGATGGTGGGCAATAAGATCGACCTATCTCGTTTATTCTCACGAAAGACTACCGTGAACGCCTTCCGCGTTTCTCTTTCATCCCACCAAGTACCCAGGTCTTTGGGAAGTGACACCCACGATGGTACATCCATTTCATAAAGAGCTATTCATCGAGTTCAACGATGAAATGCGTTCCATCCTTTCGGCGAATTCCACCAACTTTGCTGTAACAGGAGCGTTGTCCTTGAATCTTATTTCAACATCTGCTTGAACTTACCATGCTCAGTGCGAGGCGTATGCGACGACGAAAGTTAACAACCGTCTTAAAGCTCACTCTCAATGTGGTGGTGATGAATGGTATGTTATCCTTAAAGGCCCAGTGTAGCGAAACTGTGAACGCTTCCTGAAATGTAATACGTGGATTTCGAAATATAGAATCTTTTCGAAAAGAACAATGTCGCAAACATGATTCACACTTCCACCAATAATGGTCCACGACGGAAACTTCCTTCATTGAAAAAGCGGTTGCACAGCATAAGCAGTTCATACGGTACTTCAATACGCTTTGTCTCGCCAACTTGAGTTGACCGGACTCGAAATGGCGTTCTTATTTGCACACATCGCGACATAAGTCGAGTTCTGCAAAATACAGAAAGGTTAACGGAACTACCTTCCGACGGAATGCACGGAGGTTCGGGTGAAATTGCTCATTAAAAACACTAGAAACTCAGCCAACAAAATCTCATCAAGAGTGCGAATATGAAGGATTTTCAGGTATAGCCGATTGTCTCATGCAACACACGCAGTATACTCGCTGAGATCTACATTTATCCCGAAATGTGCAATTTAGCGTTCCATGAGAAATTTGAAAATATTTTTTTGCGCCTAGCTGGCTATTTCCGATTCGTTCAGGCCTTGAAGCACGATATCGGCGAACTACATAACTGCCAAGACGTGCGCCCTGGTATACTCTTTTATATTACATGAGGACTGCCCTGATCGACAACGTCTAAATGAGTGTGTTAAACATGCCTAAGCACAGACCGACCAATTAACTCCTCGATCTCTAGAACTTGCGGATGCCGTACACACAGGAGTCGGGCCGACCCTGAAAACAGCCATCTGTCAACTGCCAACCTTCCACAGTAGGCGGAGAATGACACTTATCTATGTGTGTACACGAATGCGCTATTCCTGAGAAAATAGCTTACAGAGTAAAGGGGACTATGTTAGTCAAAGAAACCCACGATCATCAAAATTTCTGAGATGTGGGTAACCTCCAAGTTTCTAATCAGAAAGTCAACGTCTCAGATTATTGCAGTTCGCGCACTGACAAAGTCGGCATGTTTGCGTTAAAGGTCTGCCTGTCCTTGTGTGCGTGCTCCCCATCTGACCCCGCTTCATGAAGTCCGGTTACTTTACGTTAATCACCCGTTGACTTTATACCCGCTTAGGATAAATTCTGCTTCCTATTATTGTTAACAGCTGTTCCTGGTGTTACAGCTATTGTCATTATTGCATTTCTTCCAATCTCACCGGAGGTGCAATTAGGTTTATATCCACAACAACTTACGATGCACTTATTTAATGCTTGCCGGCTATGGTACTGGAATGCTGATTACCATATTCGACACGCACCCACGTAACGCATTCATTCTTTCGGCGAGTCAGGCGACCAAGGGAGATTATTGGTCACCCAACGTTCGTTTCGAAATTTAAAATGCCCGAGGTCGAAAAATACCGCACCATAACAAAATAATCGAAGCGCAGGCGATCTTCACATTGTACTACCATTTCTGTGCTCGGAAGCGCCGGTGGGTTGAATATTTTCTTTCGGAATTGAAAAACCTTCTCATCATCTTTCGTTTTAGCAAATGTGTGCCTTCATAAGCTCACTATTGCAAGAAACTGAACAATTTCCGGCTGAGGCTGCGTCGTTCTGGAAACTGAAGTGAATTGAAGAGAATTCAACCAATGAGAATGCTGAATGAATTTGACCAATGAGCGTGCGCATGCAGCTTGTTGTTTCTTTCGCCTCCACCCGGTCGTCTCGTGTTGTCCGAGGATCTTTCAACGTTCTTGCGGTACGGCCCAAAAACTGCCCCTTCCTCGATTAAATTGTAAAGCCGATTTCTCACACTTGTTTGCAAATGAGTTCAAAGCGTGGTTCTATGCCCCTCAGCGTTCGTTCTTTGATAGCCGAAGATTCTCCTGTGTAAACCACATCACTTACCTACCTCACAGAAGCTTTTAGATATGGTCGTCTTTAAAGACGATAATTATCGTCTTAAACCAGCCAGGAGCTCACCTAGTTTATTTGTACAGATAATTCTGAAGGAGTTTTCCAGTGTTTGGTTGGACCTAGAGCTCTTCATTAGTCGGCTGCATAAACCTTACCGAGATTTGGATATTCGATCACTTAGTTATTCACTGTTCTCTACTCGACTTGGAGATCGATTTTTGTCGCCGGAAGTTCCAAAGGTGGATTTCCACCTTGTTCTATCTCAATTATATTTGTACACAACGCTGTGAAATTTGCCCATAACGTCGACTACTCACAATTTTCTTTGCATTTTGCAGGGGTAGATATATTTGTGGTATGATTAGGCTAACACCTCCAAGGTTTCAGGCAGGTGAATATCAGATAATCATCGGCAAAATACCTAAGGCGTTCAGCTCGCCCGTAGCGTGAATTATTTGATTAGACTGTTAAAGTAAACGGACACCACCTACAGTTGCAGTCGGCATCACACACTTGATGCAGCTGATTACACCCACACTAAGACGACAGTGAATTGAACCACACGGTCCATATGTTCGACGACGTTTGCACATTCTCAAGATGTTTGTGAGTGAATTACTTTCTCAAGCCACGGCACTCTTCCATAGGACTCTGAGGACTCCCTCTTACTAGCTTGAACGGTGTGCCCGATAATTAAAAACCACTTCAAAGTATAATTGAATATAATGGGAACACGGCGCGTAATGCAAGCAATGTAAATGATTTACTAGACTGTTGTGAAGCATATGTTAGTTTTACGTCCTTAGGCCAATTATGTGTAAACGTGCGTTTGTGTTGGTTTTTATTCGTTGACACATCGACTATACGATTGGCCACTATTCCACTACGATATTATATCTGCCAGAAGCCCACTTTAGTTCATTAATTGATGTACGCGTTCAAGGTAGTTCATAAAGTCACATTCCGTTTACTGTGTCCAATACAATCAGATCTGTTCTTGTCTTGACTAAAGAGCCTTATTGCTTCATATATTATTAACGATTTGCTATGCGATTTTGACACAGCTTTATCCCACTGAGCGTTTATGGGTATTTGTTAATAAGTTGATAAGTTTGTGACCAGTCTGTCCGTAATTGTTTAATGAAATGGAGGCTAACCTGTTCCGTGTGCTTATTATGCGACAGTCGTGCGATATAACAATAGATACCCGATTGCGAGATCGGGGTTCTCAGTCGTCAGGATCGGTGTAATTTTTCTGCGGGCTTTCACTGAGTGATGGAACATAATAGAAGGCAACAGCTTCCGAGGATTCCAGTTCTTCAGACAAGAAATCTCGGTGCGAGAGTCACTTGTCCCATTTTTTTATTTACTGTAGAGGAACTAAACGGGGGGAAACAAATGCATGCCCATCTCTACAGTATGCATCTATGAATGCGGTAACTTACGTGTGAACTATTTGGCGAGCATATATATGCACGGCAGCGTACAATGCTATACACTGGGATTGACTGAAAAAGCGGTTCTTTGCACGCTTCAAAATTTTGTCTCAGCACAGGCCCATTGGGGAGGAAACATTCTTGAACTGCACATTTTCGTTGAGGAGAGTCATAGGTAATCTGGACCCTTCTGTATTACTCCTAATAGATGTGGTTCCTATCGTCTCATTGACCAGAATACGATGCCTCAGACAATCTCAGTTAACAAGGCTGTTACTTCGTACACACGCTTCAAAACCTCGACAGTAACTTCGTCTAATTACTGTGTAAATACGCGGACAGCAAATACCTATTTCTTATGCAGTCAACCACTTGTTTGGGTCCTTTCTGGAAGGCGCAAGGGGCTCGCAAAAACAAGGATTTCAAAATACCGGGTGTCGGGTAAACCGGTGAGCCAACTCAATGCTACCGGGCGCATCCCCAGGCTAAGGATTGGGGAACGTGGTGGCCAACTGCGAAATAAATGGGGTTCTCCCGAAGAATAAACAGTCGCGGACAATGAGTGGTAGTATTACCAGAACGTGGTGGATTCACGTTTAGCAGCCGGGTCTACTATAAAATGCCACATAAGCTGTTTGACAATGCTACGACATGGCGTATGTTACCCCACCACAAGACTTTCAGTTACTCCCAACGGGAGCACATTGGCTCCCGGACAGCTTGTCGTCCGTCTGACATGCTGTCCATATGGCACACAGACATTTTC
>LOND01000026.1:246838-257069 GCA_014220965.1 Paragonimus kellicotti
AACCCAAAATCACTCACAAAATTTTTATTTTGTGTAACGCATCGACTAATTTCTCTTCCGCTCTACAATAGCTTACATGGAGAACTTTACTTCAAACACTAATTGTTAAATTTGCCTGTTGAAATCGTCCATATATGATAACGTTAAACTTTCACCTTTTGTGTAAATATAAAAAATAACTTGGCTTGGCTTTATTCACAGTGGTAACGCATTGGAGTTGCTGCTGGGATCTTCCCCTAGACCTTCTGATTGCTGGTACCCTCATAAGCTTGCCCAAAAATAACAAGTTAGCCGAAATTGGCTATTGCGAAGGTTCCGTGAACAATATCTCGTGTGGAATCGTTGATAGTTCCCAACCGAGCAACTAATAACCTAACTAGGAATCCTGAATAGTCAAGATAATTTTTGAAGTACCCCTTGACATCAGTATGCAACGTGGAAGAATTGCACCTTCAGTGGACACTGTTGATGAAGAAAACCTCTACTTAATTCTGTGGTTCAGAGGAACATTAGCACGTAACTGAGAACACTTTAATCAACTAATGCTATTAACCTGTTATGCACCAACCTCACTTGTGACATTTCAGTTACAGTGGACAGTATCGCTCTGTTTAAATGATAATGTGCCTAAAACTGTGTCTCAGTTTTGCTTGTTGTTTGGCCAGTTAGCCCACATTAAGTGGACTGATCGCGTGAGCAATGCGGCAGTTCGCCGGCGCGTATTCCGGAACGCTCGGGATGCGCGATCAATTGGTCAACTACTCACGTTGCACAGCCTGCGATGGTTAGGTCACGTACTCCGCATGCCAGCTGAGCGTTTACCGTACCGGGCATTATATACTGAGACCACCAACAGTTGGGTGAAACCACATGGTGGTCAAGCGACAACGTGGTCACGAAATATGAAAACCCTGACTGCTCCACTGAGTAAAGTGGGTAGGTGTCGCCTGCCTGGATGGGGTCCTCGTGATCACTCAAAC
The DNA here is from genome assembly GCA_014220965.1 of Paragonimus kellicotti. Classification (NCBI taxonomy): domain Eukaryota; kingdom Metazoa; phylum Platyhelminthes; class Trematoda; order Plagiorchiida; family Troglotrematidae; genus Paragonimus; species Paragonimus kellicotti. Next base: position 247,819 of record LOND01000026.1, read on the forward strand.
CGCTGGTTAGAGACGCTATCCGAGATGGCGGCGTGTCGCAGTCAATGGCGTACCTGCATCCATACCATTTCTAGTTCTTTCGCTTAGACTTCTATTTAATTTTCAACCTTCTTAGTAACGTTTTCTTCTAGGATATTCCACGTCACTGTTGAGGTGAGCGGCAGCCCGAGCCACAGGATGAATGATGCTTTCCATATGCCGTCTACTTCTACCAAGGAAGCCTGTGGGAAACTGCCACCCCTTCTTCCATCCACTTACTCACACTGTAGAGTCTTTTCTTGATACGATGGCCGTAAACTGCCTACACAGACTACCCCATTCTGACGCATAGGTTACCAGAACTTAATCAGCTGGCGTACGATAGACTTTCGCGTTATAGGATCGTGGTTAGCATCCAAGGTCAGTAATAATGTGATCATCACTCCTTGCTTCTTTGTTTTCGATTAAACTGCCAAGGGATCTGACTAATTTTTGCCAAAATCTACCTACGCTTCCCGTACACAGTGGTGACATCACTGCCGTGTTCGATACTGGCTGGCTGCAAATCACACTTTGTGGTTAAGGTTCGTTGTTACTCAATCCCTGGCTCATTCACAGCTAACGACATCATTCTATCCTACCTAGATATATTTACTTTTCTTCAACACTTCACGTACTCAGTTGCTGGAATGATTCAATTTTCCTAGGGCAACTGGAACTTATCCGTGGTAGGTTTTGGAGGGCAAGCTTTAATACGGACCTATCACCGACAGCACTACGTAAGGTTTTGACTCAACAGGCCGACACCCAAGATGACAAATATTCTCTTTGCTGGAACTCATAATCATTCACGATTATTATTACGTAGATCAGGAAACTGCCTTACTTTCTCTTGAACACAGTGATCAGCCGGTCGCAGTCCTCGGTTTCCTTCGCTACTGAATACAGTAACACCACTAAAACAAACCGACTCACAACCCTGATCGGGCTGGCTTTGATGGCGTGAGGGACTAGCTCGGCACGCTTATCATGTGGACAAGCTCGGTTGCTTCTGACTTCGCACTTATCGAAAATGTGATCCGTGGGGCACACAATTACATACACCGCAAGTTTGTGAAGAACCGTTCCCGCACGTCCCTATCACGGGCTTCCCACCATCTTTCTGATATTCGTGCACAAGTATTCCCTATACAGTATTCCGGTAAATCTGAGGACATCGAGGCATTCGTCAAAGCTCTTAATCAATGCAAATCAGAAATCCACCGTTATCGTTCTGAAGCAGAATTCGAAAGTGCTCCAAGTGGGTACAAAAGGATCAATTCTGTCCAAAGGCATGTGTTATCCACGCAACAGTCCTTCCTCCGCCTTGCGGCTACGTCAAGCAACTGATAAGGTTATGTGACAGATCTCTGAGGTATTTGGGAGCCGTTATATTACCTTGTTTCTAAGTAGTCAAACTCCTTGGGTTAAAGCTGGCCCTGCCTTCTCTGTTGCATCCGCCTCAGAAGGTATACCTCCATGCTTCATCCCTGAGCTACCATTATTTCTAAGCATTCTTCAGTAACTCCTCACTGTATGTAGATGACCCTTAAATGTGACATTCCTATAATCTTAGCATCTTTCAGACCGATGTTGATGCTGTCAAGCGGTGATCACAAAATCGGTGTCTTCCCATCTATGATAGCTAGTGTGCACATGTGCCGTGATGGAGATCATGGAAACGTTTTCACATACTGCTCCAAAAACTTGTAGTTGTTCTCAAAGCGGATCACAAGTAAGACCTAGAAATTTGCTTATCGTCCAGCCTGTTCTTCTCTTACTATTCTAAAAAAAAAAGCTTGGAAAAGCTCTGTTGTATTAAACGTCATAAAATGAACATTCTCCTTTACACAGGAAAGCCTTCCAAACCATTCACGGGGTATATGTGAAACCTTTGTTTGATTATGCTAACTCTGGTATTTTTTGGCGCATTGTACCTTGTTCGGCGAGCTGCTCCGGAAACAGAATTGAGCCCTTTCAAGTCTACACACGTGACGTGGTTGATAACCGTTGATCTCTACCGTCTGGAATACCGATAACTCCGAGGCCACCTATTTTTCACTTTTCTTTACTCCGAAGACTGATGACATATTCTTCACTTTTGCGAACTAAAGCGTTCCTTAAAATCACAAGAAGCGGTAGACGTTAAAGCCCCGATTACTTTTCACACAAAGTTCCGTCTTCCACAGGATGATGGCCTACTACCGTATGCACCCACCGATCGTTGTTATTGTCCACTCTAGGCTGAAGTTCAAGGCGTTGTTAGGCCTTGTTACGACCCCCTGATAGAGAAAGACAAGAACAAACACAAAGACCACGAGCAGTATCTCTATCACGAACGAACGCAACGATATTGCCAAATTGCACGAAAACCAGAGCACAAATATCGGAACCCAACTCTCGCAACTTAGATCCCCCAACAAGTAAGGAAAAAGACGGCCTTCAAACGAGCTTTATTTGCTGCCCAGCCAGAAGGCAAAATACCGATTTACAACGTCTGTATTTATAGGTTTCGGGTGACCTTGCGCCTAGGCCACCCAACGGACCAATCAGAGCTGAGCGTAGCTTCTCGGACGTTCGAGAATTCTGGCGGGCGTTCAAATTCTCCAAAAATGGAAAATCCATTTTTCTCGGCAAATATGGCGAATTTTTGGGAAAAAGTGCCTTTTCCAACCGGGCCTACATCTTCCTTGCCAAAATGATCACTATGATACGAAACCTTCATCCATCCTTTCGGAACCTCCCGTTCTTTGATGAAACTGTGATACAAAAGAGTAGTGCCACTTTAGTTTTTCAATGATTACTTCTCAGAAAGGGTGATTCTTGCATGAATTCTAATGGAAGTTAAATCGGCCCTAAGAATAAGGATTCCCAGCCTAGTATCCGCACACCACTGGCCTAATCACTGTAGGGACAACGATCGAGGTGAACCCTAAGGGCCATTATTGTGGCTTCACTTACGACGTGTTCAGACCGAAACCTGCAGGCTTCGCATGCGCGTTCTGATAGGGCTTTATGTAAAAACTCATGTTCGTTGTATCGACCGTTGTTATGACCTCTCTGGTAGAGAAAGACAAGAATGAACACAAAGACCGCGAGCAGTATCTCTATCACGAACGAACGCAACGGTATCGCAAAACTGCACGAAAATCAGAGCGCAAATATCGGAACCCAACTCTCGCAACTTAGATCCCCCAACAAGTAAGAAAAAAGACGGCCTTCAAACGAGCTTTATTTGCTGCTCAGCCCGAAGGCAAAATAGTGGTTTACAGCAACTGTATTTATAGGTTTTGAGCGGCCTTGGGCCTAGGCCACTCCAACGGACCAATCAGAGGCGAGCGTGAATTCTCGAAGTTTCGAGAATTCTGGCGGGCGTTCAAATTCTCAAAAAGATGAAAAATCCTTTTTTGGAAAATAAGGCGAATTCTTAGGGAAAAATTGCCTTTCCTCAACAACCGTTCCGTTCTAATGTGATCAAGGATTTATGGAGAACATTCGAAACCTGCAGTCATGGAGACAAATCTTTCATCACCTTGGTGTCCATTTTAAACAAGGTAGAGGATTTTTAGTTTAAGGAACCGCCTTGAGTAAGGTATCTTCTTCAACTCCCGAATTGTTTTTTGCAATATGCCCCTGGATGGGTTTTAGAGGATATCCCTACTAAACTTGTTATATGAACTACTACGGAAAATGCACAACCCTAAGAATTTCTGCGGAATTCAGTGTTTGTTTACCTCACAAACCACCTTATCGTGTGCTGCAATATCTGCTTCATGAATGGCCTGTGCGGTCCCGGTCCAGCAGCTGATCTCCGGGGTTAGAACTGCTTGCATCCCGGACTAGTCTGGCACCTATGACTTTCTGTCAGCCTCAGCAGCTAGCCGTTACGTTCGTTTTTCCGAGAAATTTAAAACAACCGGACAACATACTAGCTCTTGGTTTGCATCCAGCCGTGATCTCTAGTAGGAACGACAGTCCTGAATGGTGCCATTTCACTAATAACTCCAACTATGTTGTCTGTCTGATCCCAGGTCTGATTCGGAAGCCATGAACACAAGGTGTTGCACTGATTCGCACAATGTCTAAAACTGGTACCAGCTAAAAGTAGTCTGTGCTGGGCCCCAGTTCTGACTGCCGCCCACAATCACTCGAGAAATGTGAATCTAGCACAGGCTTCACACTTAGACAGGACTCGGCCTTGTCAAGACGGTCGATCCGAGTGTTCATCTTTGGCTAGGTTGACTGTACTAGAGTTTCGTGTCGACCTTGGAAGAACTGTCAGATCCGAATAAAAGGTGTCCTTGACAACGTCTTCACTACAGTCAGGTAGAGCATAAGCAGATACAGTTAAAAGACTTCTGAACATTTGGCCCCTGGAACTGGCCCTTGGAGAACATGTCAAGCGGACGGTACCAAGTCCACTGCTAACGGGAATCCAAATCATCATTGTGGCTGTTGCCATCCTGCTGAGGACTATACCAACTTCAGCCTGGCCGATACCGACGACAATGAAGTCACTCGAGGTCTGGTAGACAGAGCGAGTGCCGTCAGTTCCATTTGTTGACTGCCGTCCTGGATTTTGGTCTCTAGAAGGCAGTGAACACTGACTTTCACCGAGCATCACGTGCAAACGACGGGAGCCTGTAGATCAACTCACACACTAGAGGTGAGTAAAAAACAAGGGAAACCACAGTCTTGGCAGTAAGACGTGGGGCTTACCAAATCAGCGTTACTGTGATTAGCTATATCTATTGTGAGGCCTGTGAGGTTACTACTAAAAATTGGAGTCTGGAGGGGCATGAGAGTTAAAGTAGATAAGACAGTGGTGGGCAGTAGTAGTAAGTTTTGCCTATCCATCCTGCTGTATGCCAGGCGGTTGATTCAGCGTGGAATTGTTGTTGTTAATATTCATTGTCGTATATGGACAGATATAACCAGGATACCCAGATCCAGACAGGAGGACGAATGAGGTTCTCAACCAAAGCGCTTGACTCAATTGCCTGCACCGTCAGGTGAATGATAGTGTACTACAACTAGAACCTTTTTTGGAAAAAGAGGCCAGCTTTCTCCAATCTGGAGGACTAAGAGACGGCGATTTATCAGATCTCTAGTTTATTCTGGCAGATCATCATGACGTGCAAATCATCGCACCGTACCAAGACGCAGCTCGTTGTGACTGAGGAGCCAGCGCACCTCGGTGGGTGTTGAACACTTTTTTCCACGTTAGTTTAACTACGTCAATTTATGTTTAAGCATAAAGTGGCCTCTCACTGAAGCGCAGAACGTGCTGAACACATACCAGTGCGTGATCTCAATCCGCCTACGTGCTCTTGCTCTAGTTAAGTCTTGGAACCAATCGCGGTGGCTGCCGACAATGTCATCAATCTTTTTTCACGATCAACTTAATGTTGGAGGTCGCCAAAGGATGCATTGACGTCTAGAACTTTGAAAATTACTACTCGCTAGGAACGAGTTGTTATCAGTTTAGAACTACAAGAAATGTCCACAATTACCTGTTCAACGAGTGCCGTAATACTGTGAGTCTCCTAAATCACGCTTGCCGCCACTCAGCCCTACAATTCCAGCGTAGTGTGGAGGTTAATGAGCTGGTTATAAAAATAGTTCTTGAATATCTTTGGACTGCAATCTATGGGGGGTCATGCCGCAATGAGAAACAGACAGAGTTTGTGATGATTGTCTTTCGATGCTCTGGCCTTATCTTCGAGTCTGATAACGCAAAAGTATCAAAGGCTTTATTTATCTGACCGTTGGCGTATGAGAGCTAGAGGAGGAAGCGTAGATGGATTAATAACTCAGGGACAAGGCAAATACAACGAAATATGATTATATTCTTCCCAAACAAGAAGTGTGATTACACAATAAGTGGAAGGTCACATTGAGGTGCACACTTACTGAAGATACAATAGTTAGTTGTGGGTGTCAGTATGCAGCTGGTTTATGCGTCTTTATTCCCCGATCTCTATGGATGAACGCGTTGTTGCTATTCGAATAATGTTTCTAAATCATTATTGGAGGGGGTGGTCGGAAGATACCTCGGCGTTTTGCGTCATCTAAGGGAATATTGTTATGTTGTTTTGTGATAGAGACGTGATTAGAAGGTACGGATATGGTCGCTTCTATCCAGGCTTGGTGAACCATGTCGGAAGAGTTTTTCCGGAGATCAACCTCCGACTAGATAAATAACACTGCATGGGGCGTAACATTAACTACGGTACACGGGGGTGATCTGACGGACTGTAGTGCATTACGAAGAAAAAGTTCCCATTGACTGATTTGCAAGTTGCGGAATCTTAGAGCAAGCAGCACGGTTGTCCAAACCGTTCCGTTTAAACGATCTTGTTGACCGTCACCTTGGGTGTTGTACAGTGTAGTTTTGCTTGTCACGACCTCCTTTTCATGAGTAAGCTTTTGGACGCTGGTCGTCGTGAATGATGACCCACGATCTGAAGGAATGTTTGTGCTCGGGTGCCGAGCAATTAAAACAACTGGCGAAAACACTTAATAGCAGTCTCGTTAGTTTGGTCGGGACACGCAAGTGTACAAGGAAAGCAAGAATATTCCCCGATAGTTGTTAATAAGTAACTGTTATGGATCAATGATGACAGAGGACCTTTGGAATCGTTTAAAAATCTTTCCAATTGCTGAGTGGCTTTTATGAACCTGTTTCTAGCTTCAGCGAAACGGCAGGGTTGATTCCTCCTCATCATCACCATCATAACAGCAGCCATGAGCCTGACCAAAAGGTACTGTGGCTCGGGCTGCCGCTCACCTCAACAGTGACGTGGAATATCCTAGAAGAAAACGCTACTAAGAAGGTTGAAAATTAATAAAAGAAGTCTAGCAGGCGACACTACCCACTTTACTCAGTGGAGCAGTCAGGGTTTTCATATTTCGTGACCACGTTGTTGCTTGACCACCATGTGGTTTCACCCAACTGTTGGTGGTCTCAGTATATAATGCCCGGTACGGTAAACGCTCAGCTGGCATGCGGAGTAGTACGTGACCTAACCATCGCAGGCTGTGCAACGTGAGTAGTTGACCAATTGATCGCGCATCCCGAGCGTTCCGGAATACGCGCCGGCGAACTGCCGCATTGCTCACGCGATCAGTCCACTTAATGTGGGCTATTTGGCGGAGACAACGATGGTCAAATACAGCAAGCTTGTTGATATCTTCCTTGCGAACAGGCCACGTTTCCATAAGGCAATAAATGCTTGCTGTCGATGCTTCGAACTCCTTCTACAGAAAAGGCCAGGTTTCCAACGTGCACGAACCGCATCAAGCGAGAAATCGGGATGACGAAGCGATTTGTTTGGTTCTTTAAAAATAATATCTGTCACCGACGCCCCGTAACAACTGTGAGAGAATGCATTTACCGCTCGGTTATCTTTACTAGGTTGGCACATTATCTCGAACTTAAATGGCGACAATTCCAACTTCCAGCGTTTCAGTTTACCGTTCTTGACTTTCCCCGTATGTTGATTGCCGTAGGTAAAACTGTCAGAAAGTCGGTTTATGACAAGTTCAAAATGATTGCAGAGGAAAAGGTTTGTTCACGTAAGGATTCCACTGTAGCATTTGTTTCTTGTTCTACGGTAGAATGTGGCTGTTCCTTTGGTGATAGACTACCTGAGGAAATACCTACTGTTCAGTCACTTTGATTCACAGTGGCCACGGTCTCAGCATCGGAGGCGTTCGTTTTGACAATCTAACGTGTGTTTTACTGACTGTTGGAGAAAATGGCTCGGACAACTCATCGTTTGGAGGCACAGAGGACCCTTTGACCTCGTTGGATGGGGGGAATGTGTTGGGACGCACAAGGGTGTGACTTTTATCGGTGGAGTGAAATATCCGCCGTGACCGGTAAACGAATAACTCTATCACTCGTCGCTGGAGGTTCAATTTCAGAAAGGAGGAATTATTCTCGTATAGACCTTAGGCGATCTGGGTCTGGTTTGATGCCATTTTTTGATACCTCATAATCCAGGAGTTTCATTTGTCTGGCGACGATGATGCTTTTCTGTTCATTTAGAGTTAATCCGTATTTGTTGTCCACTTTTAAGATCTTCCGAGATTTGTGGTCATGCTCGGCGGATTTTCTCCCGCGTACGGTAATATTGTCAACCGAAACAAATATCTTCCTAACATTCGCGTCAGTGATCTGCTGAAGGCATGCGACGCCGTTCGTCACACCGAATGGAATCCGCCGAAACTGGGCCAAAAGGGGAACACCCAAACAAAAGTCAGCTAAACTCATAGGTTTATATCGCACTACTGACTGCGTAGGGGTGTCAAGGCAGTGAGACACGAATCAAGTGGTTAAACGAAAGAAACCTATTCATAGTTGCAACACTGTTGTCTTCTGTATACGAAAGAAGGAGGTTAGAAAAAGCATCCTCAAAGAAAGTGCAACGTCCAACGGTTGACTGTGATCGCCGGCGAATTGTCCTGTACGGTCAAGAAAACTGCGCATATTCTCAGAAGTTTGATGTAGTTTACAGTACATCTACTACGCGCAGCAGCCATCGGACTGAGTTGTCAACGACTTATTCCCTACACTCACGGGCCGGATTGGCTCCTCACAGCTAAGTGAATCAGACTATCAAGTCGTGGACCTCAAGATAGAGCCTCCAAGAAAAACCCTCATCCTATTGCCTCTCGGATAAGACTTTGAATCAGCGACTCAGAGTGGAGTCCTCCAATAAGACTCTATTTCTTCTGTCCCACGGGTCTAACTGTTGAATCAGAGACTCAATCTGATGTCCCGCTTATCCATTCGGGGCATGCGCGTGAACTCAACGCGTTGTCTATCGGGACATAGAATGTGCGCTCGCTACTGAATTGATGCAGCATGGGCAGGCCGAAACGCCGCAACGCATTGATCGCCATGGAGCTAAGCTGCTATGGCATCGATGTAACAGCCGTGAGTTAAGCAAAGCTTGCAAACCAAGGTAAGCTTCCGAGAAACAGGTGCTGGGTACACCTTCTGCTGGATAGGTTACCAGGCAGAAGATGCTTGGGGGCACGGTGTCTGTTTCGTAGTAACTGATTGCATTGACTCTTAAATGGTAGGCAAACCATACCAGCTTTTGCGTCATATTCATGCGTTTGTGACTCAGCCGAGGTTAGTCTGCTGCACTTCCTAATGCTTATGGTCCAACTGTGTCACACCAATGACACCAAGGACCAGTTCTATGATCAACTGTCCAACG
>LOND01000026.1:271594-281986 GCA_014220965.1 Paragonimus kellicotti
GTGACTCAGCCGAGTTAGTCTGCTGCACTTCCTAATGCTTATGGTCCAACTGTGTCACACCAATGACACCAAAGGACCAGTTCTATGATCAACTGTCCAACGCAATCCGCTTGATACCAGTGAGTGACCGACTGCCTTTTCTGGGTGACTTCAACACGCGAGTTGGACTCGACTCAACAGCCTGGCCGGGAGTCCTCGGACCCCATGGGGCTGGTGCTGGTAACTAGAACGATATTTTTTCGCCGCTCACGAATTGGCTATCACAGACACCCGATCCAAGCTTGGTATGGGCGATATCACGACGTGGACCCACCCACGAAGTGGTCATCACCATTTGCCTTGACTACGTGATTGTGCGGCAGCGCGGACATTCGTGAAGTGCATATCATGCGAGTGGTGCGCGAGACCGAATGTAGAGCGAATCATAGACTGGTCAGAACCAAATTGTGTATTCATGATTGCAAGTCCGTTTTTTTGCGAATCCTCCGGACAGCGTTAGAAGGTGAATGTTAAGCGATTACAGAACTTAAAGGCAAGGTTTAATTCTCAGTGTACATTTGCCTACCGTCTAAAAGGCACTCCCGTATCCACTACCCCCGGGGTATGTGGGAACATCTGAGTGAACAGATCACGGCAGCAGCCAAAGAGTCGACAGATATTCAGCATCAGAAACGATTGGACTGATCTGACGACAAAAATGCAGCTATCCTCAACTTGATACAAAATAGGGATGCAGCATATGCTGTTCCCACAATGGACCTTCAAGAGTCACGTTCCGGAGTGTTCGTCAGCAACTCCTTAAACGGCTTCACAGACTCAAAGAAGACTGATGAAAAAGGCTAGCTGATGCAGGGCTACGCTGACCGCCGACAACACAAGAGGTTCTACGATTCCCCGGAAGCGATTTTCGGCCCGTCATTCCAGTCTCCCAAAGCACTTGTAGACGAATGTTAGGCTCACAAATTGGTACGACGAATTTTCTATCGAAATTTATGCACCCGAGGTCTATCGAACTCAAAAACTGTTTTGATCAATCCGTGATGATTCTGCAATGAATGATATCAAACAAATGCAGTTGTGAATGAAAATAAGCGTACGATCGATGCAATTAATCCGAGGAAAATAGTCCACGGGGACGTTGCATCAGGTGATAGTAAAATACTGTAAATTCAGCAAATTAAGTGTGTTGCAATCGATACGAAAACTTCGGTCAAATGATGGAGCAGGAACCCAAATGGACACGTCAATCAGTGTATTGACGTGAACACCGACTGTTCGTGCACCCAGCCAGAGGACATCATGAAGGTCTGGCGCAAACACTTTGGTAGACTACTGAACCGTCCTGCTACCATCGATTGGGTGACCGTGAACAGCCTGCCGCAACAAGGCCATCAAACTTCGTTTGCTCCCGCCCCAGATTTGACAGAGATGCAAAGAGCTATCGTACGACTGCGAAGCGGGAAGGCTACAAGTGAAGATAGATGGCCGGGGAAAGTTCTGAAGAATGGTAGCCCAGTTTCGGAACGTGCATTGCTCCAGTTGGTCCACTCCATTCTGGACCAGGAAGTAGTCATTTCAAGGGTCCAAGGATGCTCTTATCGTACCTTTGTTTAAAGGTAAAGGGAGCAAACAGTGTGCCGACAGTTATCGAAGCCTCCGTCTACTGAGCTGCGATGGAAAGGTTCTAGCAAGAATTCTGCTGAACCGCCTCAGGGCAAAAGTTTTGGAGGTCAATGTCCCTATGGAGCATTGGGAATTTCGGATGCGTCGCAGTGCGATCGATGAGGTATTCGCTGTTCAATAGATCCTGTGGAAGTGCCGTGACGCAACCGGCCGCTGTGTGCCCTCTTCACAGATTTTAACAAGACGTTTGGCCCCTGAGGCGTTGTGGACGGTGCTTGGTAAGTTTGGATGTCCAGGTAAGTTTGTCAATTTGATTCGAATGTTGCATGTGGGTATGAGGGCGAAGGTACAGTCGTGTGGATCGACTTGTGATGATTTTGACATTGTCACTGGCGTGAAGCAGGTTGTGTCTTAGCCCCAACCCCATTTAGTTTATTGCTGACTGCAATGCTAACAATTGCTCCTCAGAACTCGGAAGACGGTGTTGAAGTTGAATACTGCCCGAATGGCCACTTACTAAATATTGGGCCCCCTAAGCCAGCTACCTACCTCGACATTGCGCATGATTTTGTTCACAGATAGTAGTGTGCCGTTTGTACAGAACGAAGATGGATTTCGGTGGCTGGTCATAGTTTGCGCGACCGAAGCATCTAAATTTGGTTTGGATATCAACGCAAGTAAAATATTTTTTCCTTTCAACCTTCCTCGGACAGAAGTGATGTGCCCGTAACCGGAGTTGACATCATTCGAGACACTTTGTATAGCTGTACAGACTTCTGCTGTTGAGGTAGCAACAGATCTCTCCGTGAACCGCTGGGCGGGAGTTCGTGTGATGGTTGAGCAAGTTAGCTAGATGAAGGAGGCATTTTCGTCGCAGACTGTGCAAGTGCTGTTTTTTTCTGACTTGTGGTTGCTCACGTATCAGAAAAGTGGTTCCTGACTTTACAGTTTGTTACATGGTTATCCATCTAAAGCTACTATTAGACTTACCTGAGTCAGCTCATTTAGTTGTGGACGATAGAGAGAGTGAGTTGCGTAATGATGGTCCTGGTAATTCTCCGCCTTAAATCGAAATGGCCTTGGAACTTCTTTTAATGAAACGTGACTAGATCGTAGCTCTACAAATGTGACGGTGGAAGATTGTTGTACGAACTAGCCACGCTCCGTCTCTCCATGCTGGAGACTGAAGAAGTGTCTCCTACTTGGGGGTTATCAGCAATCATTTCCGTATACAGAAAGATTCCGGAAAATTAGGTGAAACCACTGAGGTATTAGCTTTGTTTTTATCGCATCCGAGATGCTCAAATAAATGGACCTTGTAAGCAACACAGTCCAGCGGCGCATATTTGGGAAGTGTGCAAGTTCGCGACCGGTACCCGAAGTATCAAGAATACGGAATCTGCGTTAGCTGGGTTATGTCTGTTACATCACGCGTTGCTCGCGGGCTGGTGACGGTTGAAGAAAGCTGCAAGATAGTCAGATGATGATGCGGTCACGGGCTATTGCAGCGTTGACCCTTCCGCCAGTTGATTTTGTTAGTTGATTTCCACCAGTTTTTTTTCGAATCTGTATGTAAATGTTTGTAAAATGGATTACTCTATCAAATAACACTAGTTAGACTTTCTTTTCAAAGGCATCTGGCGTCATTTTACTCATTTGGCTTTACTGCGCAGCACGAGTCGCTGCTCTATTTATCTACAGGCCATAAACGTGTAGACGTCAAATTCAGACGTCACAGCTTTGGAAGTAGATCTTTCACTCGATCGGAAATACAATTATTCGGAGAAAAAATCACCGAACTGTCCAAATTTCTCTGACGAGAGCAAGTACCCGTTACCAACACCAATCGTTCAAAGTGTGGATGATAGTTGCTCGCCGTCGAATCATCGACATCTTTGCTTCTCTCGACGCATACTCTTTGTCTGGCGTAGACAGGTTATTGAGTGGATTATTATCCATTTTTGATACGCTTGCTTTCGAAACTTCCCATCATCTTTCCCTTAGAGAGGAAAGTGACAGAAATGCCCTCAAAACGTGTGACAATCTTCTTCAATTTCAACTTATACCAATCGGTGCTGGTAATTGACCCGTCTGTTTTCAGTGAGCAACTGATATAGTTATAAAAGACTATAGATTGTATGGAACGTTTGCCAAGCTTTAGAAAGACACTGTGGTAAAGGCCTTCAAAAATATAACATAATTCTGGGAGAATCTTCATGCATTAAAGATACGAACCAACTTCCCCAAATGGTACTTGTTAACTATTTAGAGATTAGAGCCATCTGTGGGTTTGAATCTTCTGTATGCCATCGTTCACGAGTGGCAATGCTATCAGTGACGTAGCTATCCGAAATCTTAGTGTCAATAAATGCTGTCGATGTAACCAACCTCACTGATCTTGAACGCGAATGATTGTCACGAATCAACTCAAATGCATATTAAAACCCCTTACGAATAGCCCTGTACTCTGATTAGATGGAACCAATGAAAACTGATAAATCGGACTCCGAATAAGCGAAGAAGTTAGCTACAATACTGTTTTACGAATTATCACGGAAAGCTTTGTTTATGTGAAAAAAAAATATCATTTTAATGCCGATTCGAAGCCCACGCTGGTCAATATCTCATCAACGGCCTGCTATATTAGAACTGTGACCTCGAAGTCGTGTTCTTCAGGTCAGATATACCCTAACCCCGGCAGCTTCCAGTACAATTCTTTCAAAATGGGCACCTGCAATAAAATCGATTGCTGTTACTGCTGAGGTAATAAATGATCAAATAAAACTCATCATGGATACGTCGTGTTTATTGCTCTGTTTCAATGGCAGAATTTGAAATTCTGTTTCACCACAATCATTTCATGTAGTGCCTTTCAACGAACATCGGTATTGTGGTTGACAGCTGTATCCACAGATAAATTTGGCGACACGGTGCTAGACGTTCAGGGAACAATGGGTTTAACTCATGGGAGCCGTGACGGTACATTAGTTGAGCACTCCTTGATTCTCAAACGATCTAGGTTGTCTTTAAGCCATTTCAAAAGACACTTAGCCTGACTGATAGTTATCCTTCAATCTAGAGTTTTCTAAAAGTCTGCGACCAGAAATCACTGAATGTACTTTGTTATCAACATGTTTTTCAGCACTGATGGTTTGAAATTGCAATCTTCCGCTACTTGTCATTTCTAAAAATACTGATCAGGACTTTCTCTGTCGTTCTCTCTGTATACTGCTAACAAGTGACAGAAAAAAACGTCGTTTTTGCGTTGAATATGGGTCGCTTTGAAAGCGACCACGCCGACGTCATAATCTGAACACTTGGCGATGTGTCCATGGACCAAAGGTTGAGCATATCTGAACAGCTCTTTCCGTTTCCCCGGTTGTTGAGTAATGATGGGGTCAAGGGGATTTGTAAATGTGATGTGGCCATAATTTCGTGCTTCATCAGCTTCTGAGGAATTCTAGTTACCGCCATATCGGTCCGGTCGAAAAAAAATCGGCTATATTTGATCGCCCTGATGTGTAATCCATTATGAATAATGGATAAGTGTACACAAGTACGAATGGAAAGACGCTCAGCTTTATAAATCTGCGAGCACGAGATAGTTGCTGACTTGACAAGAAGTACAAGATTACCGCTGATAACGATACACATGAGTCAATATGGTTTTCACTAACCAGTCATCTTTGACCGCAAAAAGTCATCTAACTGAAGCTTAATAACCGCGTATGTACGTGGCCTGTGGGATCGGTGTTACCGTTATGGTTAGGATAAACCTGACTGAAAGAACATGATTCCGCTGCCAAAAGTCTGATATCTCAAGTCGTAACCAAAATCTAACCCAGCAATGAATTCAAGTAAGTCTTAGTGCGGCTACCGTGTCATTTATTTCTATAAACAGAAATATTTCGTGTAAATTCGCAAAGCATCTGGTAGCTAAAGGCACCGTCTATCGATAGTCTGTTTTGTCATCATTTATTCGTGTTCAGTAGGATTCGTTTATAACAGTTTCACTTTGGCCGCTGTAGGTGGTGAAGGCAATTATCTTCAATGTCTGCGCTCATATCGGCTGCAAATTTCGAATGTTTGTCTGGATCTGCTTGATCACTTGATTCCAATTCGATGGAACATCTTTCGGAGCACATTGGCTAAAGATTTCTGGCACGTCTAAGATTAGCGTCTTTAAAGCCCCATTACTGTTGATAAAGCAACTATATATGGCGGAGCTTTTCAAAAACGCACAACCAGGCGTCAGTGTAATCTTCACTACAGGTGGACTAATTTTGTATTGCTATGAACGAAACTAAAACTGATTACGTTTTCAGATTAAATTCCTGCTTATTGTTTCGTCGGTTTTGTTGTCCGATCTTATACGATTCCCCGGGTATGATGTTATTTTAGGTGACGTCATCTTGAGTATGTGGGTTAGCAGGAAAACCTGATACTTGTCAAAACTTAACGAGGGTCACTTAAGCACTCGATATCGAGAAGCGAGTGCATGTATGTAAAAGTGCAGCTGATCGGGAGCATATCATTTATCTCATACGTGTGCCCTGGCCCCCGCAAACCATCCTATCCTTTTTTTGGTCTATCATCAACACCATGTGATGTGAAAGCTAATTACTTTTGGCTTCGTTCTACATTCACTCATCTTTCTTGTTCAACTTTATCCACGTGGCCGACTGTCATCATTGGGATGTGAAACTTATCTGCAAGGCTCGTGATACGCTAATAAATTCACTTTAGTCTGCGACGTTTAATCTATTCAGGACGTTTTTGATTTACTAACTGTTTCGGCTCTTTTTTCGCCCCAAATCCTGCTTGCGCGATGCGCCATATGCTTCCAAGAGAGTGACAAGAACTTGTTACTGTGCTTACCGTTGACGATAACACGTTGGGCATAAATTTATTCACTTGTGTAGGTTGTGATGTTTTCTTCTGGTAGAATCAGCAAACGAATATTTCAAACTTGTGACATATGTCAACATCTGTTATCTGTTACATCAGTCTGTTGCTGAACAAAACCCTTGTACGCGTAGTCTTTTCAAACGGTTGCGAAACCAAGCTTGGCTGTGCGGATGATGATCACCAGCATTTTCTTAGTGTCGCACGTATGTGTCTGAAGCACCGTATGATCAACATGAGTTTCGCCAACTTGTTTGTTGAACAAGCATGTCTAACGGCAGTTAGCGTGTTTGTCTTGTGCTACTTAGACTTACGTGATTCTGTGCCTCTTGTAAATATCTGCTAATATCCTTCCGTTCCGTGCAATTTTCGACTGATCTTGGATAAGTTGGAAGAGGCAATCAAGTTGTCGTCGATTCATGGTTGAAACTAGCGCAAGGTCTATGTAGTTGATGTTGTTGCACGATATCCTGCTCCCTAACTAATTTTCAGTGGTTAGGACACTTCAGTTTACCACATTGTACTAGGTTTGTTTTATCTGAAGATTTTCCCGGGCCTCGGCATCGCTACTATTAAAATGGTATGCATACTATCCAAATCAATGTTTAATATTTCTGGCTGTTAAGAACAGTGGTGGTGGTGGTCGTAGATCGGGGTAATGATTTAGGAAGTCGAGTGTTAGTCGAGCTTGGTATTTAGGTTGCAAACGTTCCATCACTAAACGAGACGGCATCATCATCGTGTAAGTGTTCTAGCCCAGACCTATACGCTCAAACCACTACGCACTGATTATGTCACCTGGTTTAGTAATGAAACGTTTGCAGCCTAAATGCGAACATCTGAATACCTATCGTTTAACATTTTTGTCGTACTGTACACCGTAACTGCCACAATGTTTGCTCACCTCTGACCTTGCTTGTACTAGTCAAAATCGACTTTCCGTTCACCTACGTTTTATTGGGTACATCTTCCAGCTGTTATGCATTCTTTCACAAAGTTTCTGTCTGATGTACGTGAGTAGCTTGATTCATTATTTTCTTCATAGAAGAATACAGAATAGTCTATGTTCTCATCTCTCCCAACTTGCCTCATATTGCTTACTCATTTTCTTTTCTACTTATTTTGCAGGATCTAATGATAGCGTGAGTTTTTCCGTTGTTTTCTCACCGAGACGATGTCGGATCTATTATCAATGTTTTTTTGTTGCGCCAGATCAAGCAGTGCAGACCGAGAATTAATGATCTGGCAGCGAAGACGTAATAAAGAGATTGAGCGAGAATTGCGCAAAGAAAAAGATCGCCTTCGTCGACGACAAATGATTCTCTTGCTTGGCACGGGCGAGAGCGGCAAGAGTACTTTTCTGAAACAAATGAAGATTATCAATGGGAAACGTTTTTCTTCCTTCGAACTGGAGCATCTCAAGGACGTCATTTATGATAACATTTACAAAGGAGTTCTTTTCCTACTTCAAGTAAGCTTCTAGTGGCTTATATTTTTTATTATTAAGTCCAACGTCGTTAGTCCCAGTATTGCGCTGTTGTAATCACACCGACTGGTAAATACACGGTCAAGAGTTCGACCCCTGTTTACTACAAATGTCTCTAAGTTTGAATAACTCGGTAACCTTCAATTCACATAGGCATGTAGCATGACAGCATAACAGTACAAAAACCTAGTCCTGTTGACGGCTCAAGGGTCGAAACCCTAAACGTTAATGTAAACTTTATAGTACATTTTCAATCCAAACTATTACCACGGACTTTGCCTTAGCTCGCTTCATAAGGTCACTGTAACTGACAGAGTGTTTGAACTCGAACTCTTCGCTTTGCCGCACTTGAACTCTCATCCACTTTACCAAAGATCTCAAAGGCCTCGCCCAGCATGTGGCACTTCGGGTGCCTGTGGTTTTTGTAGTGGTGCCAAATATAGACTAGTAAAAATGTGGACCAGTTTTGCACAAACGTCGAGTGAACCTATACCATATATCTGTAGCTCCATCTTCAATGATGCTTTTAGGATCGAAAATCACGCTTGATGGATTTATTTCCGATTCACCTGCTGAGTTTAAACAACAACGTAATGGACAGTTGAAATGTTATCAAGAATTATAAAAGCTTTGGTTAGCCAAGCGTTCGTTAACTTCTTTATGGTGAAGCTGTTCGTAGTGAGTTAAGGAAATTCTTGTCGGAGTATTTTTTTCAACCTCTATTTATGCTTTAAACTCTTATCCAAACGACTATTTCGGTCATTTCTCAGTCTGTAGTAACGACGCCATCAACTATCGTTCTCCAGCTGAAGTGGAAACTCCGTTAAGATTCAACTCAAAGCAGAGCAAGGCCTTCTGCTGAAATTCCAGTGTTTGTTTGCTTGGTGTCATCTTGTCGGGCACTCCGATCAAAATCAGTCAGTGCAAACTAAAGTTCTTTTTGTTTTTTAGTGTCTGGATTTGCTGTAGCAATTTAGCTCAAATGCTGACAGGATTACATTATATGAATACCTTTCTGACCTTCCAATGGAAACCTGTTTCATGGGTATCGGTGTGCTAACTTCCAGTGTAAACCCTGGCTTTGATCATCTAACATTAAAATAAAGGTGGTTAGCCTGACATTGCGTTGTGCTGCAATAGTTTGTGCTTCGCACAGCACGTTTAATTATGGAGTGCCATATTTCGTTTCATGAAAGGAGTGCGTCGTACGGAAAGACGTTTTGAGGTTTTACGCCACTGTTATGAGTCGGACAGCGTCAGGTTACTCAACCCAGAGACCAGGAACACTTGAATTAACCTAGACCCGTACTCGGTATCGTGTGAAACTGACCGCTAACATTGTTCCCGTTGAATTAGGTCAAACTAACACAGAAATCAGCCAGTTGTAATCGATCATGGACGGTAGTGCGATAGTAGCCTTTGAGCCTTCTGTCCTCCTGACGTAATTCAGTTTTGTATAGTGATAATCGTTTAAAGGTAACAAGGCATCGTTTGATCTTTTCAGTTACACTCCTCGACTTCGCTCCATATCATTCTAGAAATCGTATTGGCAGTCAGATTTAAAAATCCTCTGCGTACCGCTTTCATCAAGTAAACGGAATATTATCAATTGTCCGGTTTGACTTAACTAAAACAAACGAAAATCTCGGTCGTGATTGAAATCCGGAACGTTCTCTCTGAAGGTGTTTATCGTTGTCGGTGCGAATTTGACCCTGATATGGTTCGGTTTGTGGGACTGACCACGATGTCGTGCGTGTTGGCACCATATCCTTTTTCAGTTATTACTTTCTATAATGTTTGCCATGCGATTTCAGTTATCCACACAGTGTTTCCGGTTTTATCTGTACTAACCCGTAGGTTTGTGCATGTCACGTGTACTCTGTGTCCGCACAGTTTTGGTGCAGATTGTCACTCACATGCTTGCTCAAATATTGCCACGCATTCCAAGTCCACTTTTTGTATACACAGCCGGGTACCGACATGAGAAGTGTTGTTCTGATTCTTTTTTGGGTTCTACCGTCGGGCGCCGTATTGTTGGACGCATGCACACCGTGGTTGTGTAGACAGTTTGCATACCTGTGAAACACGGCGTCACATGTTTACGTGGAATCTAACAGTATTCTACTTCTGATTAATTGTGCACATATTGTAAGGGTGGATACTTATCGCGTCCGATTCAGGACCTGAGTCTTGGGTTTTTTAACTTACACATCCTTGCACACGCTTATGTGGTTATAAGATAAACTTACGTTTAAATTCAATTGCCGCTCTTCGTCTATCACTTAATTCGCTGCTCCCATCAGGCCCGCGAAAGTCTTCGTATTCCGTGGGAGTCTGCGGACCAGTCACAAGTTATATCGTGCGCTCAAATGATGGAG
>LOND01000026.1:315150-339801 GCA_014220965.1 Paragonimus kellicotti
CAGCAAACTGGTGAACAACATGCTCGGAGGACTGGCAAGCCGATCAGCACCTTCAAACAAAGCAAAGAGATAGTCCGTCCGATGCAGTGTAGCTTCCTTGCGGTTACGCAACGCGGTTGGTACAGCAGGCGGAAACGTGTTTATTGTGAGTACAACCCTACGGAAGACGGCGGACAGTGCTGGGCACAACATAAATGACGTGAAGATGTCATCGTAATGGTCAGCTAATACAGTAGCAGATTTGGAGTTGGTACTGGTAAGTCTTGATGTGCTTACCAGCCGGAGAACACTCGCATTTTCTTTTCCATATAAGGAAATGAAAAGAAGCAGGTTTGTAACGTGAGGAATGAAGCTACTTGCGAACCGTTTTTGATAACCGAAGCAGTTTTCTTGAATGACAGCCGTGCATCCATTTTGAGTGCCGGGCCTGGAGCCCCCGATTGGTATCAGTCCTAGATATCCAAAAGGTCACCTACCTTTAGTTCACCGTAGCTCTGTCTGACTGTGCATCAACTAACATGACAGGGAATGTTCTGGAGTTTTGTGGTAGGTTGGTGTGTGCTAACCTCAACAGGTTTGTTGAGGACAACCGTAAACGGTACGCACATATCATCAACAAAGGGGGATGGGTCATGGCTTTCCCAGGCCAGAGTCAAAAGGTACGATCTCAGACGCTGTGCGTCTGTTCGCTTGGAGTTCCTGCAATGGGCGCCTGCTGAGCGAGCGAATTCAGTGCCGCAGATAAGTTCAAACACAACGGCAACAAAGTCATCCATCCACGGAATAACTGCTGTTCCAACATTACCAGCCATCAAGTTCTAACTGGTCAGAGTGCAATCTAGCCAAGATGGAGTATGATCGGTTCCGCACTGTGTGTATTCACAAACGTTCCCGGTTTAACCTAGGTGAATTGCGGAGCTGGAAATATAAAACTTGTGTAGTATACCCGCCTCGAAATATTCCGGTAAGGGTCAGTAGTACGGAGTTTGTGGTTCCACAACAGATTCTATCTCGGTTTGGTTGTTGTCCGTCCGCACCGACGAAATGGTGAGAGTATGTGAGGTGTGTTGAGTGCTGAAGCAGCTAGCAGCAGTCGGGCACCTAGGGAGGTTGCACCGTTTTGTTGTATAACAATGGAAAGGGAAGACTATACGAAGGAGGTAGGGAGAAATGAGAAAAGACGAGAGAGGAAGGAAATGACAACAATGAAGGTACATATGGTTATTTTAGCACGTTCTCATATTCAAAACACCTGGTACAGCATAAATGGACGCCCAAGTTATTTTCAACCGGAAGACGAGGAGGATATTGCGGTCTCGCTTTTTTGCAACCTGCGTGCATAATTATCAATCAGTATCCAAACCAGCGTAGAATGATACTAGTCATCTATAGCTGGATGAGCTAATGTAGTGACCAGCTATCGTGCAGGTTTTCCAAGGGTCCCTGTTACAGCCGTGTGTCTTGGCTTGTCTGTTCCGCACGCTTGATCCTGTGTACGTCTGCTTTAAGATTCCTGATGCGAACTCGCTACCATTTTTTTCAATCGTGTATTCCATTTCATGCAGCGAACGGTTACCCTTTTCAAAACGACTCATCTATTACCTTATTCCTCAAGATCGTTTTACTTGTGCCTTTCCGAGTGTTGGTTAACGCACTTGAGGGTTTTATGCTGTTTTCGCCTGAAGCGCTTCCGAGTGCCTGCGAATAGGCTAGAGCCTACCTTGCGCTTTTTCATTCATACCTGTGATCGCTGCTGTTGTGTGTAATCGGTAGACCAAAAATATCTCTGTAATCTTTGAGGTAAAAATGTTTTTCAAGTTGCCGAAGTTGTTATAATTTTGTTGCGTGTTTCAGTTCCTGAAATCGTAGAATTCTGTTGCTGGAAAATTTTTTGTTTTAATCTTCCGAAGACGTAAGCAAGGAGTGTGCGGTAGTTCAATGGCATAGGGATTAATGGAAAAATAACAAAAAGTTGCATTTTACGTTATTTAGGAGAATTAATGGTGGAATATAATGAAAATCAATGTCATAGACGTGGAAACATGCTTTATTTAAATCTGAATGTAATTAGGCAGGAAAACGTGATTATACTTCCGACGATTGAACCGTTGTTGGATCATGAGGACTACGCTTTTTATAAAGCTGCGAACGTAAGATACGTCATAAAACATATTGCAACGTAGGATTATGCGCAAAAACTGGACAAGTCAGTGGTATTTTCTTAGTTATATTCGGCATGCATAGCCGTCGGTTGCTACCACTATTGCAAATTTTCCATGGAATCATGACGTACGCTGGAATGCCGACGAGGTGATCTGCTGAACGAGCGACATCGTGAAGCACTTCTCGCTTAAAGCTTACCACAGTTCCATGCAACTCTCTTAGCTAACGAGTGAAGGCAAACAGTACTCCATGCTTAAATACATAACTGCTCCATCCATTTGTCCTACCTAACAAGTTAAGCAGAACCAATACTTTATGCTTAGGCACTTGTAAGTGCTCCACTCATTTGTCCTACCTTACTAGTTATGCCAAACAGTGCTATATGCTGAAACGCAGGTGAACGTCTGAAGTCACTGAGAACGAACACATGGGGATATCGACGTGAATTATGTATTTGAAGTCTGTGGAAAGTGGTACATACTAACTCCACCTTCATTCAGCACATGATGTAGCCGTTGGTTTTCACGCGTTCTGCGTGTCCTTCCGGATGACTGATGCCCTGTATCACATACAGTCGTAATCATCTTGTTCATCACATCTGATATCTGCAAGAAAACTGTGTACGCATATGTGAATGAACTCACTTTCTTCAATTATATCAACAGGATAGTCGCTCCCGGTTATGTTGATTCGCGCTCTCTTCGGCTTGTGTGTAACCAGTACATTGTCAGCGGGCCCGTCTAAGTCGACATCCGTTGTGGGTGGTGTGCGGGACTTGGTTTTCATAATCACTGGGGAAGTGCGAACAATGGCTGAAGTGGAGGGAACTGACAAAATTAACAATTCGAAACGTGCACCTACCAGGTGACTGAGGTTGAAGCTGCTTGCCACAGAATGGACACTCGTTTATGTCCGCCATTTGGATGCATTCAGAGTGAAAAATCAGCTGATCGGCATCACAGCGATAGCTGTCCATCTGTACCGGGTCACCGCAGTGTCCACATGGCAATCCTGTTTCAGGCTTCTTCACCCATCTCGGTTGCATACTGCTTGTAGACGAGCCAGTGGGGAAGTCGTACAAAGTAAGCCAGTCATAGCACGTTCCACTCATCAACATCATCATCGTCATCATCATAACAGCCATGAGCCTGACCAAAAGGTACTGTGGCTCGGGCTGCCGCTCACCTCAACAGTGACGTGGAATATCCTAGAAGAAAACGTTACTAAGAAGGTTGAAAATTAATAGAAGTCTAAGCGAAAGAACTAGAAATGGTATGGATGCAGGTACGCCATTGACTGCGACACACCGCCATCTCGGATAGCGTCTCTAACCAGCGGTTTGAGTGATCACGAGGACCCCATCCAGGCAGGCGACACCTACCCACTTTACTCAGTGGAGCAGTCAGGGTTTTCATATTTCGTGACCACGTTGTCGCTTGACCACCACGTGGTTTCACCCAACTGTTGGTGGTCTCAGTATATAATGCCCGGTACGGTAAACGCTCAGCTGGCATGCGGAGTACGTGACCTAACCATCGCAGGCTGTGCAACGTGAGTAGTTGACCAATTGATCGCGCATCCCGAGCGTTCCGGAATACGCGCCGGCGAACTGCCGCATTGCTCACGCGATCAGTCCACTTAATGTGGGCTATTTGGCGGAGACAACGATGGTCAAATACAGCAAGCCTTGTTGATATCTTCCTTGCGAACAGGCCACGCACGTTCCACCATTTTACTCGCAAATGCAATGATGCTGTTGAAACACGTCACCGCAGTACGGCTGCTGCAGTCCTGCAGTCCTGAAGCTGCGGGCCCACCAACCGTCGAATGGCAGATTGTACTCCGCCAGCCACCGCTCATGAATGGGGACTCGACCTTTGTAAACGGAAATGAAAACTACAAAACGTCTTACCGTAGGGGTAGAAGTGTTTCCGAAACACTGACAGAATGTGAATGCAAGGAAGCCACATCGAACGGTAAAAAGTACACTCACATGTGCCCTGCACGCTATCCACGACGAAAGCGTCGCCATCATGTTGCACACGAAGCTGCAATGTTCAAGGTGATTACTAGAGAATCGCTTACCTCGCACTCAGATACTGTTTCGAAATGGAGTCGTGGAGTCCGTCCGTTCAGATGTTTTTGGACAAGATGGCTTGCGAACGTGGTCATTCTGTGAAGAATGTTCTTGACGTACCAGTCTACATCGACAACTTCATGACGGTCGCATCCGTACGTCGTTTGTATTTCGTACTCCCGCATCAGCCACTCGCTGTGGATCCATATTTTTGCATGGGCAGCGGCTAGGAAATCTCTTAGGTGCGTCCTCTTCTTTGACAGGCTATTTGCATTGCCCAGTCTTTTACCAGTACGATTGCCGAAGTGGACAACATCGCTTCGCGCATGAATGGCCCACTTGAGCTTGATGTACAGCCAATGACACAACAAATAATTCAGAAACTTTTATCGGTTCGGCGGATGATATGTAAGTCACGTTTGAACCTACGATATACGGTGTAAAGGTGCAACTTACTGTTCCTCATTGTCTACCGTAGCCATTCGGTGGAAGAGATAACGACTGCGGAAAGAGTTCGTCTTTTAACGAACATGACAAACAAATGTTACCCACTTACATGCTTACGTACGGCATCGCGTACATGAAAGTAACACAACATTATGTCGCAGCCGAACACCACATGGGCTGCTCTCATTTGCGCAGCCATCTTATCCATGACAAACGTCTTCACCACAATGTGCTCGCCCATCATTTCTCGAAAAATTTCGAACAGCCTACGTAGTGAAGCATACTTCTCACTACGAACGTACCCGTACATCACGGGTCGGCCGTGTCCCATACCATCTGTTACGAGAAACTGATATAACTTCCAGCTTCGAAAGTATGACAAGTGTTCAATGACATACTTGTGCCTGTTTGTCCCGTGGGTGGCATCCACATTCACAACATGCGGGAAGCGTCGGAATAGTTCAATTTGCGTTCGCTGGGCAAAGCAGATATGCGTATATCTGTTGCCTTCATCCCGCATGGTGCGCACCACACCTATCGCACTAATCACCGACAGAACTTCCTCAAGGTTCTCTGATGTTCCGTTACCATTGTTACATAACAAACTCACTTGACATTGCAGGCTTTAACTTGCGGCGGATGTTTCCAACGTCAGCGGTTGTGATAAACTTCCCGTAAACATCCGCTACATACTGCTTAATATCAGCAGTTGGTGTATTGTATTGGAACAGGCTCCTGCATTCGTTCAATTCACTGACGGTGAGTCCACGATTCGTAGGATGGGACTCATAGCAGACGATTGAGAGGGTGGTTGTGCTCTAGCTCGAAAGAGCATACAACCAGATGAGCATTTCATCCCAGCACATGAAAACGTTTCCGCACCATGTGTCACGAGACCTGATTTGTTAAAACTAACAACAGTTAACCCACTAGACACGTCGCACACCCCTGCATACACTCCTACGCCTTTTATACTTCGTACAACGATAATAAATCTGCACGGTTTTCAGGGAACCATGCAACCTTACCTTATCGTACTTCAGAATTATTTTCGGTCTACGGCTCGTCTTACGGAACGTAAATAACGCCGTCGCGATATAATCCACTCCTTCAAATGGAAAATGAAGAAAAAATCATAAATGAATGGAAAAATGAAAATAAATGTAAAAATTACTTCAACATCCTTGTGTTAACATTCTCACACGCAACCAACCACAACAACAGCATCCATACTGTAATATTCCAATGAGTCAATCACAAGTGACAGCGCACACAATGTCCAACGTTCGCAATATAAGCACAATAAGGTCTACCTCACAAATAAACGAAAAGTCACAAGTCAAAGGGAAGTGCGTATTAGCACAACGCAGAAACCGAGGGAGGTTCCATTCACATCGCGTCTTTGTCCAAATATATATACGAAAACGATATAGCACAAGGTCGTTCTCAACTACCGGTCAGTTAAAACAAACACATATGAGTTTATGACGCAGATTTCAATTTTTGCACCACGTACCAAGCTCATGAAGCGACTTTTTGAAAAAAAATATTTTCCTAATCACGACAACTGTAGAACTCACTTTCCACGACTAGCACTCAAGTTTGCTGCCATTGGTTCCAGACTAGGCTAGAGCTAATTACTTATTATATTCCCAAATCCTGCCGAAAATATACCGTTGGTTTTGGGGCCTGATCGCGTTTTTCAGATCGATGCTTGTCTGGACAACATTTCGACTGCTCTTCAGGAAAGGAATTCCAGTTTGTTTTTGGACGAGTTTCGAGCGTATACCCACTTGTGCATCACATTAGTGCACATCGCTTGAGTCAAAAGATCTCTTCTAACATCAGAAATTCAAATTGACAGAACAATGACAATACTGATGGTAATAATAATAACAATCAAAGAATAACCGGTTATCAGTACAGTCACTAAAAACAATGGGCACCGTAACATTGGGCCCGAAGATATTTTGGAAAATAAGTTACACACTCATCCCTCAAAGGTCATTATAACGTACTACTACTGCCGCTGAAACAGAGTTTCTAGCAATTACTCAACTTCCTCCTCAATTCAATCACATAAACTTTTTCACAACGTCGCCAGGTAACTCATTGCACTTTTTCGCAGTGGGAAGTTGCCACTTACTTGTCAACCATTACCCAAGTCTGTCAGTGAATCCCTGGGGACATCTGACAACCGCTTCACCATTCTATATACCTCAATCGGATCCCCGCCGTGACGTCCGTGTTGCAGCGTGGACACATCCATTTTCGTCAGTCTATCCCTGTGGGGCACACTCTTCAGTTCAACCACCTGACTCGTCGCAAGCCTTGAACCCTCTCTTAGATTTGCGCACAGTGCTTAATCATGGTGCCAAAGTTCACACGCCGCATTGTAGGTGCGACGCGAAAAGACGTAGTACGGGGGTACGCACACTGGAAATCCCGACTTCAGGCATGAACAATGATTTCCTGGTCCGCATAGCTTGTGAAAAACATATAGCCGAAGTCGAGGGGTTATCAACCGAAGCTCCGGAAACTAATTGCCCACAGACTTTTGGTCTTTCCTCGTTCAGCAACAGCCCCCGCTACTTCCTATCACCTCACCGCACAGTTGGTGACATTTGCTAACGTTCAGAGGGAATTCCAAACATACAAACCACTTCACCGCTAGATTTAGATTTCATTGGAGCTGGCACACCTCCGTAGGAGATCCGATTAGCCTATCATTCGTACATAAGAAAGGATTGAATCTAGTCCCCGTGAGTTGTCATCGACATGAATGAGAAAGAGAAGTATGCCCATTACTGTGTCCTGCGTGGCCCTATTGGGTGGGAGGCCAACACCGCGCACTGCGTCATGGGCCCGTACTGGCATGTTGCTGCCAGATAGACTGCTTTCAGTCCATCCACAAACCTTGGGAGCAATACCGTGAGCTGACGGCTTGAGCACCAGAAGACGGCATCTAACACAGTCCAGGGTATTCTGGAAATTAAAATGGTCAACGTCCACTTCCTCACCTTTGTCCGGAGTGCCACTGATCTTACCAAGGTACGCAAGGAGGTACAACCTGCCTCTCAAAAGCCCGTGATGTGTACTGTTGATCAACATGTGCTTCATATGACAGTCATCTATTCGTTGTCTTATTATTTTTTCCAGAACATCACAGAGTACGCTGGTCTGGCTCAAAGAAGAATGAGTGCAAACGCCCTTTATCCCTCTTCTTAAACAACGGAATTACCACGGCATTCTTCTAGTCATCAAAGACCACCCTCACATCTAACAGTTCGTTAAAAATGTTGCGAACAGTATTGTCAATGCCCCTGTCATCATTTTCAATATTGTCCAGTGTAGTCCATCCGTAACTGTCACCCTGTCAGCCAGAAACACCGCAAGTCCCCCACTACTATCCCCTCTGCGTCAACATTCTCCGTAGCTCCTATCGTAATCCCGCAGCCCACTTTAGAAGTCTAATTCCTTTGTGTATCCTGTACAAGAAGCAAAAGTAACCCTCAAATGCCGAGGCAATCTGGCCATTGTACTACAACACCGACTGCTCTATTGCAAACACCTCCTTTACCGACGAATATACGACTTTAAAAACATTAAGGGTTTTGCGCAGCCGTCTTAGCTACGGTTTGCTTCCTACAGTTCGCATGCCCATTTGCTTTTCTCGATAATCGCAGTTTTTGTAAACCCTGTTTTTCTACTGTTTGGACTCACACGATACTTGGACCAGCCTTCGGCACCAGCAATGGTTAGCTCTCATATCTTTCCATTGCATAACGGCTCAGAACTCCCTCCTGTTCCTCCTGTTCGCAGTGCGTGCTGTCTGGTTAAGCTCCAGACATTACTCCCAGTGCACGCTCACTGTTCCCGGTGACACAGCCCCCCACTCCATGCCGTGTGTATGCTGACACACCTGAGTTACGTCCCCCTCCGGTGTTACCTAATTAATTATGGATTCAAAGGAGCACACATAATTGTGACTTCAGTCGTGATTACCACATGTTTGCCCTTTTTCAGATGTTGGAAGAGAGCCAGTCTTTTAAGATCTATCTCGTACGGTGTAACTATTTTGTCCGTAACTGATGGTTAATGACCTCCCCAAAGAGAGCTGGTCGTCATGTATGCCAGTTTGTCGTCAGGTTACCAGCACGTTCTGCAATGGGTTCTTCGGGCTAATGACGGGAGAAGGAAGCAGAGTTTTTCAACGTTCAGCAGTTCAGAGCAGTAAACCACTGGCTGGGGATGACAAACCCGGAGGGAAAACAGGTGTAGCATATAAACCACGAAAAGGAAAGTCGAGCCAGACGAACTCTGAGGGCAGACAGAGAACCTTCAGGGGCAATACTGCCTGGAGGTGGGCTGCTTACCTTCAAGCCCAAAGCGTAAAAAGCTACGCCGACACTAATCTACTGTGCTGAAGCTCCAGGTTGAGAGCGCGCCCTCCTTGGACAATATTCTTATAGAGGTTGGGTGAAGCTGTATATGGGTGGTCAGGAGTCTTGGGCAAGGGATCACCCTCCTAATCCTCAAAATTCGAATGAGCATATACCAAACTCATTAAACCTTTCTTCATGGAGCTTCGTTCACCTTCCCCGGATGGTTTTGGGACCACTTGTTGGAAAGCCTGAAGTAGGGCCTCTATTATTCTGGAGGTGAGGTGGTCAAATCGTAATACCACTCTCAACCCGAGGTCGAACAAAGCCGTTATAGAGTAGTCAAAAGTACGCTCACTAGAACATACCAACTAAGTGCTTGAAGAGTACAAAGGTTATGTCGGCTTTCTCGACATAAGCTTCCGCGTTCGACAAGCTAGAAGTATTGGAAACGAATGTCTCCAATTCCTTCTCAATAGATACAGACTAGAGGGAGGTTTCATTCAGATGCTTGATGGTGCAGAGGACGTGCCTTGCACCTGCCCATGTTCCACTGTGGAATGTAAGTCCATTACCAAGCAACTGTTTTTTGAATCGCCTTGCAGATGAGCAGATTTTTGGAGAGTTTTACTGACAGGATTGTGCTCACCATCCTCGCGGATAACAACAGCAGAGAAGAAAGTGACCGAGTAGTATTGTCCATCTTGGGTAAAAAGAGAAGCGGTCAGAGAATCGAGCCCTGTTTCGGTGGTGATCAGAGAAACAGAAGTTGGTCCAAACACGGTGACGGCCATAGGCAAGACAAGATTATAACCACCGGAACATTTTCCATGGAAATCAAAACTATGTAACTCACTTTTAAGCGCCGTGTGGTTTACTGAATCAAACTTCTTAACGGTATCCAGATACACAACATCAACCCGTACGTTGATCGGTTGACCGTGCTCAGCGTTCAGTGGCCAACAGAAGTTTTGTTGCACACCAATGACCTTCAAGAAAACCATGATATATATCAAAAATAAAGTTACCCATGGGCAGGTAACTAGAAACACCACTGCGTGCTTTTAATGTGCTAGTAGAAGCAGCACTTGATCTGTAATTGGCGGGCTGTTTACGGCATTTTTATCAGATACAGGAGCTAGGTTAGTCAGTTTCGTTGGGCCTAAGACCTTGTTCCAGCAAACTGGTGAACAACATGCTCGGAGGACTGGCAAGCCGATCGGAACCTTCAAACAAAGCAAAGAGATAGTCCGTCCGATGCAGTGTAGCTTCCTTGCGGTTACGCAACGCGGTTGGTACAGCAGGCGGAAACGTGTTTATTGTGAGTACAACACCTACGGAAGACGGCGGACAGTGCTGGGCACAACATAAATGACGTGAAGATGTCATCGTAATGGTCAGCTAATACAGTAGCAGATTTGGAGTTGGTACTGGTAAGTCTTGATGTGCTTACCAGCCGGAGAACACTCGCATTTTCTTTTCCATATAAGGAAATGAAAAGAAGCAGGTTTGTAACGTGAGGAATGAAGCTACTTGCGAACCGTTTTTGATAACCGAAGCAGTTTTCTTGAATGACAGCCGTGCATCCATTTTGAGTGCCGGGCCTGGAGCCCCCGATTGGTATCAGTCCTAGATATCCAAAAGGTCACCTACCTTTAGTTCACCGTAGCTCTGTCTGACTGTGCATCAACTAACATGACAGGGAATGTTCTGGAGTTTTGTGGTAGGTTGGTGTGTGCTAACCTCAACAGGTTTGTTGAGGACAACCGTAAACGGTACGCACATATCATCAACAAAGGAGGATGGGTCATGGCTTTCCCAGGCCAGAGTCAAAAGGTACGATCTCAGACGCTGTGCGTCTGTTCGCTTGGAGTTCCTGCAATGGGCGCCTGCTGAGCGAGCGAATTCAGTGCCGCAGATAAGTTCAAACACAACGGCAACAAAGTCATCCATCCACGGAATAACTGCTGTTCCAACATTACCAGCCATCAAGTTCTAACTGGTCAGAGTGCAATCTAGCCAAGATGGAGTATGATCGGTTCCGCACTGTGTGTATTCACAAACGTTCCCGGTTTAACCTAGGTGAATTACTGATTTAAAGAACTTTATAACCATCGTATCCTAGAAATCCACCTGAGTCAGCAAGGAAACGGATTCCGGACAGTTGAGGTCTCTGGTCACGTGGACAAAGGAACACACTAGTGAACTGATTTTCTTCAACCCGATGACGATAAGTTCATCTCGAAGGCGGAAGAGGACAGGGTACTCTAACTGGTCAATTGTCAGGTTTGTTCAGCCCTATAGACCACAGGGTGGACCCTGGCATTGTAGATGGCACATGTTCAGTAGGCTGGATTGTATCCTGTGAAGCCAACCAAACCACCATCTCTGCTGAATGCTTTATCGGCCCGAAGCAGAAGCAGAATTTGGAGCTTCTGCTCGGAGTCTGAATGAAAAGCAGGTGACCAGGTTTCGACCACCGCGACGAGTAATGACTCCGACAAGCAACAGATTTTTTACCTCAGTCAACTCATCAGGCAAATTCGGCGTTTGTATACGGGCATTTTACAGAGTTGATAACGGAGCAGGCAAACAGGTTTCCCTGTTCACCTGAAAAAGGGTTGATACGTCGCCGACTCCACCAGAATCGTCTGGAGCTCGCTTTTATTGCCCGTCTTGTTACAGTTTCAGATACCCGAAGACCCTCTAACGGAACCATAAAATAAATCCAAGTCGATTTTCTGGTTTTCCTGCCATGACCGGTACTCCTCCGGGGACATGGTGAGGTCGATGCCGAAGCGTTCAAGGACATGGTCAGCCATAGCCTGGGAAGTGACTGTAATTTACAAAATTCAAAGGAATGCATTTTCATTGGAAGATAAAGGTTGCAGTGTGCGGAGGATTCGTCGAACTAGACTGTTATCCAACTAATGGGCAGATGTAAGGAACTTCCACTGATAAGGCTGCGGTTCCGAGACATCATATGGTAGATAAGGTACACTTTAGATTATGATGTTCCTCGGCCGACTGACGAAGGCGGATTCCTTCCGCAATTATCTTCACGTTTGGCGTTCCGCTCAAAACATATCTGGGTATACGGAAACACCAGGATGTCTTCGAAGCTTATGTGTGGCCAGAAAGGTCAGACCAGTCACTGCTGATCCTTCAGGCAGCACACGAGCGAAATAAGGCTTGCCAGAGCGTTCAGAGCCAACTTTTCTTGTTTACCGGTAATGGGGATTGGAGCAGCCCGACAAACCTCTACGCTCGAGTGAACTTTCTATGCGTTCTGGGAAGTTCTGGACGATAACAATCTTCATAGGCTACATATTTTACCCCCAAAACAGCAGATGTATCCGTGTCTCATGATGCCTTCCGTGGGCTCCTTTGCAGCCTATGCGGGCTTCCAGGCTAGAGCAGACTCATACAAATGTGAAAGATGCACTCACTTAGTCGTACTGACGAAGGATGGTCGGGAAGCAGTTTGTTGACCACTGAATGAAGTGCTTGTCGTTTGTTCAGGGGTAATAATGTCGGTTGTGTTACCGACCTTCCGTCGGATCAACAAGCTGTTCAATGTATCTACGACAGAAGTGAAAAGCGAGTTCTTTTGAGAATCCCAAATATCAGTGTGTACCATCTGGGACTCTTTAGCTGCGGATGGAAATAAGGGAAAAAGGTGTAATATTCGGAAGAAAGCAGTAAATGTGTTCAAAATGCGCCTTGAAAATTGACGGAGAACAATCGGAAACAGTGTGATCACAAAGAATACTCCAGACCTTGTAAACAACGTCAGTGGACAGGTGAATTGGTAGCCGAAGTGGGAAGCAAATCTTCTAAGGAAACCTGATCTTCGGGCGTAGCATTCCAAAGTAGTAGGTGGTACTTGAAACATAAGAGGCGGGTACAATAGATAAATCGAGATAGGGTAATCATCAAGGTGCGCGTGAGAACAAAAACTGATCCCGCAGAAACCAAATAATCGATAAGAGCACTTCACAGTTCACGAACTCTCAGCGAGAAGAAAACAATGTAACCGGCTATGTTGGACCGTTACTTTGAGAGGATGACCTGTAAGCTGACTACGGAGAGGTATGCGGAACAAACGATCATGTCGATGGCTAGATGTGAGGATTAAAAATGCAAAGACAAAGTCGGCTATGAGAAGGTAAAACTTCAAACTGTACTGATTTGAAGTTAACAGTTTCACCTCACAGGGCTTAACCTTAAGGCTTCGGAAAGCTTTGGTGGTATTCTCTCGGGAACAATTCTGTCCTTTGAAGAAAAGGTGGGTGGATCACAGCCCCATTTTTGAGGAGCGGACAGATGGATCTGTTGCATAGCAGATTCCCCCTCACAAGGACGATTTGAAAAGGCTACGTCCCTTGAATACGGCACGAGATCTCGAAGCATCAAGAGCTTGGGGTCTTGAGCGGAGTCCCCTTATTTGGCAGCTAAACTGGCCAGTTATTCCTGGACCAGGGCTCCGGTCAAATGCATTTTGTAGGGAAGTGCTTGACGACTGAATCAGCACCTCTCACCAACTCATCCAATAAACTCATAGCTGTAAACGGCGCATAGATTTTTTATAAAAGTTGACAAACACTGCGTCAATATGTGATGCATGCGCCTTTTATTGAACTCATGGATTTTTGCCTATTGCCCCAGTTGTCGCAGCGTCCAAGATGAGGTTGGATCCCTCAAACGAAGGTCACTGAGGACCTTCTCCAGTCACTTTTCTCCTGATAGAAAACATGCTTTAGGACTCGTAAAAACCCTTCTGCAGCGGTCCAGTCACTAACTCCCGGTCGTAGGGTGAAAGAGACACGGCCAGCGCGGTGGTCAACTATATAAACCTGGCAGTCTATTAGCTGGTTTACGCTGGATGAACTTGTAGCTTAAGCTGAGCTAGTCAATATTCCGTGTCGTTCCCACCATATTTTAGGACCTTGAAACTTACACATTTGGTTCTCGATTTTATATCTCCGAGCTCCGATTCGGTGGTTGACGGGATAAACAAAATCCACATAAAATTTCTGACAAGCACAGTTGGTTAGAAAGTAACGGAACTAAAACGAAAAGTTTATTGCCATGCATGAGGGAATATATAAATATAAAAAGAAAAAACGATTCTGGGGTACGTCCTGAAACGAGCACCAGAAACAGTGAAAACAAACGACGCAGAGAGCCCACCGGCTATATGAGAAAATAAATTTCCCCAGAAATTTTGCTGTTTATCGCAGACATTGCATTGTACATTCTTGGTGATCTGAAAGCTTATCTCTTTCGATTTTAGGCTTGGCACTAACAACTGGCTTATCCGTTGGCTGTTGGATTCCGAAAGATTCTGTGGTAATCGTATATTATAACGGAACCTCGTGTGCTACTTTTGTTTCACTGCATGAACTACTACGTCGTAACAAATTGATTACGTTACGATTCCGTCGGCTGGCATGTTGTGTCATGAATACTGTGTGGAAACTAGCCCCAGGTTTCAGCTAAGTACATTTCCGAATAACGTCACGTATTCCCGACTATCACAGTTATCAAAAGCCTTGTGAATATAGCGGTTGTAAATCAGCGTCACACTTTCTGACTGGGCACAGAACAAAGTTTGTTTGATGACCATCCCCATCCCTACTTCTTTGAAAGTTGTAGGTTTCAACAGTTGACCCCCAAACGCGGTCTCCACGTCGTAGCTTGCTGTGATATTTCGCGTTCAATCCATGATCGTGATGCAGACTATGGTTCTTTGTTTTCGCTCTTGCCATTTTTTTCAAGGGTCAACTACTGAGTCTGCGCTGCCAGCACATCCATTCAGCCGTTCCAACGTCAGTGATTCCCCGGCCTTCTTCCGAAACGTTTAGACAGATGCTGATTGAGGCTGCGTAGGGACGGATATGAGTGGACCCATAGTTCAGTAGCACGTTAGCCGTCAAATGATGCGTGTTCACCGGAACTGTGATCGACCCGGAGGATGCGGACAGAAGTTGGAGTGACTGGATGAAATTCCGAATGATAGAGACCAAAACGGTTATCTTGGGGAATGTAGCCCATAACACTGAAGATGTATGGTTATTGTACACCGACGGGTTACATCTACGATAGCGCACCGAATATGGTTTTAGCGAATTATAATGAAGTTACATTCAAAGGGTAACGTGAACGGATGCGGTAGCACTAATAAGGCAATTCTCACGTTTCCGTAAGTTTAAGATTTCTGGGGCGCCCAGTATGACCCCATTACAATGCTGAAGGAAGCACAAAAATGGCCTTGCGTTAGTAAAACGACTTTCCGCACAGTCCGATTCACCCTGATTTCGGCACCACCACAGCCTCGACAATGAAACTTGATCTTTCCGCCCACATTAAGGAGAATAAGTCTTAGAGATTGTGCAACGTCGTTCCACTGAGGCAGTCCTTAGTCTGAAAGGTAAGCTGTATGGAGGAGAAATTGATATCCAGTAGGTGAATAAGCGTGACATTAGATCTCGAGTGGGACACAATTTGAATTCAGTCAAAGCTTCTTGGCACAGAAGTTCGATACCACCAAGTGCCACCTTTGTCTTCAAAGGTGATTAGCTGAATCTTCTTACCGACTATCACACAGACGGTCTTGCCCTGAAGCGCCTGTAAAATGACGAAAAATCGTTTACGATAGGTTAAGAGCGCTGGAAGTTTACGTTTCAGAGTCTCTGCGATGCAAGGATCACACTGTCCTCCATTTGATGGAAATATACTTTTTGGTGAAAATTTCGAGTGAAACACAATTGTACACAGTGTTATAGTAGCTGTTTGCGTTGACCTTTTACCATTGTTGTGTGCTTCATTGAATTTCGGTGACCACGTTTCCTGTTTTCGGCTATTGCCTTCACGTTTATACTTTTCCTTCTTACATTGGAAATCTTTTTAGTAGTGTTTGTGAAACCTTATTGAAAGACCGACAGGATCACTCAAATTTCGAGCGCAACAAATCACTCCACCATGAACGCTAATCTTGATGTGTTATTATATTTTGATATCGCCTACTCATGGAAACTTGTTCTCGCATTGGTTCTCCCCCTTACTCTTCATTGCTGGACCTTTGTTTATATGTACCCTGGTTTCATTGCGCTTGATCGCTCCGCCATTACGCGACTGTTGCATTTGATCATATTCACGTGAACCGTTAGTCTCGGAACTTGTATATTTGGTGGATTCAATATCGAGGTTTGTTGTTATCTTCTTCTATTTAGTTTATACTAATTTTCTTGTACCTTAGCACCTTATTAATAAGAAACTCGCCAATACGACCGTCTTCCCTTTTGGATCCGAATCGGTTGCCAAGCGGGCCCTGAACCTGTAAACACTGGTAGCTCACTGACGCGACCATTCTAGATCTAACCTGTCGACAGATGCAGCGAGTAGACTAAGTGTTGCTTGAAAAACCACTAGACCTTGTAGCGACCTCTTAGAATGGCATAATTTTTGTTGGTATTTTGTTGTACAATTTGACACTTCCTGATGAGGCATGTTTGTTTAGCCCAATTGTTTGCCCTATTTCCGCTAGCGTAGAACTTCTTCACCTTTCCGTTCCGCGCGCCACACACAGGACGCTTGCTGGTGTAGTGACCAGCGATCGTGTGGCTTCTCTAAGGATCCCGGCTGCAACCGTTTTCCCGCTTGCTTGTTCTGTACGCATGATTCTGTGTACGCCTGCTATAGGAGGCCTGATATGAACTCAGTGCCACTTTCTTCAGTCGTGCAACCAATTGCACGCAGTAAACGCTTGTCCTTTTCCTGCCGTTGGTCCCAGACTAGGCTAGAGCTAACTACTTATCATATTTCCAAACACTTGCTGGAAATATACGGTTTGTTTCTAAACCTCAATGCGTTCTCTAGTTCGATGCCTGTTGGGACGTTTCGAATGCTCTACAGGAAAGGCGCTTTAAATTGTTAGTGGACGAGGGTCTAGCGTATGCCCAACTTGTCCACTACAAGTTGTCCGGGTGAACAGGGATTTTTTCAACAGAACACCTCATTGATGCGGACTTGCACCATACTAGGGTTTCCCATGTATATTCGATAATTACCGGACGCAAAGTTAAAGTACGAACAATTGAGGGAGTCAGAACGTACACAGTACACAAGTTGCAGAGTCTCGACTGGCGCTAAACGACATCGGCATGCGGAAATAACCACGGAGGTGCAGGATCGTATCATTGGGAGCGCTAACCAGTCGGAGGTTTGTGCGGCGCCATTGGCGCGTATACGCCGACAAGCATGCAGACAATCAAACGTGATCGAATGCGGAAAACGAAAGGCAGGCACAGTTCCTTGCGATCTAAAGTTTGGGGGAGAGCTTTACATATGTAGTGATCAGCGATCGTGTGGGTTCTCTAAGGATCCCGACTGCAACCGTGTTTCCCCGCTTGTCTGTTCTGTACACATGTGTCCACGAACCGTTTCTGCAGGAGACCTGACACGAACTCAGTGCCACTTTCTTCATTCGTGCAATCGGTCACACGCGTATGCAGTTACGGTGTAAAATCCGTCATGATTGTTTACTGCACACAATAAAGACAACTAAAGGCAAATTAAGGATCGGCTTTTACAAACAAACCAAACATACCTCAACGGATTCATCGTTCCGCATCATACCAGACAAAAGACGACAAACGTACCAGACGAACTTCAACAAATCCAACGGTTTGTCTTGGTGCACCCATCGGATTACACTTGAAGGCGATCTCGATTGTCCTGAGTAGTTGGTTCGTACATGCTTAAATCTACGTGCAAACTTTCAACAAACCTTAGTCGCCAGGGATCACTGTGGATATTACCTTGACTAACGATGCCAGGAGGCACTTCCAAACTGTTTCCGGAATCTAACTTCTTGAGGAAAACGTTTTGTTCGGTCTGTTTCTCAACACTGGCTTATGCATTGCATCTAATTTTACCAATAAAAAGGCTTATGTATTTTTTCGTTTGAGCGTTACACTGTTCTCACTGCAGCCGTTGTGAGCGCCTAAGTGTGGACGGTAAATTTCCGAGTCCATTACACCTATCCACGGGTTATAGACTCAGTGAGATTGAAGGCACGGACATTCTGCAATCCGCTGACCTGGGAAATGTGTATCTAGCCCATCTTTAGCCGGACGCGTATAATAATATGTACATTCATTTCACTAAGAGAAATGTTGGCGCGTATAAGAATGGATAGGACGATTTACCACGAATATTTGTTTCCCGTTAAATCCGATACAGAAGAGTCGAAATCGCCCTATTTTGTTTGCACCAGGAGTGTATCACCGATTACCGGAACAGCTGGGGAGCAGCAGACAGCCGTTCGTCCGTTGTTGTCTAGTAATCGTGAGCAATCGTAATCATATTTCAGTATAAAATGAAATATGAAGGCAAAAAGCAATTTTTATTCCCTTTATGCAGTTATGCGTCAATTATGAACCGCGAAACCTCGTGAACGGCCTACTTTAAGTTTTCGCAGACAATTAATATATCAAGTCTACGTGCTTGAATTGATGCAGATAAGCTCCAACAAGAGTAGGTTGTTATGATGATTTGGTGCTGTCCATTTCCTGACCAAGGCAGTTACACGGCCTGGGAACTTTAGACCGGTTAATAAACCAGGCGACGAAACTTCCGTGAAGAACTGTCAAGACTCTAGAGCAGATCACCTTGAGTGATACCTTTAGAGACCGCAATTATGCAGAGGTGCCTGGGAATTATTGGATTAACTGTGCGCAAAAATGAAGACTTGCGTATTTTCGAGGATGGGTGATGGTACATGGAAAATATAGGATGATGTATAACTTAACTTAAACTAGTGGTTTTCGAGGAAACTTGTGTAACGCTAGATATTAACGGTATTGTGTATGAGGAGTCCGTGTTCTTACTAAATCACATATGTGCATACTCATCAGATTACTGTCATCTTTCTCAAGTACCTGAAGTCAACATTTGTCAACGCATGCGATAAAGCTGTATGTGGCATTTGACCAACAGGTAACGTTCAAGCATTATTAATAGAGACGTCTTCTTCTCTGCAATGGTGTTGGATAGCCTTATCTTCTTTGCATGAAAATTATCTGAACGCATCAGCGTCACGGTTTGGACATTGCAATTTAGTCATGCTCTATCCACATTACAGGTAAGCGCATTGGTTGGATTATTCCAGCAGATCGATAAACCTTCAGCACCAACATACTGACGACCTTAGAAACCCAAATGTGAAAAAACTGAGTGTGTCGTTTGGTCGAAAGTTTGGTTATGATATTTTGGCCCCATCTAATAAAAGGCCGGTGGCTCACGTCTCAATACAGTGGCCTGTAATAGCATGCAATGTGCCGCCATTTTGTTTGACCACATATACTCCCTTCCGCTTCCTTTCAGGTCCTCGAACAGGCGGGCTGGTCGCGTCCGTGCACCGGGCTGAGGAAGATGACCAACCAGAGCCCGAGGTCAGCGGTCAGTGAACGTGAGGCCACTTTTGATTGGTGGTTTGTTTCCGGACTGTGGGACCCCCTATATATATGGACAAGGACACGATGTGAATGAATCTCCTTCGGTATCTGTGTTGTGTTAATACACATTTCTCTTGACTTGTGACTTTTCGTTTATTTATGTGGTAGACCTTATTGTGCTTCGATTACATGCGTTGGACGTTGCGTGCACTGTCAGTTGTGATTTACTCATTGGAATATTACAGGCCCAAGGACAACGTGTACTGGAACTCAACTCCCATTGTACTCTGGATGAACTATAAAATGTTCATAGCTCGGGTCTAGCACCTCTTTTTGTACAGCGAGGGTGAAAATTTTCCAGAAATGCGAACGGTGCGTTCAGCTGTGAGTGGTTTTGTGAGGTCACGTCTCTCAGTGAGTCCTCCCATCTGGCAAGAAATGGAATTGGAAAGCAAATTCGCTTAGCAGGCCAAACGGATCTAAAGCCAGTGTGAAATTACCACACCACCGTTCTCTACATTCCAGTAATAACGAAGTGATCACGGCCACCAAGTTAAGTGGGTCAGAGTAATGGAGCCTAACTGTCTGTTAGGCAGAGCGACACAGGCGCGTGTACGTCGTGTGGGAATGGGTCACGTCGCACTCTTGCAGCTGGGGCCTGCTGTCTTGGCTGAACGTTGGAAAGGCCAGGAAATGTTACAATGTTAGGTAGGGCATCACGCAAGAACGTGAAGACACGTCAACCAGTTTTTACCCCAGCAGGGGGTCAAATTGCCAACATGACAACTCGCAGTCTTAGGCAATAGAACACATTTCACTGAAAAGTTTCGTTTTTTCACACAAATATTCAACAAGTTAAGGTGTCCTTCCAGATATTTTCTTGCAATCACAACTCCATTCGTGCTTCCTGAAAGTGGAACGTGTATCCCAAATCCGGACATTTGTTTTTGCGAATATAACTTAGTGAACTGTGTACGTGAATTGACGTAAGAAAACGAAAACGTATTCCTTCAACTGTTTCATGAGCGGTTTACTGTGTCTACTCCTCAGACGATCTTCACGTTGTTTTCGGTAACCCTGGTGCAATTAGGCAAAATATGTGGGTTAGTCCGAAGAGTGTGAAATAGAAGATTCTTGATTCTAGCCTCTGTGGTTGGTGTT
The DNA here is from genome assembly GCA_014220965.1 of Paragonimus kellicotti. Lineage (NCBI taxonomy): Eukaryota > Metazoa > Platyhelminthes > Trematoda > Plagiorchiida > Troglotrematidae > Paragonimus > Paragonimus kellicotti. The sequence goes on from LOND01000026.1 coordinate 335,841, forward strand.
TGTGACCGAAGCTGTCGTCTGTACCTTCCAAAGTCTCGTTTCATTATCCCCATATCACGTCAATAACGTCTCCATAGCTATCCATGTCTGTGCATGCGGTCCTGCCAGTAGAGTTGTGATCCCGTTGAACCTTTGCGATGTTTAAATGTCATCTTGCAGTCAATTGTGCATGCCTTCTACATCCGTCTGCAACCTGAACAAATCGGTTCGTGCCAATAAGTTCAGAATGAACAATAGCTGCTCCGGGTATGTAGATAACTCGGGATGAACAAGCATCTTGAACCCGGTGGGATTAACCTTGAGTATATGTTTAGTCAGTATGTGACTCAACGACTAACATGACAATCGAAACGGTAATGAAATAGAAAACAAGTCTGTTCAACTCAATAAAAACGATTCGGATGTTGGCACCTTCCTTCACCTGGTTGTCTGTTTCCTCACTTCGTTGTTTGCCGTGTTGTATAGTTTCGTTGCTACTCAAACGTATCAGCTGCTGCGTGCGTGTACAACTAAACATTAGCTAGACGCTGCCGATCATGTTGTAGGGTCGCATCATGACCCCAAAAGGGTTAACAAGCTAACTCACCATATACCAAACGCGTTATATTTCCGAGAGGTAATCGCGATGCTAGTTCCTAGGTTCGTACGCCCAAGGTTTTCCCAGCCTTACGTTAACGCGGAACGGAAGTCGTAGTGAGAAGACGGTGAATCTGCAAACAAACTTTATTTATTGATTTACTCACCGTTCACAAGCAGACTTCAACGCAACAGTTAAAGGCGCTAGGGAGTTGGACGTGAGAGAACCTCGAGCACAACCGCACGGCAACCGCCAGAGAGGACGAATGTCGACGGAAACTCCAGTCGACCTTCAGAATTCAAACAAGCGTCAGACTGGTTGGGCGGCGTTCCCAACGGTGACAGCTAAAACATTGTTATCCTAGTGAATGTAGCCTATAGTAGCAGAGCTGGCGCGGATTCATTATAGAGTCACGACTAAGACTGCGATACCTACGCCAACACACTAACTTTGATGTTAGTGGTTTGTAGTAAATTTACATTCACAAGATAATGTAAACAGGCACGGTGGTACTGGTAAGGCAACTCTCACGTCGCAGGGAGTTTAGGATTTTGGGGACGTCGAAGGTGATCTCACTACAGGTCGTAGATTAACTGGTGGCGCGAGATGGGCGACACTTTACCATGTCGTTGGAGGCCAAATTGTTTTAGATCGGCACTTTCAGTTGTTAACTCTCGGGTCCCGATCACGTAGTATTGGGACCGTGGTGGAATGGGATCAGGGTTGCTAAGCTTGTATGAGCGGACAGATTAGGTTCCGCTGTCTCGTCAGTACGAACAAAATTGCCATCAAAAGACAGACCAAATCAACGCCACAGTGGTCCGTACACTTAGTATCCTCCAACTTCAAAGGGATCATTTTGGCATGTTTCAATACTTGTAAACGTGGTTGTGGTGAGCAGAGCTCACTAGCGCACAGTTTCGACCCTTTATGAAATATTTCCTACAATAATCCCAATCCTACTTTGTTATCGACCCTTTTTCAACATGCATAACATTCGAACGACTGAGAGATTACCTTGACTGTCCTTCAAATCTGAAACTGTATGAATTTTCCATGTTGGAAGTTATGTACTTGAGATTTGGCAGTTTCTTGAAATCAGCTCCCTTCTTTTGTCCCATTGACTGACGATCATCATACGGAATGCCCACATTTTCAAACCACTGCATGTGTTGCTAGACACTCTTCGTAGTGATTGTTCAGAAGCGCACTCATGGTGGAGAGATTCCAGGTCCTTGTAGTCAACTATAGGATGGTCGTAGATCACAGAGTGTTAATGCACAATGTTTGACAGCGGAAGTTCGCCACAGCTGTGGAATTTATACGTCAAGTAGATAGAATTTATTGATAAATGGATTGAGAATAACACAACGTTATGAGCAAGTTGTAATACTCTACGTTTCAACCACCTCGGGTGGCCTTCCTCAGGAGTGTTGTAATCGAAACACATTCTGTAATGTTCTGGTTAACCGTGGATAATGTCACAAAGTATTTTCACGGTGTAGTAATACACTTAGGCTCCTTTGAAAAACTACATTTATATGATCTTCCTCTGTTCGAATATGTATTGCTGAAACTTTTAACTGAATAACTGGGGAAGGAATATCGCGTTATTACGTCTTATTTGGTCAACCAATGTAGGCAAACATTCACCAGGTAGCTGTGAGCGGATCGACCTAACCGTAGTTTGTGTGGCTTCAACAATTCCTTATATCGAAACAGTAGCCTCGTTGATGCCGTTTGGCCAACTGCCCATCTCTCAGTCTTACTGTGCATTGGCTGAAGTGACAAAAAGTCGACATCGCAATGTGGTGAAGAGAAGCGATCGCATTATACTACTCACTCCGCTGCTGTTCAGTTGTGGGGCAAAAGCATGGATTTTGACATAGAAATAAACGTAGGAAAAATACAGTAAGAAACATCGGAGTGCAGCATGTCATGAAATGGTTCTCGGTATATGCAGGAACTGAGCATTGGCGTCTGTGGCAACCGTGACGTTCTGGGACCAGTACCGTACGCAGATGAGTGTTTTCGTTTGTTGTCATGTTGAAACGCATAACCCATGTGTTGGTTTCCTGAACGAAATAACCTTTGCGCCATTCGTGTTCTTGGCTCACAACAGCAGTCATGTGAGTGGTGCACAAATGCTATTTAAACACGCGAATAGTTATAACTTCGGTCATGTATGGCTTTATGACATTTTAAGCACTCAATAACGTTTGCTCACTCCTTACATTCACTATCAAATTGCAGAGAGTATCAAATTCAGACAAACAGGTGAGCGCAAACACATAACTCTCAAGATGAGAATGCTACATGATTTCGTATTTGGAGTATAAGCGAAGTAGCCTGTCGGATGTTTTAGCGTCATAAGTGCTGAGAATAGCTTGAAAACGGAGTAGACTTACCAATTAACAGCTTTCAATGCACACCTTTGTATTTACAAGTATCTAAACAAGTCAAAACAATCAATGTGGACCTCGAAAGACGCCGAGCTATCCTGCTGCAATGGCGTTAAATTCACAAGCCGGCAAAGAATAACCTTACGGCAATCTGCAAGCAGTGTTACGGGTTGTTCTTACTGTTAAAGAGATAAGACTACAGATCTCACTCCCAGGTTGTCAAATTGTGGTGGATTATCAAGCGGGAGGTGAGAGTATTCCAACACTTGGCGGAATACCTCAACGCGGGGAGGTCCGTCCAAAAGCCCACAGCGAGCAGATCGGGGACAACGTGGGCGACCGGATGAGTCATCGCTCGACTGGATCGGATCAACGGGCGAGGCATGGCAGGCAAAATAAGATGGATGACCTGATCGGGGGCGCCGTTATTCCAACACTCAAGGGAATATCTCGACACGGCCGCGGAATACGGTCAAAGCCCACAGTGGATAGATTGCGGACAACACGAGCGACCGGACGAGCTATCGCTCAACAAGATCGGACTAACGGACGAGGAGTGGCAGGCGGAAAACCCCCGGTAGAAGGCGCCGATCACACACATAAACCGGGCAGAAGTGCACACGACGTGTGAGCGGAAACCTGGGCGTGTTGTGGACTGGAATGATGACTCATAAACGCGAGCGCATGCGTAGCGTGGTAACTATCGTGTTGGACAATAAAGATTGTGCTTTATTGGACGCCTTCTCGCTACAATATTACCACTGTAGTAAGCACCAGCGACCGCATTATATTATTTAACTATCAGCCAGTCTCTATTGGCGTGAGCATATTTTTGAATACTGAAGTAACTAGGAGAGGATTACTATAAAAGTCACTGCAGTGCACGTCGGTATGACATGGCGCTCACCACACATGAACTGGGCATGGATAAACCACGACGTCCTGGGATCAATAATACATGCGAACGAGTGTGTCTGTTTTT
>LOND01000027.1:20949-64101 GCA_014220965.1 Paragonimus kellicotti
CCTGGATTCTCTAGTTTGACGTCCCACCTACCTACTTAAACAGTCAGGCTTATGGCAAGTTTCACAAAGTCTATGAGATTGTATCGTGCCAAGAGTCAGTAAGTTAGTGGCAGTGGTGAAAACTGACTGCTCACTGTGGAGGCGCACTCTGTGGATGGGCGCATCAACACACGGGCAGAATCATTACACCCCATTTATCAGCGCTATAAATGAATCGCTAATTTTGCGCCAAATAAATGCATTATTCGGGCGTTTGTGCCTTGAAAAAATCCCGGCGATTCAATTGCCTCCTGGTTGCGCTACCGCCTCTGAAGAGGGGTAGTGTGTTCACCTTGTGGACTGGCACAGCGAAAGCACGGGCGTACTTCCTTCTAGAGCCTCACAAATGTTTCCCCATTAAAGAGACTAATGAATCCGATGTTCCTTAATTCACTAACGAAGGTTGTTGGCCGGTCTATCCGTATGCATTGTTCGCAAGTCGGTGATAGTTAGAACAAAACATTTTATCCGTGGTTTTGGAGGTAAAAGCAAAAGTTGGTATAAAAGACGACTCTTAATTGTGCACTCGGAATCAAAGATGGGGAAGTATTACCGAGTGCAAAATAATACACAACCGAGGAATTTACGGGACAGACATTAGTAGTATGGCAGCATACAAGGCGAGGAATGTGCCACAACCATCAACATATCAGTCATGTCGTGAAGGAAGCAGTGTATTGCACAAATAATTCCATAGGTTGGTCAACGATCGAATAATCCGGATTTGTCATGATTAAAGAAGAATCTCAATTAGACGGTCAGCCGACGCTCTTTCCCCAGGCAGAATGGTCTGCGAAGTAGTAATGCAGAGCATGTTTCACTGGACTTAGGTAAACAACATGACAGTCCACGCAATCTTTCATAGGTGTTTCGTAGTTAGCGAGTACCATTCCCACTGTGCAGCCGAAGATCAGAATTACGTGATTCTCCAAAACAATCGATCTCAAAATTGCACAAACGCCTGATGTAACGAAGGGACTTGCACACAATTAAACCAAGAATCCTGGAAAATAATGGCGTATTAAGCAAAAATACGAAAATACCTCACAAACTTTGGGTATGCCGGACGAGTTTTGTCAGTGTCCCATGATTTTCCTTTCTGTTAGATAAATAACGCCAAGATCAAAACCACGACTTCCAACAAATAATCATCGTCTAACGCGTTTCGATGGGAGCCTGCTGAAGTCGGCACATAGCATGAACTCACATGTGCCCGACTTGCCCAGTCGTTACACAACACCCACATTTCGGACGGACTCGAATGGCTTATTCTGCACATTCGCATCAGGTCGATCAATCAGCTTCGAAACCCAAAATGTTTTAAATCGTTGATAACTACCGAACCGCACCCGTTACAATGTTCATATGAAATAACGTAATTTTTTAATGAATCTAAACAACGACTCAACGTATGTCAAGAGTAGTTAAAAATATGCTATCTCATTTTGATCTGGACTCGAGTTCGGTGTTCGGAAAATTTCTAGTCTTTTTTACTTTCCGACAGTTTTACTGGTCGAGTAAAAACATTTGCATCAGGATTGTGATAATCAGCCGAAAAACATGACATACTGCACGGACTTCTTTTACAGTAGTAAGCCTCGCTGTGTTTTGGTGTAGGATCTGATGTGAATTTGTCAGTAATTTTTGGAATGATCTTGTCGTTGGTGCTTTTTGGTTGCAGATCAGTTAACCGGTTGTGCAAACCTAGTGCCAACCTGACACGACTTTTAGTTGACTGCTCTGTTCCCCTACCACTGATTTACCTTTTCTGTCAAAGTAAACGCCAAAGTTCACTTCAGATTTTATTGTTGGTGGTGTTTAATCATCAACGATTTGTACCGATTATTTCAACCGGAAACTTAGCCTCCAGTCAAAAGCAGAATGTATGGTAATTAATCGTTGCGGCAGAATGACAAGCTTTTTAATCTTACAGCCTGTTGATTTTTGGGCGTGTTCACACATCATTTTGTTTTAGTACACAAAAGTATTTTGTTTGCGACAGATAGTTGCAGCAAAATTGAGCGAATTACTTTATAATGTGACGTTGAGAAATTTCATTACAATCATTTTGGTAACAGTACATATGTAATCACTAAGTTACTTTAACATTCCTCTTTCGCGCCCTCCAGAATTTTCCTTCACACCAGCCTGTTCTTCAGCCGTTTAGGGCGGTCTTCCGAAAATTCCCCTGAGTTAAAATGTTGCAGAGTTTTGAAAGCTGGGTGAAAGTCTACAGTGTATAGCGTGTGGGTAACCAACCAGAGATTTTCGATCCTGTGAAGAAAAAAACTAGCAGTCCGTCATGATAGACTTTGCGACAGTGCTAACGGTCGAACAACCTAGTAGGCCATAACAGTATATATAAGTACTTAAGAGAAGAAGCACTGAAAGGTACAAGACAATATCAACGCAACCCTCAACAGTTCAAGTAAAATAAAGCTGGCATTTTTTGGAATTAGCTTGTGTATCCACCGGGCGCCCTACAGCATACTGCTAACTAATGCGAAATGTCCAGTTAATCTATTAACGGCTGATGGTAAACGGAATGTAATATTCATGTGAATCCTTTAGGTATGCTTTTTCAGAGCAGCAATTAAATTAATTCACTACGGTGCCATTTGCTTCTAACCCATGTTTCTGAGTAATAGTTAAAATCATCCGTTCACTGAAGCACGATCATATTGTTTTATACGAAATTTAAAAAATAACGTAGTGCAATGTCTCTGATTTCTACAGTCCACAGGCACTGGCCCCCATATGACTATTAGCAAAATCGCGCTGCAACAACTAATCAAACATGTGGTTAGATTAAATTTAATTATCACATTTTATCTATTTCGCCTGTCTACAAAAAGATCGATCGGTCGACTGGAATTGTCGGATCGTAGTAGCCAGATAGAATGGATGAAAGATAACAGGACCAATTAGCATAAACAGAATTGTATAGTACACGCGTCGCTAATGAGCAGTTTGATGAGACTCAGAAGGGACGACTAGCGCGCTGAAACTAATAACTATCCGCAAAGTGTAGCAGACTAGAAGCTGATGGCGAAATTTGGAAATATGTTCATGTACGGACCAACGAAGAAACTGATGCTGTGCTATTCACAAAAGAATATGCAGACACGTCAGTCTTGTGAAAAGGTATTTTTCTTTGTTTTTCTCACATACCTTATGACAGATGTCTAAGAATAGCGAACTTTACAGGTCAAATGTTCAATGTGGTCGCAGCGACAAGTATTAACTCAAATTGCAAAGTCGTTTCGATAACCTACGTTGCAACATAACAGTAAGGTTAGGTCATACAGGTAACTGTGTGACAACGTGGCTTAACTATGTTCGTTTTTGGATTATGCATTCAAAAGTTGAGGCCAAAATCAAACCAGACGGTGATTAAAAGGGATGCATACGATGCTTCGGTAAAGGTCTAGAACAATTCAATTTTTTCGCCACCAATCTAAACATCAAAGCCAAAATATTTTTGAGTGAAAAAACAGCATCTGAAATGCGTAAAGATTCGGTTCTAGTTAACTACTGATTTAGAAAATGCACCTCGGTTATCGTCATTTACTCGCAAGACCCGGTGGTAAAACCTCCCAGATTCTCCCATATCTGCGTCCGTTACTTATCACCTTTTTCAAGTCCGGCAAAATTCTGCCAATACAAACTACCTTATCCTAATGTGAATCTGTTGAGATCACTGTATGCTTACTCTGCAAGCAGAGGTGAGAGTTTATGGACAACTGTCTCGGGCGTTCATCACTTCTAGTGGTGTTCGTCAAGGGTGTCCGATTTCCTCCCTTGTTCAATTTTGTCATGGACGACATTCTGGAGGGTGCGCTTGAGGAGTCCAGTGAACTTGGTGTTGAGCTTCTTCCTGGCGCTCGGTTGACCGATCTGGAGTATGCGGACGACATTGTCTTACTTAGCCCCTCTGCCGAAGACATGCAGACCATGCTGAACAAGGTGAGTGACCGGGCTGGTTTGTATGGAATGCGCTTCGCACCTTCAAAGTGCAAAGTGTTACTTCAAGACTGGGCATCCCCACTCATACTTTCTTCATTGCAGTTGACCCGCTCGGGACTGTGGACAGTTTCATACATTTGGCAGCACTATCTCGTCAGCTTGTAACGTTGTTGATAAGAAGTCAACGAGGATAGCAAAGGCACGAGTTGCCTTTGCCAAACTGCGTCATCTGTGGCATCGAAAAGACGTTCGTTGTCGCTGAAAGGAAGAGTATATAATGCTTGTGTACGTTCTGTTTTGCTCTATGGTTCGGAAACGTGGCCTGTTCGCAAGGAAGATATCAACAGGCTTGCTGTATTTGACCATCGTTGTCTCCGCCAAATAGCCCACATTAAGTGGACTGATCGCGTGAGCAATGCGGCAGTTCGCCGGCGCGTATTCCGGAACGCTCGGGATGCGCGATCAATTGGTCAACTACTCACGTTGCACAGCCTGCGATGGTTAGGTCACGTACTCCGTATGCCAGCTGAGCGTTTACCGTACCGGGCATTATATACTGAGACCACCAACAGTTGGGTGAAACCACATGGTGGTCAAGCGACAACGTGGTCACGAAATATGAGAACCCTGACTGCTCCACTGAGTAAAGTGGGTAGGTGTCGCCTGCCTGGATGGGGTCCTCGTGATCACTCAAACCGCTGGTTAGAGACGCTATCCGAGATGGCGGCGTGTCGCAGTCAATGGCGTACCTGCATCCATACCATTTCTAGTTCTTTCGCTTAGACTTCTATTAATTTTCAACCTTCTTAGTAACGTTTTCTTCTAGGATATTCCACGTCACTGTTGAGGTGAGCGGCAGCCCGAGCCACAGTACTTTTGGTCAGGCTCATGGCTGCTGTGATGATGATGATGTGATCCTAGCGTGACATACAAGTAGATAGCGCCTTACTGTTAACTTCAGTGATTCATTAGTAAAGTCATGCTATCCTTCACAATGTGACTGCAGTCTCCCCTGTTACGGAGCAAGAAAACTGATTATTACGGGAGGCAAACGCCGCTATCCGAAACCAGCACTTTTGTCTATACACAAATGTATGCGACTGTTTCTAGTGTGGTACAAAAAGCAAAGAAAATTTGTGTCGTGAAGTACACGATCAAAACATATTTGAGGTTGATGATCTACGATGACTAGTCTATATAACAATTCAGCACAAACAGCCTTGAAATCCTAGCTACTTCTGGTGCCTCTGCAATCAAAATACCCAAGTCGTTTTTATCTTATTGGTCTGATCCAGCTCAGTTAGCTCACCTGGGTGTTAGAACGGAAAAATCAAGCATATTTGCCAGATATTGCGAACTCGTGGAATGCGTTTCTAGCTGGCAGCAGATTTGGGACCTCGTCTTCATTGGCCCTTTCTGGTTAGACTGCTTTCCATTTACATCAATTTCTGCTGAAAGGAAAATCAAACTTTTAGGGGTTTATCGACTTGCTGAAGCGTCCACAACACCAAGAAAAAATCAACGAACGGACTGTGTCGTGTAAGTTAACACAAAAGTGGCAGCTCAGAGTCTAGAAAAAGAATACACTAGGCTACCTCATTCACCATGTTTGCTAAATCCTACATAATCGGAACCTTTCAGAGAAGGTGCTTTCTTTAAATTAGTTTCATAACGTGAATGATGATTACATGTGTTCGGTGTAGATGAGGAAAATCATGTGTGAATGAGCCCTGTGGTCGCCCAAAACACAGTCTGCATTTTTACGTTGATGTCCTTGTTTGGTTTTTCTCGTCGAGTTGTGAAAGTATCGGCTTATACATTATCGGAACCACGGTAACCTTGTCTGGCGTATTCTTTAGGACATCCGAGCACGAGGATTCTCACCTTCTTCGTTGGCTTTCAATTATTCAGGTTTTGAAGAAAATAAAACTCGTTTTGAAAACAACCAACTGCGCTAATCTATGTTTTTCAAGCAAGAACAATTCCGATATTTTACACACCTCCTCATAGGCTGTCAATAAATTAACGCATTTTCTTTGGTTTCATCCATAGTCCATATGGTCCATAACATCTGACTAACAGAGTACGGCCACTGCTGTTTTGACCAATGTGTTACAAAAGGGCTCATCAGAACTGGGACTAACCAGAAGGTATAGACGGAAAGATTGTACACTTATCCATGAGCTTGCGTGACAGATAAATAAACTAGAAAGCATAGCCACTATATGAAACTGTTCCAGAAGCAGAGGATACATTAACTTCATCCGCCTAACGGTGTTAAAACGAGATCAGCTCACAGTACATTAAACTTGCTTTCGTACCTTTACAAAAAGATCCACATACTACACCGGTTGAACAGCATTATGACGTGTGTTATGACTTGTATTATACTGTTGCGAAGTGACGGCATCTCTTTTAACCTACGCAGAAACGTACAACATTCGACCTGAAAGCAGACTTTCAAAAAAACAACGTTTTATCTATTGCCAAAAGTACAATTAACTTGTATATGCTGTTGTGTTTGCAAAAGCTCATTTTTTCAGCACAGCTTAATCGGCTGGGTTTCGTTAACGTGCACACATCGCGTACATTCACCAGATTAATCAAGAACAAAATTTTGAAATTAACATCATTATTCTGGATGTTTTCAGCGAAACAGAATAAGCAGGAACCAGGTGACTGCAATTAAAGATTCCAATGAAATTTCGGCAAATAAAAAAGTACAATTTTGTTGGAATGACAAAATTTGTTGAGGGAATATACTGAAGTCAAGATGACTAGGTTTGATTAAAGATGCCTAATGTTCAAAATACGCTTTTCACTTTAACAGAACTGACAAGTCAACCTGGTGCTATTTAATGGACTTCCAACAACTTTTCATTTAAATTGCTACAGTATCTTGCGTACCAAAACCTGGTTCTTATGAACCACTAACAGTCCCGTTAACTCCGAATCGATAACCCCGCGATTAGGACTTCCTAGACAGGTCGAAATCTCCGATCTCATTAAACCTGCTAGGCGATATTTTAGATTACTGATGAGTGGCTGGAAAGTCTATCTGAAGGCCGCGATCAAATGTGAGTGATGTTCAACTAGAAATTATCTTGGTTTTCTGGTGAAAACGTCGCGGAAGGTAAATTCTCGGTCTTCAACGAGATGTGAACCACTGACGAAGTCTAACAAAAACGAAACTTGAGCATGGTGCTTCTTCTCTATAGGGACTGACTGAAAATCCTGTGGAAATGCAAAAGCCTTGGTTAACTGTGAGTATCGTTGAACATTTTGAATTAATGCACTTGGTCTCTGACACTTGCGTAAGTCCCATGTTACAGCCAAATTAAAAATGTTAGACAACAACACGGATCAGATCACTAACATTACATCATTTAGCACGCATTTCGTAACAACCACCCTCGAATTGTTGTGTTCTTATTTACACGTAAGAATATCTCTCCGTAGAAACATTGTAAGCTAGATGAATGCAAGTCCCGATTATTTGCTGTAATTATAACAACTGAACATGTACAAAGGACGTACGTCTTTAAATACCTTTGTTTTAACTATCCGAATTCATGTTAGTTTATTTGAATTAATCACGTTGATAGCTATGTGTAGCATATTTTTGAAGGCAGCTGCGGGGCTAAAAACAACCAGATGACAATTCGTACCAAACTTTTTGTCCACCAATTTCTCTATTTTGAATGCTTAAAGAACTTGTGGAATTTCTTGTTTTCAGTTTCATTCAAGATTGCTTTAACGCGTCAGAATACCCTTTTAAATGGCGTTGGTAAGCGTTATACGCGACTTAAACAGACGAATGGATCGTTAATAGAATGCTGTCGCGTAAAAACTTTCATCCATCAAACCTTAAACGTTCAAAAACTAAAAATTGCCACTGATTTTGTCGGATGCCTGCTAAACCAAACCTCGAAATAAATAACACAAAGCCAGTAAACAGTTTCGTAAGGTGCACAAGTACCACTTACGACTAGGCACAGTTTTAGGTTATCCCCACCTACAGACGACGCCCACCTTTTGCACATTCGTGTGCGTGCGTATGTCGCTCGTACGCGTATGTACGACTGGCACCAACTTATGTGATTGGGCCACCTAATTGGTGCGTTTGACCTTGAACTGTCCTTCAGATGGACACCTTTTAATCGATCGGTTTAATCAAATGCAGGTGGGAATAAAACAAGCAAGTCAGACGCTTTAAATCTGTCCACTACCCAATGTCTTACTAGTTACGTGGAGCAAGAGAGGCATCGGAATTGGTTTTTTCGGCTGCTTCTTTCGATTAACCGGTTCTGGAGATTGCAAAATTCAGTGAAATTTCACCGTTTCTCCTCTTTACCCCCTACCTCAGTTAAAACGCGTTATGTCCATCCAGTTTTGTACATATCAAGCAGCTTTTCTACTAATGGACCCGATTTGTCGAGAGCTGTTTGTCGAAGGCAAGTTCACCATTTCCCACAGTTTCTACACGAAACATGAGTCTGGTATCTTCTTACGTAATGTCCACAAGATAAAGATCTGAGCTATTTTGATCCCATTCTGAAGCGTTGAAAGTTTTATTAAATCAGATATGTTTTACACATCGTAGTAGGTTGGACACAACTGTATTCAACTTTCTGGATTAAGAGGTATTGAGAATGTTGTTCATCTAACACGTAATAACTGGATTGCTGGGATTGTGACCGGACTTTTTCATTTCGATGGAGTGTAAAGCCTTAAAACTACCTTAATTTTATTACACCTTGCATATATTTTCAGATTAACGGCCTTACACAGGGTGGAATTAATCTGCTTTCCATTACTTGCCAATCTAGGATATTCGATTCGAATAGCAAAAGATAATCAAAGATCAAGCATCAGGTTGTTGTGGCAGAGATGTTTTGTGACGATCCACATCTGAGTGGTAGAAATACGGTAAGATATGCCAATAATGTGCAGAACTATTAAAAGAATATCTATAGATTCACATATGTATCACATAAGCAATGGGATGAAAGGTGTTTGACTTATTCCAGTTATCAAAAGCAAACATTTTGATAAAAACGTTCTTTACGTTCCCATTGTCTTCGTCTCATTGTTCATACATTCTACATTTCTTTCTCTCCAACGAATTACTGGCTGCATTTATAAATCGCACAGGTATGCAAATTTCCCAACCTAATCACGACAACCGCACCTTGTTGAAGAAGATTTTCTTGGTTTTTGTAACTTTCACATTTTATTGAAAAGTTTAAAAAAGATTAGACATGTGTGGAACATAACTACCGCCGTACTGGTCGAGGTCTGATAATAGCTTTCCTCTGAAGAGTTTTTCTGATCGGTGTTATACTTATCACAATTCTCGTTTCATCAATGTGACAGCAAAAGTAAATGTTCATTTCTGATAACACCTTGAGATCTAGCTTCGCAAAATTCGATGTTGATGAAAAAATGCACGCCAAGTGTGGTAGAAATAGAATATTCTCTGATAGAAGTATAGGTTAAGCAAACCTACTTAGAACGGCAATCCGAGTGTTCTGATTTTTTTGCCAGTGAACGTAGACTGAGGGGGTGGTGTTGTGATTGAGAACCACAGTTGCTCCAAATATTCGTTTTTAAATTCCGTAATGCGTTTGACAGGCTGTGGTTATGTTCTTGCTCACGCACTCAGTTGAATGGAAAGTTTTCTATAGTTTTATGTTATTGGCACTCTGGCTTCATCGATTTGCTGTACTGAAGACGTCCTACCTTACCGTTTTTTGTTCAATTCACGTGCAGTACACAACCGTTCTCAACGATTCGTCGTTTAAAAGTTAATTCTTTACAAACTACTCATGAGTAACTGGCGTTTATCCAGAAAATATTAATGGGACCCGATTATTGCTATCGGATGTTCACTGTCGCGCTGGCTTTCCATGGTCCGTTTACTTCTTGCCGAGGTTGTGTCCATATGACCAGTTGAGCTATTCCCTAGCTGTGATCTTCATGGTTCCATGTCAGATGATACTAAGTAAGTCACGTGCCTAACGGTCGCTGACTTTACTCTTAAACTGGTGTGTCCAGCCAATGACGATCTTAGTTACGCTGTTAGTTGAATATGAACTATTGAAAATGGATTGACACCACTTTAAATTCAGATTTTCATGATCACACCTCACGCAGCTGGATGACTAGTATGACCTTATCTCCCTAACCATTGAGGTAAATGAAAGTCAAATATTCAACCTGTCTTATATGTTTCCACAGCATTCGCCTACTTAATTCCTATAGGATAAACCAAGCCAGAAAATATTATTTTTCACTCTAGAGAAGACTTATTTGTACGCAAGTTTCGAACTAGTAATTTGCCTCATCTGAAATGAGTGCCTAGTCGGCGTCCCACTATTGGATTGTTTTCAGTGTTGAGGTTAATTTGACTGATGCTTAGAAAGAACACTGTGTCCCAACTTACTGGATCAGGATAGACGTGGTCAAACGTGGCGAGGGTACCGCGATTGCACTTGGTATTCACAGTGCTTACGTGGTGGATACACCTAAATACATTCCAATGCAATAAACCCATCTGAGGCCGGGATAAATCAGGAGTCATTTCTATCAATTAGGCTGATTAAGTAATTTATGAACATAATAAACGTGGGGGAATAAACGTAAACCGGTTGAAAACCATCTGAGGATAGGTAAAGTGACAAACGGACGCTTAGTGATATGATACTTAATGAGTCAACAGCATGATAAGGTGAGTCCATTTGTTGAAGGATAGAAACACTTGAACAGAAGTTACACAACGTTTGCCTAACATGACAACTAGCTACTGTAACGTGTACATCTTGAGCGTGCAGAAAACAATGTATGGGCAATTCATCAATCCTAGACGAACAAAACAAAAAAACAGTTACCATTGCGTTGGCATTCTGAACACCAAGTCATGCGGTCGTTTTCAATATGAACAGCTTACTACATATAAGACGTAATCGGAATTCAAAATCTGTAACACTGTACTAGAGATTGTCAATATAAACTTTCTAATAAGTTTTGGCTAATATTTTCCATTCAGCATCGCATTTCCGAGTCTAAAGTGTATTAGGGTGTTTCCTGTCTCCAATGAGATACATACAACAAATAGTTAACAAATAAAAACATACGACGAATACTTGAACTAAAGTTCTATGACTTGTCAAGTGCCCACGAAATTATGCAATCAGTTGTTAAAGTGCAGAATGGGAGGGTTAAAATTTGTCGTGAAAATAACGAACAGTTCGCTTCACCCAGGAAAAAATGAGAGTGATAGAAGTAGCAGTTGTGTTCCATCTCGGTTCAAAGAGAGTTTTCAGCCTTTCTCAAAAGAAGTGCTATACTTGAGTTTAGTTCTTGTACTGCGTATCCTTGCCACAACCAATATATGAGCTCCAGGAACAAACGTAATAACAATTACACCACCGACTTATCAGCGAATTACTACACGAAAATGTTCAGCCGAAGTTGCTTGTTCTCGAGTTGAGCACTGATGTCCAACGTGTGAGCTATAATGGTAAAACTCCAATCAGCGCCTAATATTCAACATAATTTCCGGTCGAGTTCCGCAATCCTTCACCTATGTTCACTTGCTCTATATTTTAGTTCTTACAGTGTATGCCCATTATGTACCTGTGGGAAAACAACATTTTGTTTTACATGCACACTCCTCTCAAGCAATGACGGGTCATTCGGGCGCACTAGAATGCGGAGCGGTTTCGACCCTTTTTAGAAACAGCCCTGATACCGAATTCTTTCAAAACTCTGCGAAGAACTTACGACATTCCTCAACCGTATGAACTAGTAACCGCGCTTTATACCCCATCGAAACCTTAGTCATTGGGTAAAGCGCTTTGTGCAACTGTCTTTTATTAAATTCGTGTGTAGTCTCCACCAGTTACTTAAGCCGTTAATTCATCCTGTACTTTCTTATGGTCACCTACACCAGCACACCGTTTTACGGCCTTGTGAATCAATGAGGTTGCCACCCTGGTAAAAACGTGATTGAGATAAGCAGACTCTTAGCTATGGCTAATATCCACATCTGTGGTTTAATAACAAATGGTTAGTTTAAATAACTATTCTTCGCTGTGACGTGTTCGCAAGGAAGATATCAACAGGCTTGCTATATTTACCATCGTTGTCTCAGCCAAATAGCCCACATTAAGTGAACTAATCGCGTGAACAATGCGACAGTTCGACGGCGCGTATTCCGGAACGCCGGAGATGCGCGATTAATTGGTCAACTACTCACGTTGCAGCCTGCGATGGTTAGGTCACGTACTCCGCATGCCAGCTGAGCGTTTACCGTACCGGGCATTATATACTGAGACCACCAACAGTTGGGTGAAACCACATGGTGGTCAAGCGACAACGTGGTCACGAAATATGAGAACCTGACTGCTCCACTGAGTAAAGTGGGTAGGTGTCGCCTGCCTGGATGGGGTCCTCGTGATCACTCAAACCGCTGGTTAGAGACGCTATCCGAGATGGCGGCGTGTCGCAGTCAATGGCGTACCTGCATCCATACCATTTCTAGTTCTTTCGCTTAGACTTCTATTAATTTTCAACCTTCTTAGTAACGTTTTCTTCTAGGATATTCCACGTCACTGTTGAGGTGAGCGGCAGCCCGAGCCACAGTACCTTTGGTCAGGCTCATGGCTGCTATGATGATGAGAATGCTGTGGACTACATAGTCTCAACGTGGTAGTCATCTACCATCTCATCCTAGTACTACAAAAATCCCCTACTTGTGTCAAGTTTAGTGACCTCAATAGAATAGGCCAACTAACACCAACAGAACTTTGATGTCTGACTGAAGTGCTTCAGATCCTTCGATGTAATGTCTTCTGTATACATTTGAGATGAATCAGGAGACGGTTGTTTAGCCGCGTGTGTATATGGGAACTTCTGTATCAATCTGGTCACTAGATAAACCCCTTGAACAATCTGGCCAGGAAACAGTGACGACTTAAACAGCTGATTTTTTTCTTATTTGGTTCCTAATATCACTACAGGATAAAACTGATTGAGAGACTGTTTCATCTTAACGATCACAACTTTTGAATTCCTCAAACGAGACCGAATGTGTTTTACTATTTTTCCGTATAACTGAAACTGGGTGTTAAGTCTACTACTTGTCCGTGAATTTTCCAGAATGAAATCAATTTGTCGCCTTAACCAGGCTAAAGGCTGGCAATGAAGTTAAAATTGAGGTAACGCACAGTATTATAATGCGCTTTCAACATCATTATCTTTTTTTATTTGGTGTAAAGTTGCATACACCCAAACGCTGAACGTATATACCAAGCATGTAAAACAGTAGGAGTGCCCTTAAAAGTATACTGTACGACTGATCTTATTCCCGCAAATACTGAACCGGTGAAATTTGAATTAACAACCACTGATTGCGTTATCCATAACCTGAGAAAGGTAGCATGGAAACGTTCCGCCGATATGATACAATGCACACTATAGTAAAGCGCAGACTCAGTAGTTTGTGTCTTTTCATTTGTGTGGATGTTGGGTAAATTAATTGCAGTCATGTAGTTAGGGGTTTTTATGAGTTCTTAATCTTAGGAGCCTGAAGTGTAATCCTGTTCCCTTTTTTATGGCATTTCCAAATTATTTTCCTGGGTGAGTCAGCTTCACTGTCGATTTCAGACTGCCTGGCCGCCTCTAACTGGTTCCACTGGTCTGATCGTTTTACCTCGTTCTTCCTTGGATTCTGTTGGATAACTTGCGGTTCTTAGAGAACCCGTCGTTGTCTACCGAACCAAGCTTTCGATCGGGCGAAAACCTTCATGCTGGCTTTATTTTAGGGATGAATCACAGGCAGCACATGGACCGATTGTTTGGGTCGTACCGATAAGCCCACACGAAACAGCCCAGATGTTAGTTTTGCCTCCCGTCGAGCGTAGGTAACGCCGATTTGTGCGACTGTTTCGATCGATTTTAAAAAGAAGAATGCACATACGAATGTGCGATGTATGCGTGGGTGCGTACGTTTATTGACGGAGGTGGTTGAATCATAGTGGGAAATACTGCCGCTGGGGTAGTTAGTGCGTGCATATGTCCAGCAGGCATACAGTTTTGTGCTTGCATGTTTGCAACTGTTTGCACGCATATTTGATGACCTGGAGAAAAAGGTGGTTGAAGGACACTGGTGGGTGACAAGGCGCTTAGGAAGGAATTGTGTCAGCCAGGTGGTCATATTGCTGTTGCGCTGTGTTTGTGAAATAGGCAAGAACTGAAAGGATGGGCATTGATCGAGGGTGTGAAGTCAGACGGTTGGTTGGCTGGTTCTTTGCAAGTCTGCACTCATCGACGTTTGTCCATCAACTATTTTCTTCCCAATTGTGACAGTAGTAAGACCCTTCTCTTCTTTTTCTGTCTTTTCATGCTTTACGCAGAATATTTTTCGAACTGTGAAAACTAGTACAATTTCGTTTCGTCCAATATAATGTCTTCGAGTGGATTGTTTCGGAGGTCATCCGTTCCACAGTCTGCAACATCTACTTTGGATCATTCATGTTCTAAAGAGACATTACCAGTCACCCCACATCCTGCTGTTTCCACTGGTTCGATTGGCATTGGGACAAAAAGCAAAAAGGAATGCTTTGTATTCGAACCACAGCAGTGGCGAAAAACTGTTTGTAAAAATTGTTTTCGAACACAACCAGAGCACAAACAATCGGCTGGTAAGGAGGATGTTATTGGTGAGCCCACTGTGATCCTCCGACGAACAGATAGTGCTCCTTCAACGACCTCCTTAACCATTAGTTCCACAGTGACCAGCCAACAGGCAGCTGATTCTTGTACGTCAATCGGTGCCACTTCATTTCACGACATGAAAAGTGGCAGAGACAACAACAAGAGTTCAAACATATTGGCCGGAAATGCAGCTCGAGCCGCAGCACGAAAGATTGCTGCCGGCCAGAGGTAAGCAATTCGTATCACAACTTATTTCACTTTCTTCGACCCAACTTGTAAATAGTGATTAAGGAAGTATAGTTTTTTTTGTGAATGGGTATGTGCTTGCAGGTAGTGTTCTGAACTTAGCTGAAGTGACTAACTGCGAATGTTTGTACGAATTCCGTCATCATCATCATCATAGACAGCAATACATCAGTGGTTCACACTGATGCTTAACTGCCACACAACCACGAGGGGAAAAAACCTATATAGGAAGAGAGAAGAAAAAGGGGGGAAGGAAAGGGACCTAACTACTAAAAATAGCTACGTCTATATTCAAACATTCAACATCAAGGTGCCTACACCTTGCAAACAAACAACCGAGCTGTAAGTGAAAGTAAGGCGTCATCAGCAAGACAGCTTCCTTACGGCTTTCACTGCGCATCTTAATTCCTATAGGATAAACCAAGCCAGAAAATATTATTTTTCACTCTAGAGAAGACTTATTTGTACGCAAGTTTCGAACTAGTAATTTGCCTCATCTGAAATGAGTGCCTAGTCGGCGTCCCACTATTGGATTGTTTTCAGTGTTGAGGTTAATTTGACTGATGCTTAGAAAGAACACTGTGTCCCAACTTACTGGATCAGGATAGACGTGGTCAAACGTGGCGAGGGTACCGCGATTGCACTTGGTATTCACAGTGCTTACGTGGTGGATACACCTAAATACATTCCAATGCAATAAACCCATCTGAGGCCGGGATAAATCAGGAGTCATTTCTATCAATTAGGCTGATTAAGTAATTTATGAACATAATAAACGTGGGGGAATAAACGTAAACCGGTTGAAAACCATCTGAGGATAGGTAAAGTGACAAACGGACGCTTAGTGATATGATACTTAATGAGTCAACAGCATGATAAGGTGAGTCCATTTGTTGAAGGATAGAAACACTTGAACAGAAGTTACACAACGTTTGCCTAACATGACAACTAGCTACTGTAACGTGTACATCTTGAGCGTGCAGAAAACAATGTATGGGCAATTCATCAATCCTAGACGAACAAAACAAAAAACAGTTACCATTGCGTTGGCATTCTGAACACCAAGTCATGCGGTCGTTTTCAATATGAACAGCTTACTACATATAAGACGTAATCGGAATTCAAAATCTGTAACACTGTACTAGAGATTGTCAATATAAACTTTCTAATAAGTTTTGGCTAATATTTTCCATTCAGCATCGCATTTCCGAGTCTAAAGTGTATTAGGGTGTTTCCTGTCTCCAATGAGATACATACAACAAATAGTTAACAAATAAAAACATACGACGAATACTTGAACTAAAGTTCTATGACTTGTCAAGTGCCCACGAAATTATGCAATCAGTTGTTAAAGTGCAGAATGGGAGGAGGTTAAAATTT
Source organism: Paragonimus kellicotti (assembly GCA_014220965.1). NCBI lineage: Eukaryota > Metazoa > Platyhelminthes > Trematoda > Plagiorchiida > Troglotrematidae > Paragonimus > Paragonimus kellicotti. Next base: position 37,300 of record LOND01000027.1, read on the forward strand.
GTCGTGAAAATAACGAACAGTTCGCTTCACCCAGGAAAAAATGAGAGTGATAGAAGTAGCAGTTTGTGTTCCATTTGCGTTCAAAGAGAGTTTTCAGCCTTTCTCAAAAGAAGTGCTATACTTGAGTTTAGTTCTTGTACAGCGTATCCTTGCCACAACCAATATATGAGCTCCAGGAACAAACGTAATAACAATTACACCACCGACTTATCAGCGAATTACTACACGAAAATGTTCAGCCGAAGTTGCTTGTTCTCGAGTTGAGCACTGATGTCCAACGTGTGAGCTATAATGGTAAAACTCCAATCAGCGCCTAATATTCAACATAATTTCCGGTCGAGTTCCGCAATCCTTCACCTATGTTCACTTGCTCTATATTTTAGTTCTTACAGTGTATGCCCATTATGTACCTGTGGGAAAACAACATTTTGTTTTACATGCACACTCCTCTCAAGCAATGACGGGTCATTCGGGCGCACTAGAATGCGGAGCGGTTTCGACCCTTTTTAGAAACAGCCCTGATACCGAATTCTTTCAAAACTCTGCGAAGAACTTACGACATTCCTCAACCGTATGAACTAGTAACCGCGCTTTATACCCCATCGAAACCTTAGTCATTGGGTAAAGCGCTTTGTGCAACTGTCTTTTATTAAATTCGTGTGTAGTCTCCACCAGTTACTTAAGCCATTAATTCATCCTGTACTTTCTTATGGTCACCTACACCAGCACACCGTTTTACGGCCTTGTGAATCAATGAGGTTGCCACCCTGGTAAAAACGTGATTGAGATAAGCAGACTCTTAGCTATGAAAAGTATATAATCGCAAATTCCATATTATGTCCAGAAGGTTACTTTCAGCGGATCTGTCGAGCAGTTCAGCCAATGAGTTTTTCTCAATACGCAGTGGTCACGCAACTCACTATTCGAGTTCCCAGACCTATGCCGAGTAGCGGGTAGTTGGGTCGCTCTACATCTTTCACACGATAAGAACTGAGACAAGTAAATACACAACTCATTTGTTAAAATCAATATTTCAACAACTACCCATCAGTCAGGACCACGCAGTTTTTTCTAGCAGCCACTCAGAATCCGAACGGTAATGCACTGACACTGAAGTTTGACGGAAAACTGTACAAGAATGCCTCAAGCAATTTGAAAGGTGTGTGGGTTACTCACTGGCTAAAAATGAGGGGTGGAAGTGGACAACCACTAGAGATGGTTTATCACTTCTTAGAACTATGAAAGCCAACTTATTCCCTCTTGGACCAATATAACGCCACGGAATCTCAATTGTTATCCGAAGTTGCTAGAACGACTTTACGAGTCTCGCAGGATAACAACGTTCGCACTCATACCAGAGGTCTACAGAACATTTTAAAGTAACCGATCGAATTCACTCCTACCCGTGGCTAGCGTGCTGGTCACATCTTCATACCATCGAAAAGACTGGGACTATTTTGGTTGCAAGTCAGATGAGTGAGAACCGCCGTCAAACTGCGACAGTTTCTACAAAGCTGTAGAATAGCTTACAACAGAATGCCCAACAGTTATATCGACCATAAAATTTTAAAAAAACCTGTCACGACGAGTCTTACAGCTAATCAAAACATGTAGTGACATCACGTTCTATTGAGGACAGCGCCTATTTTGTCTTAAAGTTTTTGATACTTCTGCCAACAACATGTTTAATTTGGAGAAGATATTTTTGACCACAAGTATAGACTGAATTGATGGGAAAATCTCACAGGTTGCGTTAGTAGTGTTCTTTCATTCATCTTCATCCTTAGAAACGGAGAGCAGGAACAACAGAAAATATGTCACCAGATATCCATTATGTAGAGAAACTGACTTTTGACGTGATCCCTCCAGCCTGTTAAAAAATGCAGAACTATAAAAAAACGTGGTTCGGCAGTAGTGCAGCCATTTTCCCATCATTTAGTTAAATAATAGAAAACAGAACATTTATTTACATGACGTCGACAGCATTTTTATCTAATTCTAAACTTATGAAGTAACTCGCTTAAGTAATTTGTGTACATTCTTGCACCAGCTGTTTTCACTTCCTCTAATGTGCCACTTGCTTTTGCGTCATGAATTTCACTGGAAACGGTCTATTAATTCACAGATTGGTTCACATCAATAAATGACTTTATCTGTTAAATGATCAATGAGTTGTCGACTTTTTCTGTTGTTCAGGGAGCGTCTGCGTTTACCTGAGAGTGATCAGAGTCCCCCTTCCCGTGAACCGTTGACTTCGGATGCAAAAGAAAGTAGCCCATCTAGTGGAGTTTTGTTGGGCGATGTGGCCTGTAGCGGTGAGTTACAACAACGCTTGAATGAAGTGGAACAGTTATGTCAGGAAGTGATGGAAGAAAATGAACAGCTGAAAGAAGAAGTGGAAGAAATGCAAAGAGAGATTGAGGAGATGCATGACCACTTCCAGGTAATTTTCCAAACAAGATAAAACATGCAAGTTACAAGCATAAAATTTGACAGTAAGTGAGGAATCAAGATAGAAAGAACAGTGTGGAAATAAGCAATTTTAAAGTTATGGACTTACCATTGTCACTTTAAAACATTTACAGACTGTACGTAATGTAGCGACTCGAGAAAAAAGGAAATATGTTGAACTTGCTCGAGAGACCATAAAACAAAGTACTGACCGGTGTTTGAACTACGGCCTTACAAGAGAAACCCTATCGAATGTTCATCCCACATTAGGTGTGACCGGAATATCATATCCGAACAATCTGTCACAGTCACACTATGCACAAACATTCAGATGTGATAATCCATTCGTGCCCAGTGTGAGGTAAATGGCACTGTCTTAAGAAACCGTAGACTGAAATTCAGATCCCGATCTTCGTGAGCATATTCACGAACGGCGAACATTGACGAGAGTTAAACTCTAGCCACGTATCTTTTGAAAAGGATTCGCCGAAAAGTCTATCTGAAGCCAAAAGTCGCGATTAGTCGTGAACGGTGTTCACATTATACTAACCAACTCTCCGAATACCGATCATTCATTTTCGGATCTTAATATCCCGTCGAAAAACTGTAATTCAACCCCATTGGAACTTGATAACCAGCCACTGTTTACGCCATCCCTACTCTACTAGCAGACAGACATCTTCCTATGACGACTGATTACGTTTTCACACTCCAACAGGGAGAATTAGTGTGACCTTTAAAAAGTGCAACTTATGGGTCACCTTGTCCCACGGTCAGTCAAACGCAGTCGTGATTCAGGCTGATTGAATAAGTCGTCGATCCAGACATCAGCTGTAAGTGTACATGATATCGATCGTGTAGGTGACTTCCTCGTCTCTCTGGCTGTTTCAAAACGATAGAAACGACTGTCCACAAGGAAATGAATGAGCCATAGCAGCTGCGATTTTCTGCTAGCTTCCAACGTAAGAGACATTCTTTGCTGGCAATGTATATTGCTTGAGCATGCTTAATTTAGCCAACGCAATATAAAGCTAAATTACACATATACTCTATTCTCTGAAGAGAATACAGCTGAGTATGACGTCTTTGCGTCCAACTTGGTACACTTGCGATGAAGTTATTTCCGTGTCTTGCAAAAGTCAATTTAAGTTACCCAAACCTGGTTACTTAACGTTTTTCACTATGGTTATCATCAGTAATAGTGCCTCAAAACCCCTTAGCCGACGCATTTTAAACAAACAGCCGGTACTGTATGGGAAACATACGGAATACTTACCCTGTAATTCAGCTGAGGTTAACTGGCTTTTAACCTGCTTAATATGCTGAACTGTTTGAGACGGTTACTAAATACAACCAGACTTGTCTTTCTAGGGGCGACCTCCTGGGTTTTACACGTTTTGTTAATCTATTGTAACATCGCATTTTTCACCGCACAAACAAACAGTATGTTATGGAAGCCTATGGAGTTCTCATCAGGGGACCTTGAATGAGTTTGATTGAGGCGGTGAAACGTAAGTCTCTTTGCCTTCTAGTTAATCATTAACCCAATGTTAACAAGGTATAATCTCTTGTTTACTATAGTCCCCAAATGATAATTTACAGTTCCTCTAAAACAACAAGAGCAGATTGTTCACAAACACAATGAAATTGTCTGTTCGAATTTAATCCATCCTCCCAGAGCAGACCAGTATCTCTCTGAAGCTTTAAGTTAGCGTATAAAAGGCGACTGAGAGAGCTGTGCTACTTTACGGCAGCGAAACTTGGTCGCTCAGGGTAGAAGACGTGAACCGTCTTCAGGTATTTGACCACCGATGTCTGCGTTCGATCGCTCGTATCGGGTGGCACCAACGAGTAAGCAACGAGGAGGTTAGGAAGCGGGTGTTTGGCACTGATTGTCAAACGAGTTCTTTCGTTTAATCTTTAATTAATCAAGCCATGTATTGAGAGTGCCAACTAATCTTCTGCCACAACAAACGCTCTTTGCTGATACTGCGGCCGACTGGCATGAGGCACTGGGTAGACAAATGATGATCTACTGTAGAGAAACGAAGTCGTTCTCCAAGGACTTGATCACTGTAGGTCGAGTTCGTCTTCCGGGATTGGGAACTCACGATTCAGAGTCAGTGGTCACAGACTTTAGACGAGGTAGCGATGGCTCAACAGTGTGAATTTTACCGCTGTTTTACCGGTTTTCATTTGAGATGGGGAGATGAGGACCTTGAAAAAGCTACCTTGTTGATGACGGTCTATCTTCACTTATAGCCTGGTTGTTTCTTTGCAAAGTGCAAACACCCTGATGCTGCATTTTGGGTATAACTATAGTTGTTTTAATAGTTAGATCTTCACATATTTCTTTCCTTTCTTTCTTCTTTTCTTCCTGGTTGTATGGTTGTTAAACACCAGTAAGAAACACTGATTTATTGCTCTCTCCAGTGCTGTTGATACCGATGTTAACGAAGTGTTGTTATCTTTACGATACCTGACCACAGCAGATGCTCTAAACGCCGGTATCATACCTGGCAACGGTTTTTAACCGAACTACAGGTGGTGACAAACAGATGGGAAACAAATATGTTACAGAAGGTGACGTTTGAGAGTGTTCCCGTTAACGTTCACCGCCATTTAGTCCACACAGATATGACAGCCATGACTCTTGAAACGTCTAGATATAATGTCGTTTCCTTAAAACGAAAACAGCTGTCAAAAGGCCAAAGTCCAGCTTTTTCACAGTTGATCCACATTTAACTCATCACATCTGCCAACTACTCCTTGATTTGTCTGGTCGTCTGTGGAAACTTGCGTGAACTATATACATTGTAGAAATTATGCCAGCAGTAATCTATATGTTTAAATGTCAAAAGTGGATTGATAGATATTTCCAATTCAAGTTTACATTGACAATATTCATCTAGCAACTTATTCTGGGCTTAAAGTGAAATTACTGGTGATCCGTAGAAGATTCTAATTCATACAACGTGTACCTCACTAGCAAACGACCGCAGCTGTTGCATCCACATTGATATTTCACTCAGCCCCTTCCGTAAAGAAACACCGTACTCGAGTTTCGCTTCTGTTAGAAGTCACAGTAGTGCACGTCCCTGTCATGACAGGGATTAGAACTCTCATTCTTCCATCAGGCAACCACGTTGACCACCGCCTCATTGACCTCATATTAGGCATGACTGAATTATCATATGCATAAGATTTAATAAAAGGAAGAAACAGTAAATTACTGTTTACTCCAGTCTATGACATAAATCAAAATCCCCTCTTGCTTTCCAATGATGAGAATATCACTTAAAAAGTTTCGATTTCTGTGAACTCAACGTGGAATGACGTCTTAGACTTGAGATAATCTATTTGAGCCAAAGAGACAGTGTGGTTCCTGTAGGAACGATGGGGCAATTTGAACAATACCCACAAATGAGTGTGAATGTTTGCATACGATAATTCAGTCGTGCTTGCTGTGAAGAGAATGATGCGGTGGACAACAAAATTGTCTCATGAAAGTGTGGCCGGAGTTTTAATCCCAACCGTTGTTATTCACCAGTACGCACTTAGTAAACGACGAGGAGGTTTCATGGAAAAGTTCATCATCTCGCATGGTCAACTGAATGTTATCCTTCTCGGTGTATGATTTTTGCTCAAATTTGCAACACCAAAGCATCTCCTTTTCTGTAAGTTATCCAGATAGGGCAATATAAATCTGCATATTAAATGCAAGTTAAAAAGGGTGGAACCGCATTTCCGTGTAGACAGCCCCCATAATTCGATTGTTTCAGTCAGCCCGTTCAATGTCACCACATACTAGATCATTTAAATTGCCGCTTTGATGTGCTGGTCTACCGTGTGCAGCAGGTTATCTCATTTTCTAACTACATCAACATCAACTGCAGGTTTTTCCCCCTATATCCCTTGGTGTCATTTAATTAGATTATCAGGATAGTCATTCCATCGCAAAGTTTCGGTGTTATTTCTATATACTTTGCCAATTTCATCCACTGCATAGAAAGCTGGAACTAGGTGTGAAACGTTTTCAACAAAACTCATGAAGCCTAGCAAGTGATCTGTTTACTTTGTTTTACGATGGACGAAAAGCTATTTCTATTCGTATGAGTAAAATATCGGAGAGGTTGGCTACTATCCACTTTTGTCTTATTTGTTTATGATTAACTAAGACGGATATACTTCTATAAAATCCGTGTATGCTTGACTTGCCTATCATTATCAGCTATGATTCGGATATCATGGATCTATCGTTTATAGAATTTCCTGCTTGTGAATGAATTCACCGTTTCTTGTTCAGGTTTCCACAAGAAAGCTGCAGTGGACAGTGAAATTCAGAACAATCCAAAGAAACTATCTGCATTATAGTATAATACTCTCCTCTAAAACAACATCTCATAGAGAACATAAAAGTCGACAGATGTGAATACCATCAGGAGACTACCATATATGTCCATAATCCAACTGTTTTTGCTTAATCGTAGTGTAATATGTACTAGAAAGGACAAATAATATGTTCTGATGCATTTTAATAACACCTTGTTGAACTGCCACCAACAGGATTGTTGTTTCAATGTTATCCCTTGGAGTGCATGACTGAAGGCTGCCGGAGATTAGTAAATTTCGATTGCAAGTCAGTAGTTCTTTTCAGCGAGAATAATTTTAGTTTATTTTTTTTATCAGTGTCTTTGCAATCAATAAGTACTTTTATGTTACAGAATTCGCCTACTCGTCAGTTTTGATTTGTAGCTTTTTCTCAGTTCCTTCAAGGGAATGAAGATGAGCATCTAATTAAGGACAGCTGAAGAAACAGTCAACTAAACCAGAAAATGCGCACTCAGGAAACGTAGGCTGATTTGATCACAGAAACTAGACAATGTAGTTCTCACGCAACATAACTTGATTAATCTCTCCGTTAGTTCGTCTTTGTGTGTTGGCTATAATAAACCACTGATGTACTCGATCGTTCAAGTCATTGGAACGTATCTGCTTTGATATAGAATTTTTCATTCGTTCTGAACACCTACACTGTACGATATTTAATTTTTCTCCTTATTTTTGTGTTTTCGCTTGTATTCAAGCAGTTGACTAAACCCTACACTGACTGCCCGTTTCTAGCCAAGCAAACAACTGCCATTATCTATCACTTTTTCAAGTACGTTTGACTAGTTTGTTACAACGTGGCTTGGCTGCAACTAAATTTAGACCGCTGTTGTCAAGTTGGAACCGATCTAACTATCGACCGGGACGTCTGTGATGCATCATCATGCGGCGCTCTTACAGCCACTGTCTCTGGGATACAACCGATAGCCGCACGGTACATGAACTCAATGTCATGTTTCATGTCTTTAATGGTCAGCCTCGACACGTCGTTTGCAATAAGCCTTTTACCTCAAAAGAGTGTTAGATGCGAGTTAAACGATTTATTTTTGGCGACACGTTTTAATTCATGTAAACCGCACAGGCTTATCCCCCAGGGTCAGACAAACTTAGTTCACGCAATGCGTTTCCTCTCGGAGGTTGCAGTTTAAAGACTGATAACAATTAGGCAGACTTATGAAGGTAGATGAGGCAAGTTCGTTGCTGCTGTGCAGCTAACGTCCTGTATCTCGACTCATATGTAGTCTAAATATATCTTAGTTAACCAGAGTTGTTTCGCCCTGTTCTACCAAACAGTTGTTGCCTGCCAATTACATTTACAGGAGGACGATCGTGACGCGATGCGAGAACTCCAAAGAGATTTGGAGGCTGCGAACAAGTCCTGTCGAATCCTACAGTTCAAACTGCGTAAAGCTGAAAGACGTTTTGAACAGTGCGAAGCGGAACGGGCCAATCTAGAGGAACGACTAGCCCGGTTAGAAGCAGAGTTGTACAGTGAGGCGGATGTAGCACACATCCGCAATTTGGAGGTAACAAATTCAGAAGGGTTTTTCATCACTTGATTTTGCCCTAAAACTTTTTTGACAAAATTCATCCGCAAAAATGTTCTCCGTTTTAGGAGGAAATTCGTGTAGCAAAAGAAGTCGGTGTGCAGCTGAATAACGAATTGGATATGCTGGACGAAAGGCGGGCTTATTTCGAAGAAGAAAACAGACAACTTAAAGAAGAGTTGCAAGTTTCTCAAAACCGACGAATTTCCGTTGAAAACGAACTCGGCAGACTTCGATTCGAGGTAACTGACTAGAACGGTTTTCACAAATAACTCGATACAAGTAGTGACACATTTTCACAGGCCAATTTTATTATAGAATGATACGTGTCACCTGTGTTGTAAGGATTCTAAATACGCTTAAAGTCTCAGCTGACGCTTCTAATTGACCGATTCAGAATGCAAAGTAGACGTATATTATCAAAATGCTATACAATCGTGAGTGAAGTATACGACTTATTTGGTCGTCCAAGTGTCGTGATGACCTCCATGTCAATGACAGTGTTCGCATTCCCGCGCCAACGCATAATCATGATGTCAATGGCAACACCACGCTGCATCACTTACATGATCAAAATCGAATCAAGCAAAATCCATGCCTCAAAAACTGATCATTGGAGAAGATCAAACCAATTTTGTGATAGAAGCTACAATATTAGGTGGTCGAGACCCGGGAGATTCAGATGATGAATCACAGCAGCATTAGGTCAACATTTTTAAAAAGTCACAATGTGCATATTGTGTCAGAACAAGTGGCTGCTTTCTCGCTTGTTCAATGGATGCAATTGTGGACAGAGGTTTGAATGATGCTGCAACATTTGATTCACGCTAGCTAAAGAAGCTCATTAAGAGTTATGTTTTTAAGTGGGCCTTTATTTTGGCAGGAATTTCTTCTTTCCACAGACCACCAACTGATGTTAAATACTGCGCCCACGTATATTGCTTAAGGCCTAATACTTGGAGTAACTAGTTAAGTTCCACTGATAGCTATGCTTCAGTACATATTTGGTCGCAGCAGTCGCAATCAGATAGGTGATTTCAAACGGCTTCTTTTGACACAAACAATAGCTTACTGATGAGTAGTAGGAGAGTTTGGGGTTACAAATATATTGAACGCGAAAATAAGAACAAAGTGTAAGCTAAGGTATGCTTTTGACCATCCATCCAAGGGGGCGATAGAGTTGGGCCGAGATATGGATCGGACTATGTTACTCGTCAACCAATTGCTCAGGGTTTGATTGGTCCAGCCCTTCGCGCTCATCCATGGATCCGATCAAACTGGACAGTCGTCGATCCGCTCGATTTGCGCCCATGGTTGAGATAACGCCTGAAAAAAATGGTACTGATGACAGACTACTGGGTCAAGTGGCCCGGTTGCCATAGCACTGGCAGTACTGGGTGTTCTCGTTCGGACGGCCTTCGATGGCTTACCTGGTACGCGGTAGACCAGTCCAAGGCTTGACCGGTGTTCACCTGATGCCCACTTTCAACCAGATAAGGGGGAGCTTTGCGACTTTGACCGATTGTGATTCGCCTTACCTAACCGGAGTGGGTGATGCTCCCGGATTTAGTTCGAAAGCTGTCTGAAGGTTCGACCAGTGCCACTCGCTCCACAGGAACATGTGGAAGCGTAGATCCACAAAGATAAGATCGGAACTTACAACCTGTCTGTTACAAAACCAGAGAACTGGAGGTGTGGCGAGTTGGGTAAGCAGTATTTGTGCCGCAAGTGCAATTTTTTTCACCGTGCTCCACACTGCCGTGAGGCAACCGTCCTGATTACTGTGCCACTGACTTCCCGTTCGACACGACGGGGTTAGGATGTCTGAACACCGAGTCATGTGTCGTTGTGAGGAGTGATCAATTTGCCCGATTGCCTTGAAATGGTAGAAAAAATAACTGCCCTTTTAGCTCTAGTTGTAACTCTGATCAGGGTTTTTCCTCGAACTGAAATCGAGAAAATCGATATGTTTACTGAGTGAAGTTTTGTGCACTGTTGTGTAGGAGATCTCGGAACGGAGACCAAATTCTGCTCATGGGAAAGGCTGCACCGCTTACGCGTTATAACAAGAGCGAAACTTGAGTCTAGTTTTTTTCGAAGAGGTTTATCTGATAGGCCTAGCTGACGCTACACGCTACAGTCAAAAGCAATTGATGGATAATCTGCATTAACCATTTAACCGACTACTATTCAAAGAACTATAGCCTATATTGTCCTTATGCTTTGGCTCCAAAAGTTTTGGATTTTAATTTTATGGTCTAATTGTTCATGTTTAATGCAGGTCTGATGTTGTACTAGACGAACTTAGACAAATGACGTGAAAGAGGCGTTGGACGAACTGATAATTCGTAGAATAATTAGCGCAAGTAAAAAAAACAACAGCGAGCAACGCTGCCACTCTCGTTCACATCCAACCCTGTAGTTTAGGTACAATTTACAGATGCATTGTCCAAATGCTTACGTTCTTATTGGTTCATAGCCTTGGTTACGCGCTCAGTCGCTTGACTCAAAACCGAGAAGTGAAAATAGAAGCGGCAACACTGTTTATTGGAAGAGGCTCCACATTTATAGGATGAAACGATTACCATAGATGGCCGACAGACAGAGCGAATCAAATGAAACAGTCATATATGGCAGTCAGGGTGTCAGAGCAAATCACGTTACAGAGGGCATCAGAAAGCAACGCGAGAAAAAACAGTCCAGATAGCGCACAGGCGTTCGACCGCACACCTGCAATCTGATTGGCTGAGTGGAACCATACCACCACCCACGACCATACCATCCGAGCTGGGCCGGCCGATCGATGTGGCGTGATGCGTCCTGGCTGTTTCGTTAGGAGATGCGCCTCCTAACAGTTTTCTCTTTCAGATGTTCCTGAGGAGCAGATTATGTCGGTGAGACATTCAGGCACCTTTTTCAGAGGATACGTGAACACGACAGACACAGCGTATTAAGAGCAGAGTGAAGTCCATTTCGAGTGCCATTCTGACGCACTCGGTTGAACAGGGCACCAAGTCTCATCGGAAGCGGTTTTCCAGTCCACTTACCGCTTGTATATTTTTAAATCCAAAAGCGTCGAAGTTTCGTATTCTGGCCACTGCGGAGGCGATCGGAATTCGGTCGCGCAATCCACAGTTGTGTACTCAGAAGAAATTTGTCCAGATCCTACGGTTATTATGAATCTCCGTTATTCCCCTGAAAACTCCGTAGATCAGTGTGGTCATCTAATTGCGTTCCACTTCAGAACCATTTGACTCAGTTAGTTCACAAATAGCGCTTGCTTTTGATCACTTAATAGATATGACGATATAAAATGTCGTAATTGGTCTGGTGATGAATAGCCGATACCAGACTGTTCGCCAATCTACTTTTGATTTCTGAATTCACTTAATCTTGATCGGCGTTTCGGCATTATGGAATATTCAGTTATCCATATACTTGATTCCGTTCTATCTGCACATACGAGATCTGGAAACCAACATAACTTGTGCAGCGTCAGTTTAGTAGCCGATTGATTCACTGCTGTAGCTGCTTGAAAACTAGTCAATACTCTATACTTGTCCTCTTCGGGAGACACACTTCCAAATACTGGTGTATACACCCTTTCAAACTGTTGACCAGTGTTTTCCCGCTTGCGGCTGGATAAGACTAAAAAATTTATTTGGTGTGTGTATATGAGTAAACTGTCGTTTGGTCTTGTTAATCACGTACCATCAAATTGGTAAATGAGGTGGGAACAGACAGAACAGTAGAGCAGCAATCATCGTTCGTTTCTAACGTCATGCTTGGTAAGCCTGAAAATTTGAACTTTTTCACCGTTCGAAGTAATGAAATTGACAATTAGATAGGAGGGACGGGTTAGTAACAGACAGATCAGTAATGAGTCAAGTTTCAAGCGCGCATTAATCGAGCAACAAGGGAATATAACAGGAGACAGCTAATAAATATGTCAGACGCACACTGACGGACTGGGAGCAAGATTAACATGAACACAATAAGAAAATGGTGGCAATGGTAACTATTGCCTGGTTCAAAACCAAAAGGGTACATTCGTGTCCGCAACATCTAAAAACTGATGAGTTGTTTGGTCAACAACTAACGGTAGCTCTCACAGAGACACAGCCATCATGTATGTATTGTTTCCCAACGGTATGTAACCCCCAAATTCCCGTGCGACTCAGCAGTCTGGAGAAATAGTTAATAAAAGTTCTCGCGCTTGTCAAGGTCTATCTGCGTAATATATCTTAAAAAACACGTTCGAATTCGCTGACATAATGCGTAATCTACTTATTACGTAAAAGATGTCGTCTTTCGATGCATTTTCTTTCATTGTTAGTGTAATTCTGACTATACTGGCTGACGACATTTATGATTTTGTGGTACAACATCACATTAAAATTGACCTCTTTCATTTATGCAAACTTCTTTCCCTGTGCTCTAGAAACCTACAACTTCTATTAATCGGACAACTATCGCCAGATGGATTTTATAGCCGTGGATAATCTTCCTGAGCCTTTGCTGGCCGACAGCTTTATGACCTCTTAAGGAAGCAATACATTAATAGATGGATACGTGGATGGCATATTTATGATTTATGCTAATAAAGCCGCTGGATTGAATGTTTGCGTGTGTGTCGCAGCAGCTTGCATCCTAATAGCATGTTTACTATGTGCTCACATAAAGTGAAAAGAAATATAATTACTTCCGTAATAATCTTCATCGGTTACTTGCGGCAAGCTAGCAATACATATATGAGTACCTCTTGTCACATAGGAGGATTCCTCAGGAGTGTTCTGGACTTTCAGTTGTTAAAACATGGGCACCACTCATTTTTGATTGCAAAACTTGCACACAGATTACCGTTTTCAGCCGGCCTGCCTCAAAAAAACTCGACCCGAGTTGTGTTGTTGTTAGGACCTGCAGATGGAGCATATACTAGTGCGGATCGTCAGCTGATCTCTGGTCCAGGCATTTGTACGCTGAGCTTCATGAGCGCCACTCAAATGGCTTGGTTTATGCCAAGCTAGAAGATGGTTTAAAAATTTTGTTAACGAGCATTTGCACCATTTAGTCTTATTATCGCTGTATCATCCTGATATTGCAGATGGAGAAGGTGAAGGCTGAGAAGGGTATCCTCGACAAAGGCCCATTGCAAGTGACTGATAAAAACAGAGTGAGTGGCAGTAACTAGTATTTTAAATGTCTCGCTCAAACACAACAGAAGGTCAGCTTTAACACTCTGTTCACTTATAATTGTGTTTTGCCAAATCACTTGAAGGATCATGGCCTTACGGACAGTATTGTTTCCTGGCGTATGTACATAGTATCATTTCTACAAGTATACAATCATGGAAACAACGTATACTCCGTTATGGCCCTATGCTATTTAAAGGACACCTTTGACACCAGCAGAAAACAAGCATCTTATTCCAACAAGCCGGACTCCTCCATGCAAGCTACACTTCACACCAAATCAAGGCATCACTTGACCTAACCCTTCTGTTCGTTTTTATCGTGTCTACTAACTTCAATAGTCCGTAGAGAGGAATTTATGGTTCAAGTGATTAGATGCATGGATACGGCTAAAGTCTGGGGACAAGCAATCAAACCTGAGGAAACATGAAAATAACGAATGTCAAGGTAGCTACAGACCTAAGCCGGATCGCTTCCCGCTCCTACGGTTTGAAGTAGTTTACTACTAAGATGTAGCCGGTAATGAGCACAGAATACCTATGGAATTGTTTTCAACCAGATAACAACTTTGCTTGCCTATACAAATACTGAGCATTTTATTTAGCGAAAAAAATGTATGTAAAAGTAATGATGACATTTTTGAGAAAATAACACTTGAATCCAGTGGTAGTTGGGCTGTTTGTTTTAATGAGTTGAAAAATTTTGCAACGTACATTAGTCGTCCTCAGGATTTGTTTGTGAAGTTTACATGTATGTGAGATTCAAATCTTGTTTCTTTTGTTCCTGTTGGTGCATTGCCTATTATAAATCTGTAATCTCACCGTGAACTTAGAAGCTATGTTTGCAAGTTATCTATGTAATTCTGAAGTGGTTCCCAATATTGTGTACATCTCTAGCGATTTTACTAAAGCATAATTGCCGAATCTGTCAATGCCTTCAGCTTCAAAAAACAGCAGCCTTATATTTTGTAGAAAGTAACCTCATATATATCAATAGTAGTTGTGTGAAGCCTTGAGGGTTATATGAAAAATACTACTTTATTCACAGATTTTTGTAACGTTTATGTAGCTCTCGAGAGTATAATGTCCCTACATACTGCCCTACTAGAAGGTATATTACAGCAAAACCAACAGACACGGCAGAACACAACGATAGAAGCGGAATTAAACAGCCAAGTTTAATCACCTTGAGTAGGTATGTCATTGCAACTTTGCTCACTTGCAAACACTTCTTTGCCTATGGGGAAATACCGTTTCCTGCATGTTACAGTTCTTACAGACAGAAATAATTTCTCGTCGTTTGTTAGGGAGTGTAGGTAGAATGAATTTATCAGTCAGTTTTTTTTTAAAATACTGCCCACTACAATGTATAGTTGATAAGAAAAGTTGTCAGTAGATGCATCATAACTTATAACGCGCAAGCCCTCTGTTTTCTAACAAGGTTAAAATACACGTCACGGAAGTACAAGTCTACTCTGGAGAAACGAAACTTATCACCGATGCTGCAGATGGAAGCCACGTCAGCTTCAATCTGGATGAAAGTTATCTTCTGTCTCTCTAGCTTCCCTTTTCTTACCACTCCAAAACCTCCTTTCATTCGGTCTTTAGGATATGCCCTCATTTTTCGTAATACCTCCCGGTTTGCAGTCTTTTGGCTGAAATTCTAGTCGGTGGTCAGTACGATATACAGCACTGTATGGATAACTGAGCCAATTTTACTTCGGCTGATCAGACCGGGACAAGGTAACGGTTTTTGACTTCGTTAAGCGCACACGCTAGGATCAGTCGTTCTTTCCAGGAAGTTTTTCATGTCAGTTGATTTCACAGAATATCGAATGCTATCAAAATATATTTTATTTGGAGTGTTTCCAGCTCAAGTTCTATCAGAGGGCGTGCTTGGCAAACACGCCTTGTTTTTAATAGAGAGCTTTCTGTTCTTTTCTGAACCTTTTGAGAATTTCTTATGATAGACTAGCTGGTGTGTAAACTGAGATCTGTATCAGGGATATTGGTTACGCGCTCAGTCGCTTGACCCAAAACCGAGAAATGAGAAGAGACGCGGCAACACCGTTTATTGGAAGAGCGAGACAAAATTAGGCCACAGAGGCTCTAAATTTATAGGACGAAACGATTACCATAAATGGCCGACAGACAGAGCGAATCAAATGAAACAGTCATATATGGCAGTCAGGGTGTCAGAACAAATCACGTTACAGAGGGCATCAGAAAGCAACGCGAGAAAAAACAGTCCAGATAGCTCACAGGCGTTCGACCGCACACCTGCAATCTGATTGGCTGAGTGGAACCATACCACCACCCACGACCATACCATCCGAGCTGGGCCGGCCGATCGATGTGGCGTGATGCGTCCTGGCTGTTTCGTTAGGAGATGCGCCTCCTAACAGGGGGATAGGCTGCTCAAGAGTTTGAGGTGAGATAACCTTACAGAAACTTAGAGGTCCGGAACAGAAATAACTATGTGAATGGTCATGGGTATGACTTTGATTCGGGTTGCCGTTTCCGACACAATACATATTGAGTTCAAAGAATAAAACACTGTCGAAACGCGAGTATTGGCGATAGGACTGCTTATTACGTTGAACTTTTGGAAACCGTAACTGCAGGCGAAACGATAAATCCCACGGTTTTTTCTCATGATGCTGTTTTGACGTCCTCACAAACAAACAAACTCAACGACTGAATTTGTCCTTGTAAAATCCGTTGGAAAAGTTTTACTTTCACGGTACATTAATAGCTTAATTTATGGCGCATATTTATTGTGCGAGCAAAATTATCCGCGTGTAATCAAGTTTGAATTACTGATTAAAAGAGTTAAAAAAATTCGGAAACACAGTTAAGCAGTGGAATAAGAATATAAGATATAGAACTGTGCTACTCGCTAATGATTCAAGAATACTGCTGTCATATCAGGGCTAAACCAACAGATGTGCCTTTGTTAAAATCAAAATGGTAGAAACCAATGTTCAATCCAAACCGTTTCAACATGACCTATCAACTGGATCTTATCAGCTGTGAAAATAGCCGTAACTGTTTGTGTGGGAACTACCTGATGGTCACTCCCCAGAACGATCTCCGTTTGTACTTAGGTTGAATGCGTTACCACCTATGTGGGAACGCGGTCCAAGATTCGAAACCTGAGCTATCGGTTTGTTATATTTTTTTAATCGAACTGGTAACAACATAAAACTCGGTAAATAACGTGAGATCAGACCGTGAAAACCTCAGACCTCGGCTAGATTTGAACCAATGACAGGAACTGCGTGTCTTTATACGGAATGTGCTCTACGAGACCACTCCGTAGTTCAGAGTTCTCACACTTGAACTCGACTACCCATGCATTCCACCGTTTCGTATAGAATTCTCCAACTGCAAGTACTGTCTGGTAGGATTACCCACAGATAGAGCAAATATGTATCTTTCCGATGGTTAAAATCTAGTCAAAACCTAGGTTTTTACAATTAGATTTCAGTTGAAATTATCACGAAATCTGCTGTACCACAATTGAGAAAAGGTGTGAAACCGGCTAACGAAAGTGTCTAAAGTTTGAGCTGGAAATAGAAAGCTAATCACGGTGTAACTTAGCTCTTTGTTGGGACATTTTTTTAAGGCAATGCTGCCTTATATAATAACTGTAGTCAGATTTGTAAAGCTTGTCAACATTGTTGCGGATTAAAACTTACTCATATATGAGGTTCTTTAAATTTCTGATCTCACTGTCTCAGCGATAAACGCTGAATGTGTTTTTTATGATTTACCATTCAGTCGCGCCAAGCCAGTTCAGGACCATCTTTGTCCCGAGAGGCCTCATTCGAAGAACAACAGCTCCAGCGGGAATTGGAAGCATCTAGGGAGCGTGAAACGGACTTGTCTGAACAACTACGTTTCGCAGAGGAAGAAGTTCGGAAGCTCAAGAGGAAAGTTAAGGAGTTTCAAGCTGAAAATGAGATGTTATCCAAGAAAATTGATCGAATCTACGCCACACAGGTAAAATACTATTGGTTTACTAGAATTACCTTACATGAAGACTATTCGATATTGACGTTTATTGGTTCTTGATCCATTCAGATGTATCCATTTATTAGTTAAACAAAAATTCAAAAAGTTAACCATCAACTGAAATCCAACGTTTGTTTTTGTGCGTGAGTAGAGTTCATATTATCTACATTGAATATATGTTCACCCCTTTCTTCAAATCAAAAAGTGATTGCAGTCCCATTAGTTGTACAACAGGAATTTCATGCGTGTAAGTAAATATTTATAAAGCCTCCAAATTGAACGGACATTAGGAAAAACCACAACCACCTGGGCCAATTATCTATGCCTAGACACAACACGGGAACCCGTATCAGAGTGAATACAACCTTCCGACAGTTACTTGAATCTTAATAGTTCCAAGCTATATTCAGCTATCTCGTTAGACTGATTAAGTTGAGAGTGAATCACGGGATAGCACTACGTTTTTTAAACGATATGTAGGGCAATATCGCTGTTTCAGATAGGAGAGTGGTTGTAAACGTATTACCCATAGAACACGAATACATTCTCCCCAACTTCCCATCCACATATAGCACTGTTGTCCAAAAAGCATGCGCAGTTAGTCTGTGTCATGCATCCCGTGCTGATCGGAAGTACACTCGCTCAAGTGATATTTGCCGAATGCCGGCAAATCTTCGGCTAATCAGTTGTCACATTAACCAACACGTCCGTCATGTTAGTACCTGGCTTAGCGTTATAACCAGGACACTGTGCACGACGAGCAATCGAATGTCATAAGGGGCTCAAAATGATTTCGTTTCGAAAAGGTCAGTGCTTACTTTATTTAGCTGTTGCGCTTTCTTTTGTCGATAAATTGAAATCGATCAGCCTTTTTGCGGTTGGCCTGCGAAACAAGGAAACATCGACTACAGTCCCAGAAGAGGATGAGGAAGGTTTTTACAAAGACTGAACGCCAATGAAGTGGTAGACAACTGTTTCGGATTATAATCGCTGGTTATACACGGGTCGTGGGTTCGATTCTTCCGGCGTGCGTGGTGCTGATGAGACCCAACTAGGTCGAAACAGCTGTCCACCACTTCGCTGGTGGTCACTGGGACCAACCGCTTGGAGGTGAAGGCTTATTCTCCCGCTTAGTAACAATGAGTTGGTCCAATTGTTTCGGTGAGTACCACACCGATGCCTCTTGGCCGGCTGTTGAAAGCCCCGATGTTTTTTTTGCTGCAGTCGTTGAGATCATGATAAAGTACTTCCAACTCACCTAATCCAATTGACTGGATAGCAACCGGTACATGGACTAACACAAACTCACTTTGTAGTTTTTGAACGTGCCCGCCAACATTAAGTCACTTGTCTTAGAATTTCCACTAATGTAATTTTCACTTCGACTTCCACAGCTGGGCTTAGGATTCACCGGTTCGTCTTCTGTATTTAAACAGACCGCTAACTTTTTCGGTCTTGTTCAGTCAGCTTGTCAATCTCGGTAAGATTTTATTCAGACGGTGAACCAGTGAAGGGAATATGCTGGGTTAAGCGGAAAATGGTGGTCGAATAAATGGCCCTTATTTATCACACGACAGGCAAATGAGACAATCACTGATAAGAGACAAAACCAACCCTTTATATTCGTCAAAACAGCAAGAAGACAAACGTTGCGGGATGTTAACATTTCGATTTATCTCGTCAGCCGCATACTAAATACAAACAGAATATATAACAAAGGCGCGTGGCAACAATAGTTGAACAGAGTGAATTTTGGGTCAAAAGGCCGTTACCAGAGGAGGTGGACGGTGTGAACCATTTTTGCGCACACAACACTGGCTTTCTTTGTTTGATCAGCACAGCTTCACTGATGGCCAGAATTTTGGGGGTTTGGGTGCCGTAGCAACACAGTGAACGACCTGGTTGGGTCGACGTTGTGACCTGTCTCCAAAATGTGCTTCGCAATTGACGACGCCGGGTTTCGCGTTCGGTTGCTCCTTTGACTGTCCGTTCGCTCAGCAGACTGAATCAACCATTTTGGGAGGTGTTCGGCCATACGTTGACGCAAACACCGGTCCGTTCTGCCGATATAACTGTCATTGCAACTGCAACTATTCTGTCTCACATGTCGCTTATCCGTTCACTTGCAGGCTGAGTTTCACAAACCACCCCCTCCGTTTCTACTACGACTTGATCCCGATTCACGCGCATCCAGCTGCAAAATAGCCATTCGTGTGGAGTGAGTTAAGCAATTTGCTTTCATCACTTCCAGGCACAAATGGTTCACGTGATCATTAATGGGTATCGCTCACGTGTTCACTCGCTAAAACTCACCCAACACTACATGTGATTCTCATTCTTTCACCCCCACCAAACACAGTATGACCGAATTCGGTATACTGAATGATCGACTGTGGAGTGAAAGATGGACTGATGATTCACCACTTCGCCTGAGCTGGTTGAAGGGGGGAATATACACATAGGGAATCCAGTGATGGTATGACCATTTCAGCCTGCAGGGTAATAGTGTTTTGGGCTTCATTTTACCTGTAGGCAGGATCCCAAAGGCTTCCACTTCAGGGATTTATTACGGTAGGACGATTTTAACGGTGTACCATGCGATTGGGCCCAAGTCATCCAGCAGGCAAATTTAAGCGATAAAGATTGTCAAACTACATGAAATTCAGTACAAGACCGTACCGATGATACGGCGTGGCAAAACATTATCATTATGATGAGTATGTACTATTTTTCTGGGTCCACCGTGAAAGACCAAATGATTTTTTATGGCTGGTCATATAACAGCTGATGTCTGGGCGGAAACACTGTTAAAGTTATCTACAATACACAACGAACGGTCGGTAGTGTTTTTCTTTTCAAATCCTGGCCAGTTTGCTATAACTACACGCAGGAAATCTGTTCTTTTTTTACGGTTTTTCACCGCACATTTTTGTAGGTCTGCCTATATAAACACTGCGTTTCTACCAAATTGTCCACTTCCCGTATACGAGTGAAAATATGTTGAGCACGTTGTAGAAATTGCCCGATACGTGAAAAGAGTATATATTCTACTCCTGTGTACATACTCATTCTTGTTCTTGATAAAAATAAGTGTTAACCGGTGCTGCGTGTTTGAGTTGCAGACGTACTAGAATTCGGTTTGTATCTTGTGACCGTCATTCCAACTCATTGGTGATAACTCCGAAATCGAATTCGAATTATGTAGCTCGAGAGTTGACATAATTGGTTAAACGACACACGTATACACACTGCACTGCTTACCAAAATGGTAACCCTCTTATCTGCAGGCCTCATTCATTGTGTTCATCCGTTTTCATCCCAACGTTTGAACAACAAGAGTATCTGAGAGAAAGCAAGGACGCGGCATATCACGTAAAACAATGATGGATGACCTATAGTGACGTCATACCTTCACTTTCTTGCGAATAGTCATCATAATTGATACACTTTGTTTAAAAGAATGTACATATCCTTTGGTATTGAATTGAACTCTTTCGGACAGCTGCACGATAGTTCGGCGAAATGTTAAAAAGCAAACCTGTTGTATCAGGGTCAACTGCCTTTTATATAGGTAAGTCGTACACCGTCATTGTTCTAATGATTTAAGTTAATCAGTTTTAATTGTCAGAAAACTGGATTCTGAGTGTATCGCTTTATTTCGGCCTAGAAGTTTTTCTGGGTTTGTACACGAACCATACAATAGTAACCATCTCGATCGCGACATGGTGTTCACAGTAGAGATGTTCATAACACGTAATGTTCAGTACTAAGTTTTCCTCTAATTTAATCGTACGATCTCGATCCGACCGTGACTGTCCTGTAACCACTTCCCTTTTTAACACCGTATTAGGTCACACAAGGTAGTGTAATTTCGAACACCATGATGGAAGAGGTAAGCCTCCTGCATTCCACAGCCTCGATTTTCTCCACTAAAACGTACCGTTCCCCCAAAATTTGGTGCCCAACTCCACTGAATAGAAATCCACAGCTGTCCATTAGGAATATAACTCAACTAGCTAATCACAGCCACAACTCAACTAACCTCACTGAGTATTTTATAGGGAAGCCTTTTTGGTCGCTTGTATATGTACCCGAACTCCGTTCTATCCAAATACTTGTTTTAACTGTTTGCGGACAATGAAGTTTTTTGTCTGTACGTATACAGCGTATGGTTCATCTGCATATCTGATGACTGTTGAAACAGTCTAGAACGAACAAAAGTGCATTATTTTTTCAAGCCTACTGTGTCTATTTATGGCGCATGAATTTATTGACGAATTGGAAACGCTGGTCTATAAGGAGCTTCTCTAACAGTCTAAATAGCAGTCCACAATTTCAACACTCTAAAGCGCTGGTACATCCATGTCTTTTTTTTTACTTCTTCAGACGTTTGTCCGGTTCGCCCATGTACACAGTTTGACCAATTGTCTGACAGCCCATAGCTGAAAATGTATGTGGCGTTGCAAACAGCTGTTAGAAAGGCAAGAGAATGCAACGCGTAACATGCGATTCTTAATGTAAATACTTGTTTTAACTGTTTGCGGACAATGAAGTTTTTTGTCTGTACGTATACAGCGTATGGTTCATCTGCATATCTGATGACTGTTGAAACAGTCTAGAACGAACAAAAGTGCATTATTTTTTCAAGCCTACTGTGTCTATTTATGGCGCATGAATTTATTGACGAATTGGAAACGCTGGTCTATAAGGAGCTTCTCTAACAGTCTAAATAGCAGTCCACAATTTCAACACTCTAAAGCGCTGGTACATCCATGTCTTTTTTTTTACTTCTTCAGACGTTTGTCCGGTTCGCCCATGTACACAGTTTGACCAATTGTCTGACAGCCCATAGCTGAAAATGTATGTGGCGTTGCAAACAGCTGTTAGAAAGGCAAGAGAATGCAACGCGTAACATGCGATTCTTAATGTAGCTTTTGCTATTAGCGGTACCAGTAAGTGTAATCAGCTTCACTACAACGATGATAATAGGCTTCGCGATCTCTGCATTTGCACTAATAACTATGGGTTTGTGTTTGTTCAAGAGATTTGGCTTACACACAGTTCGAATGCCTTCAGTATGATAACTCAAGACAACAGAAAAGATAGCCGCAATGTTCAAAATAAGGTTAGTGGAGGAGTTCGAGTTCAGTTAGTGATGAAACTTTGACGAAAATTACAAAAGGAATTACGTGTACAGTGGGTAAGTAGATTTTGGTGTGAGCCTTCGGCGTGGATTTGCTGCTCAGCTGTCACAGTAACTGTCCAGTCTCTGCATGCCGTTCCTGTCGATGGCTCGAAATAAGTGCATCCGCACAGAGACAACTTGAATTGTGGAAAATAAGCGTGCCGGGTTTTCCCCATCGGCATTTCGGACCTGTAATAATATCGAGCGAGGTGGTTATAGAGAGTAGGCAGAAGATCCTTCTTGGAAAACATTTGTATTGCCCTATTTACATTTGAGAAATTGAGAGGTTTTCTGACGCCCTTCTAACTGTCCGTTTGTTCTTTTATCAACAGTTAAACAAGTATCAGCGGGAAGACAAACTGACAAGAATGACTGCTTGAGAATGAATATCTCAGGGTTAAATTATCATTTATTGGATATCTTCACAGGGTAATGTTGTACAGAACACAGGCGATATTTGTCCATTTTTGAATGGTCAGGAAGTGGTCAAGAAAGAAATGTTCACTGACCTCATGGGGTTGAACTTATTTTGTGCACACGCATTTTGGAAAGTATTCGAATCAACATCATATTGAACGTTGCGTTGACCGTGACTGGATGACGAGAACTTTATAGGTATTGTAGAATGTGAGTATACTTAGGACACGATAAACATATAGGCACAACTGTACTCACATTTGCGACAAACCTTGACGAAGTTCATTTTGTTAATTCTGTTTTCACACACTAAAATGTATATTTCATAGGTCTGTATATTTCCCTCAGTATGCGATTGGTTGTTAATACTTGACCATAAATCTTCATCTAATACCCAGGTTACTTAGAGAAAATGAAGCTTGTTTGAGTTTTTCCTGGTACATATAAACTTCTCAATTTGGCCCGATGATCTAATAGCGAACCACCACACAATGGACACTTATTGCTTAGTAGTTTCACGTTAAGCCCATTCTCAACATTACCGAGTCCTCTTGTTAAATGATATCGTTGGTTATATAAACTGGGCATCACTCGGACATTTCAGCCACTTCCGTTTGAACAGAAGCACTAGACTCGAGTTCTGTTCATGTGACAGTCTGTCTGAGATGCGTGTCCTTATCAAGACTAAGAGTTGGGCTCCCGTTACCAGCATTGTTTTGAAGCCATGTTGAGCACTGCACCACCGACCTCGCTTCAAACACAAGCGGTTGCTCACCATCATACTCGCACGTGAGTAAAGTTCAAGCCAAACGTCCCGCTTGCGCCAGTCGATTGTCGATCACACATGTATAGGTGGCGGAGTTTCATGCTGTAGGAATAACTTGTTTAGTACTTGGTATAAAAACGTGGAGCAACTTCAATTACGTCCCTTGTCAAAGTGAGACAAATTATCTGTATGATTATGAGATGTGGTCTGCAGAGACATTTCGACCGATCTCGTCGGTTTCGATACATGGACTGTGATAAGTAGGCACGCATTAAATTGAATAAGCGTAAAATATAAATGAGTCATTGGCTGCAACAAGAATAGTGCTGAGAAATATTCATGTTCGAATGGACAGGAGCACATTCCTAAGTGGCTAGTGAACAATAAAACCGGCGCTGCCCAATATTCTATCACACGACATTTGGAAGAAACGGGACATGTATTCCGGGTGGAGAAAGCTTCTTGCTGAAGCTGCTGCGGTACACCGTTATAAACCCTCTTTTTGTATACAGAAACGGACGGTAGTTAACCTATCACCATCATGGCGTTAAGGGTTTGTAGTCATGAGTTTATATTATTCGTCAAGTTTACTGAGGAGTAGTCAGAGAGTTGGTTAATTTTAAATTGAACATCACTCAAAATTGATCGCAACCTTCACATTCATATAGACTTTCCAATCCGGCCTCCTTCGAAAAGACGCACTGGACTCGAGTTTCGTTCTTGCTAGAGCTCGTCAGTAGTGCACATCCTTGCCACGGCCAGGACTAGAAGTCCCGCTACGCCATCATGAGGCAACCGTGTTGACTACTGCACCACTTGACCTCACATTAGGCACGACCGAATTATCATATGTGAACGCTCAACCACTTTCGCTTGTGAGTAATGATCAGGTTGCCCGATCGTCTCGATAGGAGACAGTTACTGTCTGTTAACTCCAATCGATAACCCCGCGATTAGGACTTCCTAGAAGGTCGAAACTCGACTCTAGTGATTCTTTCGAAGGACACTTGCAGGAAAGTCTGTGAATACGAAGGCTGCGATCAAGTGTGAGTGATGTTCGAACTTAAAACAGTCGTTCGTTGTTGGTTGTTATTATTTTATTACTTTAGTTATGCTGTTCACATAAGTGCATTTCTTTCTCTTGTCTTAAGCTTACTCTTAAGCTAACTATTAGCTTCCGTTTATTTCGCGTGCCTCACTGTTAGAATGGTATTGTCTGCTTTGATAGCTCTTTACTCGACCTGTTTAAAATTCGAATTTTTTGCTTTTAACGCATGACGGCCTATTTGAACGTGACTTGTTCTGCGTGCTATTCTTATTGCAGCCGATGGCATTCCTATTTTACGCCCATTTGAATTAATGCGTGCTTATTGATCATAGGCCGTATATCGAAACCGAGAAAACCGATCAAAACATCTCTGCAGAGTACATCCGAGGTAATCCTACTTGCGTGTTCTAAATTCATCCGGAGAGATTACTGCTTCAAAGTTATCTGTATACTTGAAAGGCAAAACTGCACGTCCTATCCGCAAACGTTTGTGTTATGTTCAGCCACCTGGAGGCGTACGTTGAACTAAGCGGAGTAAACTTATCGATCGTCTCAATTTTGAAAGTTAACCATAAAACAACTGACCGCCTTCCTTCAAACCAGAGTGCATCGTTTACGAAAGACAGTTCAGCCTGGAAACAAGTGTATAAGTGTGGTGCAGAGCAGTTGGGCGCAGTTACACGTGGGTGCGAAAGACAGGTAGAGGATGCACACACAGAAAATACTGCAACAAAGGCGTAAACCACATCATCAAAGATGGGTACAGATGTGGGTTTGCGTGGGAATGAAAAAACGCCACTGAAAAATTATGATACACGGACGGCTGGACGAAGCGACAATATCTCATGTTCAATCAATGCACTATTCCCATAACGGACCAGAATGCTTAATGGTTGGCAGAGCTGAAAACGTTGGAACAGTGCAGCAGCGCACAAATTCAGTGGAACACAACCAAACGCTAAAACGACCTTGTTAACTAAAGGCGCTGGTCAGGCACCTTTGTCAATACGCCCGTCAGAATGAATATAACAACACTGAAACGAGATGATGTGCAATCATGCTGTGTTTGTAGAGACAATCAAAACTCATAAAATATGAGTGGAAGTATCAGGCAAAAAATACATAATAATTGAAGACAAGATAACCATCTGTTCGTAAATGTGTTAATGGTTGATAATCAGTTTTCCAAATCACATCGGTTTCCAGAAATATATCTAACCAGAACGGCCAACAAAGTAACACGATCGATTTATAGTAGTGGGGCATGCTTCTCTGTATTATATCAATTGCACGAGGCAATACTGGAGGTTAGGAAAAAGGCACACAAATGTCCTGTTTGCTAACCACTCATGAATATTGTTGCCATATTAGGGCTAAACTAGCAAATGAGTCTTTGCTGAAATCAAAAGGGTGGAAACCAGTGTCCAATCCCAATCGTTTCAACATAACTTTATCAGCTGGATCTTATCAGCTGCGAATGCTTATGTGGGAACCACTTCTCTGTCATTCCGTGATAGTCGAACTGGCAACTACATAAAATTCAATAAGTAGTGTGAGGTATGGTGAACGAAAAAAACTAAAACTTTGGAGGTAGACTTCAAGGCCGACTGTTGTAAGCCCACACAACAATGGCGTTATTACGCATCCGTAGTACAGACGCTTTTACTGCTGCTTGTGCTAACATCGTTTCCGTTATACGTTAATGATAAGACGGCCTTCGTTTGTGGCGGAAGTTTATTCATCATCATCATCATCATCATCATCATAGACAGCAATACGTCAGTGTTCCT
>LOND01000027.1:73351-90819 GCA_014220965.1 Paragonimus kellicotti
AATTGGTGGGGTAGGGTGAGGAATAAGATTGAGCCGAACCGAAACAGTACATGAATGCTAAGTCTGTAAGATTCTGAAACTTAGAAAATTTGTTGTTAAATTGAAGTTGTATTTCTTTTAGAAAATACTCATTGTCACTTTTTCAGTTTATCAATGACCGATCCGTTTCTTCGGTGCATGTCCACAGAGCTACCAAAACAACTTTTTTGTGAATGAGATAAGGGTAACTGAAAACCACATCCAGATGGATGGATGCATAGGTACGTGTGGTTACCAAATATAAAATGAGGATATCGTTCCTTGTCACTAGGATCTACTTGAATTACTAGACCGTCTTATTCATGAGTAAACTAGTACCTCATACAGTGAGATAGACACATTAGTATGTTGCCATTAAATCATCATAGTGACGCGAAACAGGACAAACCGTTTTTTCTTCCATTTTTTACCCCCATATTTCACCCTACTTTCTTCTGTATGTTAACAAACAGTATCCTTTTTTAACTAATGACGTCTATAGTGCCATAATCCGGCTTGTTCGTAATTACAGGTCTTTAAAGCAAAGAAACGAATTTCCGACTTACAAGATGAAAATGCAAGGTTGCGTGCAGAAGATCGCAAAACCGAGCAACGAGTTCGAAGAGAACGGGAGAAAAACAATTCATCTTCTGCGCACATGAGTCGTGAGGTCTTGGCTCAAGAAGTCAAATCTCTAGAAGAGGAACTGGGTAAATTTAATCTACCTTTGAATGTGTTCAGAGGGCAAATGAACTACATCATACTATAACTTCTCATTCTGTTTGAAGAAGCTACAAAATACAACTTTGTCTGAATAATCAGAGGGTAGACATAACCGTCAGTGCAGTGTTTGCTGGACACGCCGTGAAGCAATTCACCTCATGACGGTTTACACTGGACATAACTGTCAGAAGTGATAGTTTAACATGATTCCACATGTCTTTCCGTTGGTCACTGTGGCACGAGCACTCTGGAATCCGCTTATTCCAGGTTTCATTGAATAACTAAAGATTTCCGGATGAATCTGACGCTGAAATGAGTTACTGCGAAGGAGGTATGAGTGGTTGTAGCCAATACCCTAATCGACTGTTTGAATTCGATGCACTAGTGCACTGATGAGCTTACACAAATGACTAAGGAGGTGGGAGCTTTTACGAGCAAACGACCAACGTGTGAGGTTTATCGACCCTCACAACAGGAGGAGCTTAATAAAGTATATTATATATGCGGTTCCTAACAGGCAGGTGTTTTCAAGCCTGCCTTTTCTAGGTGACCTTGATACAAATGATGCAGGTCGAACGTTACGGTTTTAATAAGCCTGCGTGTACCCCACGGAGGATCTGCTGTTTCAACTACTTCAAGTCGAAGCGTTGTTTGGGTTACCCATAGCTGTACCCTGACGAAATGTTCCGCCTCGCATGCAATCCATCAGAAAAATTCTCCGTGCCGTGAGTGCTATGTCGACAGGACATATCAGTATCACAATGAATGACTGAAAATATGTCCAAACAGGAACGTGCGCGATCACCAGGTTGATGTTGGCGGAAATACGTGTGGACTGGACCTTGATCTTGCTTGATGCAAGGTCTCTCACGGAAGCAGGTCACCTTGCTTACCCCGTCAATTCGTTTGATGTGTAATCAGGCCATTAGAAGTCAAAAGCACTGACGTTATCCAGAACTAATTTTGATCAGTACTCGATGTCCGACCTTGTGTGCTATTGGCACAAAAGTTACTTATGATCGGAAGGTGAATAACGCCAATAAAAATTATATATGATACATAAATAACAGTGTACCGAATAAAAGCGAATAACAAAAACTGTAAAGCAAAATGTTTGGACTTATTAAAATCCGGATAGCGCAACAGAAATGACACAATTGCGAATCCTCAACTATGGCAGTGGGAGCTTGCGGGATATGACGGACGGAGGAATTGATGAGAGTGGTCCTTGACTTGTAATTTGTTTGCTGGATAAAGCTGTACAAGTCTTGGAGTCGAAGATGCCTTACCGTAGGACTGCGTATTGTTTAGTTCGTGTGACGATGTCAAAGTGGGATGTGTTTGTTCAACATGTTGTGCAGCAGTGAATAGTCATTCCTCTTGATGCGTTGCGTAGAAGTGTGTGACAAAACCCGAGTGGTTGTTGTGGCAGTGTTCGTGGCAAGAGCCATGCCAAACATGAACTAGGTAATGTATGGTTGGTACCTGCACTGACGTTGCTGACCTTGTTGGGTGTTAGCTGTCAGACCCTATGTCGGGCGGTCGTTGTCAGGTGTTGCGCTGGGCGTTGACTGAATAAATATAGCTGTTTTTACTGATCACATTGAGTTTCGAAATGTGAGTCAGAGGGATATCAATGTGAGGACATACTACATGTTGCGCACGGCATGTTTGAAAGGTAATTGACCTGATTACACACATGACAGGTTCAGCAAGATAATTAAGGAACGTGTACAGACGAACGCATTGGAGGTGTCGGTGATGGGTTTACCATGATGTTTCAGGTGACCGGACAGCGAACTGTCAATTTCAAGTGAGGTCGTTCGAATCTCTACAATGTGTAAAGTCTGCTGACATAAGCAATTTATCTGCCTTATAAATGACTCCACCAACTCAATCGTCACAGGTACAGCTACTTTTGCTACCAATTTATTATTTCGTGTCCCAAGAAGTTTGAATGTGTTAACACCTCATGCTGTGCCACTTTTGAATTAACCTTCCAGGCTAACATTCTTTCGAGGCCAGGTAGGGGGCCACAGTTTTCACTCCCACTGGAACCTCGGCCTGACTTTTCCAGTCTACTAGGTCCAAACAACGCTGAAATTTGTTGCCGTGTAATATGAGCATGAGATTTCATGTCGAAACTATGTTTAAAATGATCATCAGACTGTTCAGTGTAACTGTCGTACCAAATCAAATTCGAAAGAGCACACGGGTATTTTTTCGGGAGCAGTACTACGGCCTGTAAAACACCCCGTCGTAACCGTCGAGCTCCGTTTTTGTGTAAAGAGTCTTCTCATGGATGAAAATCCTAACTCCTACTTTTCCTTCATTGTAATTATACGTCAATCATGCTTGCCCGAACCGATTTTTTTTGGAAATCAAAATTCCAAATACACCCATTTTAAGGCGCACGCCTGAATCGGTTAAGGAACTATTGAAACGTCGACGAAGCCATGCAAGAAACGAATGTTTTCCGGAGATCAAACTGTAATCGCATAAATGAATGATATTTAACTTGCGTGCATGCGCAACCAAAGCGGTTTCACCCACATTGTTCAATGCCTCTCGTAGTCCAGACTTGTTGGGATAACGTAGTTTGCAGTGAACGCTTGGGTGCTCATCGTAAGTAGCATACAAGTCTAGTGGTTACCAAACTTTTCTTTTTGCGAATGAGGTATCACTTCTGCTTTTATGGGACATTCATCATAATTGTGACATATGTTGGTGAATGGCGTGTGAGCCGAAACTTAAATTAGTATCTACGCAACTGTGCGGCCTTGTGCCAGGTAACATGTATACCAAATGTTGATAGATTTCAGATCAACATTTCAGATTCAAACACATACTTCTGTACGGAGTGAGTCATAAAATCCCGGATATTCTTGACTGAATTTCAATCAGGACTACACAGTGGCCATAGTGATACAAAAGTTTATCTTAAATTTACAGTTAGGTTATTTCGGAGACGAACATTACAACAGAATCTCGCTTAACCGTCATGATCCTCGGATTGTTGACAAATCTAAAAGCAGAAGGTTTTTATACACGTCTACCGTTAAGGTTACCGAACCAAGTAAATCTTCTCCATCTGATTTCTCTCATTGGGATCAGATTTAAGTTACACATAAGTCGGTTGAAACGTTAATTTCGTCGTGAAACATCTTAAAAGTCTGAGGAAATCTACTACTTCATGAATCGACTAGTCGATCTCGGTTGTCAGGGCATACACTTCATATCTGTTCGGGAATTGGGCTAGAGCAGTGCCTTGCGGTCTACCTCCCGTGCTGATTCATTCATCTCATCATCATCATCATCATATCAGCCATGAGCCTGACCAAAAGGTACTGTGGCTCGGGCTGCCGCTCACCTCAACAGTGACGTGGAATATCCTAGAAGAAAACGTTACTAAGGAGGTTGAAAATTAATCTGTGATATTCTAATTTGCATGAAACTTTTGTGAAACTTTTACCGGCCTTTTTCCATAAGTTTTCTTCCTTTGTGCGAATACAATGATAAAAAAGCTATTTAGGTTCAGCTTCATTGGTAAGCTGTTGGTTATGATCGTCTTATTCAATTAGGTCCGATCATGTAGGCACTTGATGCATCCGTCTCATCGACCAGTGCACATATCACAATGATTAATGAATTGTGATCGAAGGTAAAAACTTTATCAGTTGCGGGCAGATGTTCGATTTGTCTTTTCACGCAGGTGTAGTACAAAGTTTTAGAATTTACAGTTGACTCCGCGTTATCAATGCAAGTCCGGCGCTACTGGCCGCACATTAAGAGAATTCAGCATTCAGAAACCTCATTCCGTCTGCTAATTCGTTTCCGTATGGTTTCCTCACATACAAACACTGAAGTTACAATTCAGGCTGAACGCATGTGGTGTGGTAGGCATGTGGGTTAATTTGTTGAATGCATGATTGACGTTACAATAAGACTGATCTTAGTAGCCCACACGCGGCCAGAAGGGGACTGAGTATCGTCCGATCGGCGATTGTTCCGAGCAATCGGTGGAATAAACACCGTTACATTTTTTGTTCCGTTCAACCACACCAGACTGAACAGAACGAGCAGACAGTGTGCAGAGATCTCGTTACGCCTATCCCATGGAACAAACGACCAAGATTTTCAGCTGACCCCTAATCGACTTGGTTTTAAAAGGTTGGCGAATCCTATATATATTAACCGCATACTATTTTTTTTTTTCATTATTTCTGGGGCGAGAGATAGTGGAGAATGTGGGCACATTCATTAGTTGCACAGGTCCATAAACTGTTTCTGGCCTTATGTTTAGCATAGGTTCGTTTAATTCGATTTTCACAGTACCCAAAAACAGATTATTCCTAACTTCATGGGGGAGGCAGGCAAAAAAGAATAGCTACTGAGAAAAAAGGCGACCATGAGAGCACTCTTACGGTGTGACTTCAAATCATGACCAGATGCACTCTACAAATTAAACTATCTTCAAGTATTTGACCATCGACACACCCTTCGGGTGGCATCAACGGGTAGGCAGTGATGAGCTTAGAAAACAGATATTTGATAGTGAGGATCGAGCAAACTCATTTGCTCGATGTTTCAGGTTGCACAGGGTTATGTGGTTTGGTCACCTCGTCTGCCACGTCGAGCACTACTTGACAACCGGCGTAAAGTCCGAGGCAGGCAGATGGTGACTTGATGTTTGGAAGAGTAGTACCTACGAATAGTTTAGTCATGGCGGGTAACGTTCTGTCCCCAGACCGAATAAATGTCAGGAGAAATAATGGCCAGTCGGGTTCAGTGGATACTGGGGTTGTTTTGCCAGCTGCAAACGAAAGAAGTGAAAATAATGAACCGTGGCAGTAACATCCATTTTAATGTCATGTCAGACTTGATTGTCCTTTCAGGATGTTAATGCCACAAGAATGGACGTCTGACATTAGTCCCATTCTTGCCCTGTTATCCCTTCCATAGTCTCAGGGCATGTAAGCAGCGGTGACATAACATTGATGCCTTTCTGTGATTAATGATAATGAGTTTATAAAGTTGTACCCTGAAGGCATCATAGTCACACAGGTTTACTCTTGATTATTATTCGAACAATAGCATGACCATTTCTCCATAGGAAGACGGTGCTTATTCAAACCAACCTGATTTAGTTTATCAGTGTATTCGGAAAGGTCCCTTTTTCCTGGTAACAGCAATGTCACAAGAGGCAATTTACACTGTGCTGCATTAAGGTCTAACGAACCATCGTAAATATCGGCTGTCTCTTTCAAGGATAACGTACCCTGACTGACCGCCTCTGTTACCTTCCAAGTCTTTGAGATTATGATTGCGTAATGTACATTGTTTTACTGTACTTCGTAGAAAATTCGCAAATACGGTGTTTTGAATTGCCCATCCGAGATCTATCGAATAGTTACGACCGCAGTTTTTCATACGTCCAGATATGCCTCAGTAATTGAATTGACAGCTTTTTCGTCTCATTGTTTCCATGATTCATCTAAGGACAATAGGCATTTCTTATATATTAGATTTGCATAATTCATACGGAACTGGCTCAACAAGGCTGGATTCTGTATTTAACCTTTGTGCTTCGGAAAACACATCTGTTCGGACAAACACTGCGATCAGTCTGTTTGTCTACATGGACAGTTACGCTGGTTTTGACCGCCTGCTATGTCCCAAGTTGTGGGAAACATATTTAGGAAGAGTAGCAGCGGATAACCTAGTAAAACGCTGAATCACACAGAATGTATGAAGGTTTACATAAAACTTCCCCTCATTCACCTGAGGTATGTACAATGAGTATGGTTTGTACAGCTGAAGAGCACTCGGTTGACAAGAATATGGTGATACTTTTAGGAAACAGAGCTTTAAGACTTTTCTAAAATTGAAAAGGAACGCTAAGTTTTACTAGGAGAATAAACAGTTGGGACTTTCGACGATCCACCATCATCCGTATGTCGTATTTTCTGTTTACTTATTTCAACCTCCGCCAGAATACGAACGAAACGCAGCAGACTGCAGCAGCTTGAAACCATGCTACAAATCGGTGAACCTACGACGATGGTAGGGCATAACTATGACATGAACTTGTCACCACCTAACCAGCCTATCTTGCACAGTACACTGTGTGACCATGGTAACAGGTTCTAACCATAAGCAAACCAACGATTATTCAAAATATCAAAGCAATTCCACTAGCAGCAGTCCAGGGTTGAACCCGAAAACGTTAAATGCCAATAAAATCGTGAATATTCTAATAGTCAAGCCGTTCATTATAACCCCCGTGCCCTCAAATAGCTTGGTGATGTACTTACGCGTTTTCATCAGAGATGACACTGTATCCACGACCGGTGTACATGCTGTTCCAATAAGACTGAACCATAGCTTCTGAATAATTTAGCTTATCTGTTTGCTATTGACCTCTCATGTTCAGCCAGTCAACCGATGAGTGGACACCCCGGTTGCTTCGATGAATTTGTCCGTACCTAATTTTTCGCACGGTTGCCCAAGGGAACGTTAAGAGTCACTCATTCGCCGGACCTCAAAACGTCACCTGCATAACCTGTATATCATATTCATGCGGGTTGCTAAACATGAGCAAAAGCGGTTAAGCGTTCAGGTATGATGAGTCTGTCTTGTCTGATATGAGGCCGGTGGCGCAGTGATCAGTACGGTTGCTCATGAAAACGTCGCCAGAGTTTTAATCCCGGCAGTGGCAAGGATATGCACTACTGACGAGCTCTAACAAGAGCATAAATCTAGGCTAGTTATTCTTTTCGTAATAGGCCATCCGAAAAGTTTGAATGCAAAAGCTGTGATCAGATGTGAGTAGTCTTCAAGTTATACTGTTAAACAGTTAGGCGATAGGTGCACTGCAAGGATGAAGGTGGTACTTGATCCCATTGCATTGGCGACATGCATGACGGTTACTCGTCTAACGCATAGCCCTAGCCAGTGGTATTCCTATCAAAGAAAGTGAGAGCTGGGATATCTTATGCTGTATAGACGTCCAATAAGTTTCCGGAATCTCAAAACCAACCACACCATTCAGAGACAATAAACTTACGGAATGTGGTCAGAAATATACGAAATACGACTAACGGCTTGCTGAACATGAAGTACCTAATGAAAAAGTAGAAGTATTTATGATAAATGTGATAACATCAACAATGAGACAGTCGGTGTTTGAGATAACTCAAACATGATGAACTGGTGAAGGGAAAGAATGAATTAGAGCATTTCGGATTTACGTTTGCGACTGATGAGAGTAAATGAAATGTTAACATATCGCAATATATGTCTTCTTTCTGCTCTGATGAAGTGGTTAAAGGGAACTCAGTGTTTCAAAAAAATAGAAACCGATGTACTCCGCTCAAGTTGTAAACCCGTATTCTTACTGTTTGCAATTAACTGAGATTATATTCGTTTCCATAACTTTTCAGTAATTTTGACATTCCTAACCTCACGTTCGTCGATGCGTTTAGCTACTTTTAAGTTTAGTTATCTGGCTTCTTGGAAAAGAACTGCCTCAGTCAGAACTAATTCCATCTCTGTTTCTCTGTTCCACTGCCCTTCAGATGAGGTAACTTCTGACTTGACGGCTGCACGTGAACAGGCGTGTACGGCACAACTGCGTGTGACCTATTTGGAAGACAACAATTCCGAACTGCGTGCTGAGGCGGAAAGACGGGAGCGGGAGCTGGTTTCTTATGTATTCTATCTGGAAAAGAAAAACCAAGTGTACATCAGTTTGCACCAGATTGTACAGGAACGTATGGAAATTCTGCAGAATGAAGTGGACAGGTAGGTTTAACAACGGTTGCGGTATCGAGATCTGCCTGGTTTTGGTCCAGTACATTGAGAGGATGGTCTGCTCCTGAACGTGATTTGCAGTATTGTATTGAAACTAAGCGGTATAAGTCGTCACGCTTCCGCCCGTGGTCTAACAGTGGTTACAATGGACTACGCACTGAGGTTGCACATAAGCGCCGTGTTTGCTTCCATCCAAATTCGCCTGTTTTGGACGACGCCGTTTACCGCTAATCTCTGCACACCGTTTTCAGTTTGATGGACCGATTTCTGCTAACCATAACTTGTCCGATTTCTCCTATTTGCAGAGGCTCATGTGTCGTTCAGTTTGACCATCCGTTGCAGAAATCTTTCACTGAGAGTAGAAATGATTGATTCTTAGATTATTTCCACCACCACAACAACAAACCCATTATCCGTCTAGTCAACCGATCTCATGGATCCTATGGACGGAACGTAGTTATACAAATACATACAAGCATAGAGATTTGTATGTAACAACGTCCTATCTTTACTCTTCCGTGGGATAGCTTGACAGCACTAGAACCGCGTGTTATTAACGAATTTTAATCACTCTGCGCTTTACAGTGAATCCGAGTAGCTCACGTCAAGAACAGCCTGACAGCCACCGTAAGGAAACGATGACATCAAGAGATGTTCTCGTCAGGCAGACGTTACCAGTTCGTTGTCTTGCTTTGAACTTCGTTCCAACTACTGTAAGACTTCAACTTGGACATCACAAATACTTGATCGCAGCTGTCGCGTTCCCAAAGACTTTCCAATCGGCCTCCTTCGACTCGAGTTTTGCTCTTGCTAGAGCTCGTCAGTAGTGCATATCATTGCCACGTGGTAGTCAAGGGACAACGTGGTCACGAAATATGAAAACCCTGACTGCTCCACTGAGTAAAGTGGGTAGGTGTCGCCTGCCTGGATGGGGTCCTCGTGATCACTCAAACCGCTGGTTGGAGACGCTATCCGAGATGGCGCGTGTCGCAGTCAATGGCGTACCTGCATCCATACCATTTCTAGTTTTCCGCTTAGACTTCTATTAATTTTCAACCTTCTTAGTAACGTTTTCTTCTAGGATATTCCACGTCACTGTTGAGGTGAGCGGCAGCCCGAGCCACAGTACCTTTTGGTCAGGCTCATGGCTGCTATGATGATGATGAGGAGGATGACTTTCTAAGTAGGGATTCCTTCTCTTCTCAGGATTGTCGTGACAGTTAGACATCAGAACGAACTAAAACTCTGCTGCTATCAACGATAATTGTGACGTACCAGAGTCCAAGCTGCATTAACAGAACGTTCATACCTGTGGCGTTGGAGCAGTGTTAGACTCGCACCGAACGGTACAGTATACAACACCACAGTACACACATTCTACCAGGCTATCTGTGCAGGTGATGTTTAAAGACTGTGATGGAAGCTCTACATTGGCACTAATATGCAGCAACGGCGTGTTTTCCGAATAAACAAGTCGAATATGGCTATTAGTTGGCTCATCTATCCAGACAGATTTCAGTGGCTCGCACACATTTTGCAGGTATAAGCTCACTACGTTATAGGGTTTTTCCGCCACGCCGAATAGGCTGGAAACAACAGTTAGATGATGAGTGTACGACGTTAGTTCTAAATGTAATTTTTCCAATAAGAAGGCTTGGTTGATTTAGCTACTGCCAGTTTCCTAGCTGGAGCCCCAAAGAACACACCCACTGTAGCTGGAGGCACTGCTTTTTTAACTAACTAAATGTCAGTGACTTTTCTGGTGTCAGAACTTGCGTTCTTTTTACTTCCAACTTATTACGTTACCATTAGTGTTTTTATTTTTGCCCTTTGTTGTGACTATCACACTGTAGTGTGTTAGGAGAAAATGTGTACGCATAACACAAAGGTCTGCGAAAGACAACCACGCTAGCAACACATTCAAGCCTGGGATCCATAGGCAGCAGGTTGCTCAACAGCGTCCGCTTCACAATTACACAAACAAATAGATGGGATAGAAGTTTTGAACAAGAACGTTTGATTTCGCCAGATAATACTCAAATATTCGGAAAGTGACTAGTAGATAACATACGCACGCTCACACGAAGGCATCACTCTCGTCCTTTCAATGATTATATGGTAGTGAAACATTACTGCGAGCCACTAAAGTATTGCCTTCTATGATAATAATAATAATAATAATAATAATAATAATAATAATAGTCAGCGCGAAAACTAGAGGTAAGATAAGTCGTTCAGACTTGCCCATTCACGCCATACTAACAGAGGCTTGCCAGAATCATCTGTTTGAACCATTTCTATTCAGCTTAACATGCGCTGATCGATAGGCAACTTAAATAGCCGTCTTTTTCAGCATAGCTTGCAGTCGCCACATGCGCCACTTAGTAATAACAAACATGTCCTTTTTGTAATTGGTCGCACCCCACACTCTTTGCCCGTGAACTTCAAAAGTGTCACCGTACAACATTGAGTCACTGACCTCCGTGGAAAGCCATCATAATAAAGTTGGATTTTTTTCGGAAATCACATTTTCATTGGACAAATGTATGGGCACGTCAGCAGCTTGTCGTTTCTTATCGTCACTCAGTAAGATATGCTTCTGTAGTCTCCAGTGAAGCATGGACCTCCAACTTAGCAGGTATTATTAAACACAAAAGTTCCCGTTTTATTTTGTCGTCAGGGTGGTCATGTGTGGGAGGTTACATAACACGCGATCTGAAACAATCAACTAGTATATCTGGTGTCGCCACATGGAGGCATATAACGTCGGCAAGTAATGTTTGAATTAACTGTCCTGTGAGCTGTCTACAAGTGGATGGCTTTCTTTGTCAAGTGGAGTATACCAGTGAGGCTTCCATGCAGAGAAGCTACTGTCCATTCACCAATTCATTTTCAACAACCTCTTTTCGGCAGTGGTTTCAATTACTACGCCGTAGTTTGTCCCATGACAACGTTTTCATGACCGGTGACTGGATAGCAAAGCCTTCAGTACATCAGTTTCTAGGGCCCTAGTAATGTTTTCATAAGTGTGATGTTCAGTGAATTGTTAGAAGTCGGTCAAAAAATTAATGATAATTTTCTTTGTATTTTCCAAATTCCGTTAGTGTCATTTTATATCTGGATATTGTAGACTACTTGGAATCACTCCTTCAGATGAGTCTATGGAAGTCAGTGCAGAAAGTCAGGTGAGCGCTCTAAGTACCATGAGTACAGGAAGCGATGAAGTTTTTGAAGACCAAACGGAAAACACAAAACGTACCACAGAGATTGAGGTAAGCACAATAGTACATATGATTGCTCCAATTGATTGGTAATGTGATAACCCAGTCAATTTAACTTTGTTCTTTTTCTCTTCAAACCACAAACACAGTATTGCAGAGTGAGAAACAATCCAAATTTAGTTAAATAAGCACTACGAATTCAAAAGCTTAAAAGGTTTTAAGAATGAAAGTCTCTACTGAGTGTTGATTCCACCTGGCAACGTCATACACAAATTCACTGAGTGATGCGTGAACTGAGAGTATTACAACGTTCCTCCATTCTTGATTATTCATCTAAGCGCCAACTGCGTAGTCGAATTTTCTGCCTTGAACGCCTGTTGAAAGAAGAGAAGAGTCGTAGCGAGGTAGCTGAAGCACAACTGGAGAAGACTTTGAAACAGAACAGTATTTCATTGAGCAATACGGAAAGTCATTTGAGAACTAGACAGTTGGATCAGCTCAAAAAAGAAGTGAGTATCTTTAATGCAGATTGTTTAATTTACGGTAGTAGGATAGCAGTTTGTTCTGACTGTTCTGAGAAAAATTATCTCTCGGGTTGAATTTGCATTTGAAGTTTTGCATGCAAACATACCCTAAAACGGATTTGAGTATGTTTTACGTTACACTGACTTTGACTTGAAAATTAGTGTGATATTTTGGATATGGCGAGAAACCAGAACTAAATCAAGCATACATAATTTTCGTTTTAATGTAATAGCGGAAACTACGTGTTCTTGATTCATAAATTCAAATCCCTAAAATGCAGAAAACCAATTGTATGACAACTCGCACGTGTGAAGTTTATTTGTGTCCGGAGTGAGATTAAATGGTGCCAGGTAAACGGACAGGCCTGTTGTTACGGTATCAATGACGTCGCATCGCACAACAAAAAATTCTGCACGATATGGAAAGAAGGAAGGAAGGAAAACTTGTTCTATCTGCTTCAAATAAAATTGTTATTGTTTCTTGACTGATAAGAAGACACTGACACTGCAAGCGTCTGGTGGGGAGTTCAGAAGTTATTCAATAGTGTCACATCTAGATTGTAAGAGGCCAATGCGACTAACCTCACTGTTCGAATCTCGTATAGAATATTATTCAAGACCGCCGGAACCTCACGTCAGTTGAGACGCCTATTAGAATAAGGTTACATTCGGCAGTGCAGAACAATTTAGATGGCACAGACGAGTGTGCATTTCGCCAGTATTATGGACCGAACGACGGAGCTGGCTTGGTGTTTAAAGAACGTAACAATGGATCCTTGAGTATTTGGAAACAAACCTCTGCTGATGGTACAATTAAATTAATGATATTTTATGAAGACCTGACAAAGCAGCCTTTTTTGTCTGAATGCACAACAGACACGTTATTTACCACCAAGATAGTCTTTAAACATATATTCCATCTCTTCAAGTCGTGTTTATTTTGTGTCATGGTGTCTAGCACATGGACTGGTGCACGTGTGGCCCTGACCTTAATTCATAAGAGTGCCTATGAAGAAATGGGGAAACTATACGAGAATGGGCGGTCTCAAAATCAGAAACGGTCAGCAAGTACTCTCACACAAGAATGACAAAAATGGGTGATTGAGCTATACAATTCTCAGTGAATGGCACTCCAAGGAAACATAATCCATTTCTACCACGGAACATAAAGCACATATGTCCATTACCTTGAATATCGCCGCACTTTGACATTGTTCGAAGTGGTTCTACAGTTAGTCTGCACCCGCTTTCGCATTTTATCAGTTTAACGGATATTTGGATGATAACTAAACCCATATCAAAAGTATTGCTTCACGTGTTTGTTTAGTTCCGTAAAAACAAACTTTCTAACTCTTAATAACCTTCGAATCTGTTTGCAAAATCTCGAAGTATTCATAATTCCATTGTTCACTGTATCAGCTTGGTTATCAGAACGACACTGTGGTAGCTTAACCACCTAATAAAAATGGTAGTTATCGACTACTCAGAGTACTTAAAGCAACACCTTTCGAAAGTTGCCATCAAGGATTGCTACAGATTCTACCCTCAAAAGGACAGAGTGTGTTTGAATCCCGGACATCTTCCAGCGCTTCGTATAACAGACTTTGTTACAGAATGTCATTTTTCCTATTATTTGTCTCTAGTTACATTCTGTGAACTGATGCAACGGGTTATCATAACGAGGTATATGTGATTAATATTGGATCAATCGCTCTGATGTCACAACTTTCAATTAGATTTCGTCCCTCCAGAACGCTGAAACAACCAAACTGTACGCTATTAGAATAGTTATGCAATGACCGGATAACGTAATAAAGTCCTTCGTCAGATTTGTTACAAATCGATTTTGAAATCAAAAAGTTGCTAATAAGGTTTGAAGTATAACATTTCGTGCACCACAAGAAAAAATCCACATCTTCGCTTGCATTAACTTTCAACTCACATGAGCACAATCCGGTCCCAATAAAAGTGTTCAAATGCGACTGCTTTTGCCGAATTCTAGTGTAGGTAGTCCAGCCTGTTCCAAGTGGACGGCTGTGAACAGATTTGAAGTGTCTTACCATACAGAACCCCAGACAACACTCGGTCTGTTAAGCTCGCAAACGGGGACTGAACACAATAACTGATGACGGTATTCCAGTGATTGACACTGATGATTAATTACCACGCAAACCATAAGTATAGAATAAAAACGAGTACTATCTATAAAATAAAACGGGTAAGAAATGGATCTAAACTCAAATATTCACCATCAAATTACGTATACCTTGAGAAGGAACAACCAAATTGAATCTTCCTGGGAACCCCCATGTGACTTTTGTCGTCCCGCCTCACTTGGTACACGTGTTTCACAGATGTGTCAGTCAGACAACAATAGCATCAACGTTATTGCATCCTCTTAGTAATCATGTCTTATAAAATCTCCACCTACTGATTGTGAGAAACAGCACCTCTGATTGAAAAATCTACCCGGACTGGAAAGTTGCGATCAGCTGTAACTGATGTTCAACTTATACTTTGAGATTAATATCATTTTTTAAACCAAAATACCCTATTACCTCATCAATGAAAAGCTGTACCCTATGAAAAATTCTTTAGTGCAACATATAAGTAATTAACAGAATATGTAAGTTCTTTCTCTTATTTATCTCCCTACCGTCAGTTGGAAGAGAAAGACGAACTCTTGGAAGCTAAAGAAGAGCAAGTAGCTAATCTCAGATCCCGGATTGATCAATCACGTAAAATGAATGTTGCCTTACGAGCACTAATGGAGAAGGATACTGAGGGAGAAAAAGTAATTTGCTGTTTATTCCTGATTGTTCACTTTCTGACAGTATACCCTTGTTAAGACATTCTTTGACCTCACATTCTGTATGGCCCTAGGTGAACTCAACACCAAATTGCCAAGCGGGGTAGTGGCCGAGTGTCCACCGTGTGCAACCCCTGTCCACTCGGCGCCAGTGCACACACGCACTGCGCAGTGAACTGGTGGAGGCTGGTGATTGGTCGTATGTGCGTGTGGGCTGTTTGGCACAAGCTCAGATATCAAATTGTACTGGCAACTCTCAAAGGGGCCGCCGGACGGTTTTTCCTGCTAAACAGCTGATTGGACGTACGAGCCGTCAATCTGATCGAGGTGTGCACCGCGAAGAGTGAGGGTTGGTCATGTAGACCCGTCGAGCCTGCCAACCGCGAAGCACCGCACCAAATCGTGTGGACTCACCATTAAGAAACATACGTAGGGTGTGCGATTCATCAGCCCCTGTTCGAACAAAAGCGCAATCTATCCAACTGGAAAGATCGAAAGTCTCCGACTTGTTCCGCTGTCAACCTTCCCGGTCCAAAATAAACGATGCAAAGCTCCGGACAGGCGTGCAAATTAGTTTCAAATATGGGTGAAAGTCAATGCCAGAACAGTGCAGAGATGGCAGATGGAAGGCCAACGATGTCCAACAATCAGGTCACTGTCGGTCAGATGACAGAAATGTGCCACGTGCCCCGGACCACTGATTTGGNAACTTGTTGAGCGTTATGTTGGTTACTGGTAAACAGTAGGAGATGTGACAGTTACGATCAATTGTGGATGAAAGTCCGTTTATATGAAAAACTTAAATAGCATACCGCTCACAAGTGTGCTGGAATAGAATTAGCTCTTTTAAAAACCACTTTTTCGTAAGTATAATCTTAAGTAAAGCAGGTTATCAGTGATCAAAGAACGCGAAACGTTATCGCACTTCATGCTGATAAGTCTAAAAGCTTGATTGCCCATACATCCCTATCCGTGATATACTTGCTCATCTGATGTCACCTGGTATCGATGCTCCGTGGTTTGTAAATTTATTTTGCATAATGCTTGCCGCCGGTTTCTATCCAGACCACATCTGATCGATTGCATTCTGCGTGCCACTATTTTTTTCGTAGCCCTCTTCCTAATTGACAGCCACCAGGATTGTCTTACCTCTGTGCAAGC
This sequence comes from Paragonimus kellicotti, assembly GCA_014220965.1. Lineage (NCBI taxonomy): Eukaryota > Metazoa > Platyhelminthes > Trematoda > Plagiorchiida > Troglotrematidae > Paragonimus > Paragonimus kellicotti. The sequence continues at coordinate 89,620 of LOND01000027.1, forward strand.
TAGACAGGTCGGTGGTTGGCCGGGTTAGGTATCTGTACGGTGGCACAAAACAGACGCACGTGAACACCAGACACGACGCAGACGCGTCCGTGCTTCCGTAACGTAAGTCGGGTTATTAATCTTCTGTATGGCTTAAATCGTTGGACCATGATGTAGTATTGGTCAGTAAGAGGCTGCTGTCACACCAACTGAGGGATCACTTGAGGTTAATTAAAGACCATCGCTTAGTACTGATGTTGATAACACACCACCGACCTCCGAATTAAGGAGACCATATTCTCGGAGACATATGGGCAGTCGTCATTTCTTCGCTTTGTTTCTTACAACTGTCTTACACTTTACGAATTTGTTTCGACCGATGATTACTATGATAGACTCTAGGATTACAATTGCCACATTATCATCTTAGACTTCTGCCAGGACAAATAAGACTTTATTCAAGCAAACGTTACCTACACATCTAAATCACGATAAGGTGTTCTCAAAAACTTATTTTATGACGTTTGGCGGAAAGTTGTGAACGTCCTTATTGTGAGATAACCAACTTTTGAGAAATTCATGAGACATCGTAAGGGAATGGATAGTGTTTCATTTTGGCGGTGAAGTGTCAAACGTGAAAGAGAAACGTGACGTGGAACAGTCCTTGTTGAGATAAACATCTGAAACCACAAGATGTTCATTAATGCAAATTCTAACTCTGTACGACAAACCTTATTAGCTATTGAATACGAAGTGGACCGATTCCCGTTTCCAACAGTCAAATTCTTCACAGAAACTAATCAGGATGACCTACATATTCTCAAACAACATAAGATAATCTTTGTAAAAACACTGTCAAAGCAATTCTTCGTCCACATAAATACGTCTTCCATAGGCACTGTGTTCTAGCGACCACCAGCGAAATGATAGAAAATTGTCTCGATCCAGTTAAATCCCATCGACACTGCGCAAGCCGAAGAATCGAATTCAATAACTGCGAGTAAGTGTCACACAGGTCACCAAGACCCCTATTCACTAGATCAAGGGGTTACGATTAATGCGGTTGTAGGAATACGCGCGAACTACCTACTTTTGTACTGTTTCACTTTCGTTTTTCATTAATTGAAATCAATAAGCCACTTGTGGTTGACCTGAAAACTTACAACTATCCATCAAAACCTTACAACTGATAGAAAGAGTTTTTTGTAAGCAGTTCATCCC